>BOPP01000039.1:9032770-9128264 GCA_017312745.1 Gryllus bimaculatus | reverse complement strand
GGGCGGGAAGGAGCGAGAACTCGTCGCATCCGCAGCGTTTATGTGGCGCCCTCTGACCTTCACGGCGTGACCCACTCGCTCCTCTGGGGGTGCAGGCAGACCTGCTGGTAGGGGTGGTACCGGGAGCGGCAATGGGAGCGTTGGAAGCGGCGGTGGACTGTGAGAGTGGCAATCAGGGATGTGACCATTAGTTTTCATTCCGCGGAAATACCAGAGGTGAGCTACCTCCCATCTTCCGGAGACGGATTTTGTCTGAACTGCGTCAGGCGAGGCGAGAATGAAGACCAGGGTCAAGGACAAAGCGTGCGCTAGGTTTTTTTAAATTTCTGATAAAGGGGTGGAATGAAATATTTGTTCAGTTATTTTGGTATATATTTTCACTAGAATTAGTCAATTTATTTCTTTTATTTATTTAAATATTTATGGTCGCATTAAAACGGCAAGGTTATCAGCGACCCCTGTCATTATACAGTTGTGTATACAAATATAGGATTACAATTATTACAAGAACATTAATCTTACAGTTAATCACATTTTCACATTATGTAAGGTTTAATCTAACTACAGTTCTAATACATTATTTAGCTGTCTAAGGCTGTTCAGTTTTGTAGTTGCTATGAGTTTTATTATTTTGGCACACCCGTCTGCGGAGCTGAATAAGGACTAGGATTCCTTCAATTTTTAGGAGTTTATAAGAATATTATCAGTAGCAGGGCATTCAAGAATAACTAATTTATTATTGATAGACAGTAAAGTGAACACATCAGGTCAGCACGTCATCTATTTTCTTTTACCAAACACATTCACAACTAACTGCCTGAGTTAACATTTCTTGCACATTGGCAACCTAGTATGTAAGTGCAAGATTTTCATTTAATGAATGCTTATCCCAAATTTATTCCCATGTTTGATAAATGTGATATGTCGTCCGTGAGCTGCAATAGTGTCTCAACTAAACAAATCAGGTGTTGAAATATATGAGTTTGATGTTTTATCTTGTATTGAAGTGCATCATTCTTGTATTCACACTTCTGCCATTTGTTGGTGGAATACTGTACTTTAAGATATTCTGTTGTTGCTGCTGGAAGGTAGACCAATCTGCAAACCTGAAGAATGAATTAACTCAAAAATTGTATTTTTTGAGTTGTGCCACTATTACTGCTCAATAGCGATGACTATATTTTTTGATATTCTAAGGATTATAATTCCTTTTTTAGAAACAATTGCTCTTTTCAAATTGTCAGCTAAACCTCCATCTTTTATTCTAACAAAAAAAGATTCAGGTGTGGGATAAACATCTACTTGAAGCCTGCAAACCCTCACAGAAAAAATGTCCATTGAACGTCATTAAGTGGAATTTTTGTCTTTACATTTAAAATTTCGGATATTTTTCCCAGAACTTCTCATGGATGATAAAAATATTCATTTGTTCGTTGACGAAGTTGTACTCAGTTACGGTGAAAAATCCGGCAAGTTAGTGCTTTACAGAGTTTCAATTCCAAAGCAAATATTAACGATCCTCTCACGGCCATTGAAAACAGCAGACTTTCGATATTTCCAGAGATAATGATGCATCTGCCATTCAACTTTCATTTTTTCTTTCTCGATATCAACTCTTCCTCGACTTCAATAAGAAGAGAAGGTATTGTAATCCTATGCGGAAAATCGGATATTTTTCGACAGAAAACGTCTTGCCGGGCCGAAAACGAAACGATGTATAGATATGTAGATATGTAACGAAAAAATAATAGATATAATTTCCTTATGCAGTAATTTACTTACCAGAATTCGTTGTATAGTTACTATCTAGTATGTTTTATGGGTAGTTGGTACCGAAAAATCAATTGAGGGCAAAACGCCTGACTGTAGTCAACGCTAGAAAGTAAATCGTTCAGATGATTTTCATCAAATTTGAAATTTTTTGATCCATCTGAACGAACTCGAGACCCTACGAGTTTCAAACGGATATTTTGATTTCCTACACAACATTTTCAACCTCATATACATTTTCAATATTTTTCTGAAAAATGTCTCAGAATCTTACAATTAAACTTTGTCTAGTAATAGCTTCAAGAACGCTTAAAAATTGTGCAGGTCTCCTTCTTGTTGAAATACCTGTGATATCAAAAGTTGCAAAAGTTCAAAAGGCTTTTGGGTGTCTTTCTACAACTACAACATTGAAGATATATTTGTAGATTTTTACTCTCTATGAAATCGTTGTTCAAAGACAGATCTTGAAAGAGTCACGCACACTTTTACGAAAAAAGTGTAGTTTTCGCGCAATTTTAAATGAGGAATAGGCAATTTTTAAACAATTACAACCTGAAAGATGATTCTATTTTTTTTTAATTCTCCTAGTATGCAACAAAGAAAAGTAAAATATGTTTTAGTGTCATTCTCGGCGAACTTTCCTTATTTTCGAATCTATCAATAAATTAACATGGCAAAAGTACAATGTTGAAACAGTGTTTCAAACGATATCTATTCTTATAACTATGATGTTTGAAAAGTTCCTGTACTTTTTTAAATAAAAAAAGAGTAGTTTTTGTGACATTTCAGTTTAAAGTCAATGCAAATGATAAACTAGTGGTGCTAAAAACAGCACGTATGCAGCACAAATCTATATTACTAATTTCCGATGCAGGCAGAATTTGACAGAAATCTATTATAGAAAAAATTGTCGAAAGAAAACTCTGGCCATATGAGAGGTATCTACTGTTATGTGTGATACCCAGGAACTCCCCAAAAAAATAAGAAAAGCAGTTAAACAATTTCAATTAACAAAGAACAAAAAAACAATTATTTGATTGTACAGGTAGGATGAAAATAAGAAGTATACCACAGACTGATTTCTCGTACTCAGTGCCCCATTACTTACAACACAGCTGTCGTCATGCGGCAGAAAGGCTCCGAGGAAGAGGTCGCTCGCCATTTTGTATTTGCTACACAAGGTTATAGAATGGTGATATTTTGATATTAATGGTATCTAAAGAACTCTTATTCACAGACTTTTTCTTTCTATGAGAACGAAATAGAAATACAGCTCCATCGGCTCCAACAAATGTGTGACACAATACGTCGGACGCTGTTGAAGATACGAAGAAAGACGCAACTAAAAATTGTTGACGGTACGATTTTCATTGTATGTAAGGAGTCGTAGGTATTGAGGAAAAAGAGAAGTAGTAATATGCAAGCTTACGAAATAATATTTTTTTGTGATGAGAAAAGACAGTTGTCTTCCACGTCAGATCAAAAACGAAAGCCGCCGAAAGGCTTCAACATATTCTCACTCTAAAACGGATAAGGGAAAAACGTTCAGCATGGAAACAACACCTACAAAGCATGGACGATGGTAGGCTCATAAAAGTTACTAACCATTACCGGCCTTCTGTAAAAGGAGATGTTGTGTCGTCCAAAGCAACAAGGAAGGGGCCTTTAGGCCTAAACCGTGAAAGAAGAAAGGAATTTGACAGGATATTTTTATTTTCCTTCAATACAACCTTTCCTCTAACACATAGTAGAAAATGAAGCAAATAATTGTAAAGAAATACTTGAATAACACGCAGGTTTAGAATATCGTTATAGCACCTTTAAATATCATAATGTATCACATTATTTCCGACCTCTATTTCCAAAAATATCTCCCATTGATAAGAAAAGTCATAAAGCAGTTTCAAATCATGAAAGATTGTCGCAACACAAAATATCACTTCAACTAGAAACCTTACAGAAAATGGTATTCTTAAATATGATAAAGAACTGAGCGATCCAGCAACAATAGCTACGAAACTAATATTTTTCGAAATTTTCTATCTATTTCACAAAGGGCTTAAAACCACAAAATTCAATATTTGACGTTTCCTAAAAACTTTTCGACACGATGTCTGTTATCGAAACTTCTTCCTATGAAATTCTTAAAATTATCGGTAAACCAAAATATAAATATTTGACCGGTTTAGAGGAATTTCCTGATTGTTTGTTAAAGACTACTGCGTCTACAATTATATACCCGTCAACTCATACTTTAAACATCCTTTTCATCTGAATTCTTCAGAATATATTTTAAACTGCCAATATTTAACCGTTCTTCAAAAAGTCAACAAAAAGTAATATAAAATCAATTAAAAATTAATTAATCGTCCAATTCCCTTTTTGTCAGATTTTCAAAACATAAGAGAGACTTTTCTTCTTACGAATAAAAACAATTATCAATAAATAAGAATCGTTTTCAGATTACTAACAAGGATTTAGAAAATCAAAATTTACAGAAATGGCCTTACTTTCTTATCTTAATCAATAGATCAAAATCAAGTAACTATTGAAAATGTTTGAGATCTTTCAAAAGCATTGTCGTTATTCATTATAACATTTGGCTTTCAAAATTATCTTCGTAGGCAATTCGTTGTATTGCTCTAGAATCGCGACGATCGGACCATATACAACGATATGAGAGACAATAAACACCGTACTGTAATGAAGATACACTATTTTATTCACCTTTCCAATACATTACTAATAGCACGTTCCCGTGGGCTCGATTTTTAGTCATATTCGTTTCCTACGTAAACAATATTCCATAGTCGATTTGAAACGGAAGAAATGTTCTCCTTGCTGATGAACGAATATTCTTTGCAATACAAAAACAGTAAATGAATGAACAAAGTATGATAAGACATTATCAACTCACCTTTCCGATTTACTGCCAATTGCATAGGGTCCTGCAGGGTTCGTTTTTAGGTCATATTTTCTTCTTACGTAAAATATATGCCTTTGACGATTGGAAACGGAAGAACTCTTTGCGAACGATAGGAATATTATTTCCAATAAGGAAACAATGAATAGTTCAAACTCAGATGTTCAAACTTGATTCGTAATAACAAGTTAATAGTAAACGAATAAAGGGTTTCAAAACAGTTTTCCATTTCAAATAAATAAATAATGTCATTCTCCATTGAAAATAATGTGGAAATGACCAATGTTAAGATAAATTTTTTGGGTCTCTCAATTCAGTTAAACCTTAAATGAAACGTCTATTTGAATGATGTGAACACAAAATTAAGTGCATTATGCTATCCTCTCAAAATTCTATCAAATTCATTCAACTTTAACACTGGTTGTTGTCTATTTTTCTCGATTGTTCAATCTCGTCTGAGGTATGGAAAAATATTATGGGAAAACACATCCTATAGCTCCCGGACTTTTAGATTACAGTAAAGAATTGTAAGATTAATGAGCAAATCCCATCCACGCGATTCCTGTAAGCGTCTTTTTTTTTAAGCTGAGAATTCTATGATTGCGTTGTCTCTTGAGCAGACCTTTTTAAATGACATACTCTAAGGAAACATTTAATGCAATTTATATGACTTTAATTTTAACACTTGTAGAAATCATATTCATCAGGTATCAGTAGCAACAGGTCACATAAAAAATAATTCAAATGTTAAAATAATGCGAGAAATCATGTGCTGCTAAATGTATAAGTTGTCTTGTATACATAAATATTGATCGTCATCATTAATAGGAAAACACTAGAAATCTGGGGATGGGCATGGCTACATATTATTACTTTAAGAATGTATTATTCATTAAAAAATTAAAATTATGATTTAAAATATCGAGATAGGAAAAGTAAATCGTTCTGGAGAAAATTCCGTTAGGCCAAAAGTGTAGGTTTAATGCAATTTTCAAACATGTCTTTTCTTTTTATTATTTTTTGTTGGTTAAGCAGTCAAAATGGTAGAGGCAAAATACTGTGTGGTTAAAACATACGAAACTATTTATGTAGTACCATAGAGAATATGAGAAAACCAATAGTTATTTATGCACCGAGGGCGTTATAAGGGTTCTAATGATCGAACGGCGACCGAAAGCCATCGGTCGAAGTAGTTAACGCCCGTGATACATACATGATTTTCTTTTTACGTGTGTTTCAGACTGACTTATTTACTAATTAACTAGTGGTGTACTTGACTCGGTTGTCTTTTCATATTTCTCCCCCATAATCCCCTTTCATAATTCCCTCCATATGAGAACATGTAGCACCATTCAACTGTTTTCATATTTCCCTCGTAAACACGATCCTCTTCATCCAGATAATTATGCAGTGTGTATCGTATTTCGCATCGAAGGCAATAACAAACAATAACGTATCTGTAAAACATAAAATCCATTTTATACTACCAAGGTAAGAGTACAGAGTCCTTCACTCGAAGAGATAAAAATTGATAAATGAAAAAGATAAACCCAAAGATGTTCAAGAACAGTCCTGAACGTAAAATGTAGAAATGAGTAGAGTTCTAAAGGTTAAGCCAACAGAATCGAGAATTATTAGAAATATACAATAGTAAGTAGATAGACATAGCAAAACTGGAACATACTAGACTTCTGAAAGCAGAGTAAAACAACATATTCTGAGGTTGATGATGCTCGGAGAACACCAGGTTGTTGAAGGAGACCCTGTGAAGTCCCGAGGAGCAAATACCTGAAGTTAAGAACATAAAATGTTAATTTCAAAAACTGTACACTAGGTTATTAAATTTAATATCTGCACGTAACAATTGAAGTGTTGAATCTCAGAAAGGGTTCTGTTTTAGGAAGTAGGATAGCAAAAACTATGAAATACTGTCTCTAATTTCCGTGGGAATTTTGACTGAAAGAGTGAAAATATTCATAGTTTTGAATGAAACTTTTAGCACTTTTCTGCTGCAGAAATTCCAATCAGATTGTACTTGCTACTCAAGGCAATATTTGTACATACTCGCACACATTTCTTTCATATCACATACTAATGATGCTCTACCTCGTGTTCACATTCCCACTGAGAAGCTTACTCGTTGGAAACTGATCGCGTAATATTGTAGTGTCGCCACATTTACGAAACGCAGCGCCGCCCTTTCAGAAGCTTACGGAAGGCTTGCTTTTTTCTGGGGGGGGGGCCTTCATTCCACCACTGGCAAAGCCACCGCTGATCCAGCCCCCGCGCCTACCTCTGCCCCTGCCTTCCCTTCAATGACGCCTCCCACTGCCATATCCGACACCCCGCCTTCCTGTCTCTTCGCATTCCTTCCACCCCACTGCCGTGCCACTTGCACTACCAGTGCCCATGTTGCTATTTTCCCTGCCTTAGTGACTTCCAGGTCCCATTCATTTTATTGCCTTCTTCGTCGCTAGTACAGCCACCAGCTCAGCTCACCAGCTCGCTCCAATTCGCCCTTCCTTCTCACCCATATTCCTTGCTCCTCCTTCCTCCACCCTCTTGTCTCTCCTTCCCACCCCCCGTCGTCTCTCTTAGGCCGTCCTCGTCTCTCTAAGCCCCTCTCTTCACCGATCCTTCGTCTTCCACACTCTCCTCCTCCTTTCTTCGTTCCTTCTTTTCATTCCTTCTGACCCCTCCTTCTCGCCCCACCCTTTTGTGCATATTTTTCATACTTCCTCGTCCCTCCTGCTCGTCCGTCCTTCTCTCTCTTTTCTCCCTCTCTTTGTTGGTCTTCTCAACCCTCCTTGTCATTCTCAACCTCCATTTCTCGTCCCTCCTCGTCACTCAGTCCTCGACCCTAGGTTTCCTCTCTCCCCGTCGCCCCACCCCCCATCGACCCGCCCACACGTCTGGGCCGCCGCCCCCGCCGCACGCGCGCCGCGCGCCGCCACCTCCCTCGCAGGCGACGTGCGCGGCATGCGCTGCCGGGCGAGCGCTGCCCATTGACAAAGCGGGAAGCTGCGTCTCGTAGCCAGGGACGACCTGAATAAAAATAGATCGCGCGATGCGTGCTCGACCCCGACGTCGCGCTCCCTCCGGGATTCCATCTCTCGTTCGCGTCGGGCGTGCCTGACGTCGTGTCCTTAGCTGTGCGCCCTCTGCCCTTCGCAGCCCTTCGCTTCCCCGCCCCGCACGGCTTCGTGTGCTTTGCTCGGAATACCAGTACGCTTTCCGCCTCTTCGGCAGGTCGCCCGCTCAATCTTGCGCCGTCTGCTCGATCTTCCTTATGCCTCTTTGATTACGTTGCCTCACCCGGTTCCTCTTTTCCTTGACATTTTATCACACACGCCCTTCCATTTCATTCATATTTGAGCCGGACGTGACTTCTCAAACTAGCGCATAACTGTACTGCAGAAATAACCAATGCGAGGAATCTGAGGACTGGAATGAAGTACCTTTAAAAGAACTTCCTGTTTCAGTACAAGAAATATATATTTTTACATTGGCCATGTATTTTAGTAGCTATTACGCACGTTTACACATATAATTGTGAGAAATTTTTATCCTGTTGGCCACTATGCTTTAGATAAAATTAAACACGTAACAATTTTCAGGTGCAAATTACCAGTAAGAAGCTTTATGAATTCACGCGAAAATGAGTGTAGGTAAAACACATACTCGTTATATTATTTGTAATAATCTAAATAATCTAAAAGATAAGATATTAAACTTCTTTCCTCCTAATACTTCAGACATATATTCAAAAACTCTTCCAAAAATATTAATTTCTGAAATATTAAAAATTTATTTTTTGAAAATTGTGCTTTTGTTATAGAATTCATTGTGTTGACTTAAAAAAGTTTGAAGAAGTTCTTGACTTTTAATCTTTTAATGATTTTTTTCGAATGTCACGGATTGATTTAAAATTACCCGATAACTACTATTACATATTTTTAGAAGTGTAAAGGAAATGCTTTAGAACTTAAATGTGGAAGAATACAGTGCATTAAAATAATATCTTACTAAATAATGAAGTCGATTTCAAAGAAAAGTTGATCGTTTGGACTTTTTAAAATTTCAGAGGTTTTAATGAAAGTAAGACTTATCAATTTTCAATTTGCCCTATTTGAAGAAATATAAATTATTTGAACATATTTTAAAATTTTCTGCCAGTTGTGAGAAAATTTCAAAAGGTTCTTCCGTCTTTATATGAAGAACATCCATGTGAACATCCAAGTGATTCGTTTCATATTACCAAGGCCCTAACCACACTAAACGGCGAATAACAGTTTTGAGAATATGAATTTCGATGCTTTAAACTCTATTTACCTTCACGTATTTATTTATTTATTTAATTGGCGTAAAATAAGCATTAAACACTGTGTGTAAAATCGAGGAAAAGTGTTATCTCTGCTAGTTTTTTTGGATATCACAAACGCGTACCGAAATTCTTATAACACTGATAAACAATCTATAGATATTTGGCATGGTGTTTACGTTTTTAGAGTCTTTTTTTATTTTAATTTAAAATATGGAAAAGCGTTTTGCTCTGTCACGTCAGGATTTAAGATATCGACAAAATAAATTTTCATGGAACATCTTTCTTCAATTGTTTATTAGCACGCAGTAATGATGTAGGAAATAAGAGTGACTTTTGAAAAAAAATATTTTTATGAAAGTAACTAATACAATTAAAGAAAATTGATAGAATTAAAAATGTAAAAATAGCAAACTATGTAGTATAGTACTGGATATGTAAAAGTATGTGACGAAAAATGTTGATATCATGTAAAAATGGCAATGATTCGTCAAGATTAAAGTGTTTAGAACGGTATGTAGAAAGACAAAAAAATGTAATTACAAAAATATACGGTCTCTAATGATACCGCAATCATTTATGCTAATAGATCATCATTTGTGCCGTAAAATGACCAATTATATACGATTTCTTGTAACAGAAAAGGTTTTTTTTAATGCTGGTGTACAAAAAAATTGTGTAATCAACACTTCGAGCATCTATTTTCAGCAATTGCTTACAATTTTATTGATCTGCGTGACAGAGTTGTTTGGGATCTAGTTAATTATCCAAATATCCTCTTGCTGATTATTTCTGTATACGGCGTGGAACAATTAGCTGCATACACAACAGAGAATCACTGCCATACCCACTATTTGCTACAGAAGCGTATTGGATATCCACTCACTCCACCACACCAACTAGATTCCGTTGTCCAAACGTCGCTAGAGGTAACACGGCACAGTTAATCATGTTATATGACCACCAGTAGCTCCAAATCGTCACCCAGAAGAGCTTGTCAAGGGTTATTCATGGCTGACTTCTCCCTGATTACCACCATCTCGCTCAAATAATCCACACTGCTCTGCATGCTCTCACATTAAAGCTTATTGCGTCATCATGGTGTCTAGACATCCCTCCGATTTTGTACATTGAGAAATTTTGTCCGATGGCGCGTGTCTATTACTCACACATACTTAATAGACCATGGCCAGTATATTTCTTTACGCTCCAGCACTCACTCTGCCACGGAATATTTTGTTGACCCTCTTCCACAGGCAATGAATGGAAATAGTAATTTGGCAAAACACGCACTATAAGGGTTTCCTGGGTGAAAAGGGGACTAATTTCCTCAACAATTATCCTACTAACTGTCGACCAAACGGGTCTAAGTCCATTGAAGATGGGGAAAATACAATTTTAATTCTCTGGAAACAAATTACGTGGGCCGTATCTCTTAGTGAAAGCCACTAGTTACTTTACATAGAAGTTCAAGGTGCATACTAAATCGATTGAAAATGTTTGAATGAAAGCAACCGAAGAAGCAAATAAAATTAGTATTGGATACTATTAGATAAAATTAATTTTGTATTGTAATGTTGAATAATTTTCTATTTTTTTCATTTTCTATAATGCGTTTAAGTATACATCTATGTATCTTCATTTCAATCTGGATTCACTGCTACACGAATAATTTAAATTACCTGTTTTGATAGTGAATTTGATTGTGCTCATATGTACCTGTTACCTTCTGGTAATATCAGAACATGCATCCACGGAAAAATAAAATATAGATGTAATAAAGATATAAATAAAATTTAAAAAATATCAATAAAATATATGCCTATCAGAGATAGGGACGAGATCGCTCAAGCAGTAGTGCCGTAGCGGTCTCGGGCCAGAAAATCGCTTGTTCGAGCCCGCATCTGACATGGGTGTATATGTGTTTGTGTGTCTGTGTCATCCTCTCACCCCTCACTATCATCATTTCATCTTGCATACCCCCGGAGCTAACAATCCTGGAGGGATAAACCCTGATCCCCTGATAAAAAATGCATGCACCTGCCACCGAGATGTTTCTGAGCTCCGGTAAATGCAGGACGCATGCACTCGTGGTCCAAGTCGGCATATTCCCGAGCACACATATAAATATACAAATAAAATGTAAATAATATATAAAATATAAATAATATTTAACTACTATAAATCAATTTAAAAAATATAAATTAATAAAATATAAAAATATAAATAGGTATTTATGAACCAAGGGCGTTACAAGCGTTCTACTGGTGTAGCTGCATTAAAAAGCCCGAGGGCCTTTGACCCGAGAGTTTTTTGTTGCCCGAGTTCATGCCTCAACCCAGGCCTGCACAACGCCTGCTCCCGAGGACATCTGCACTTAAGGCTAAATGTACCGATACTAGTTCAATTTTCTCGCCACCGCATAGCAGCACCAAAATAACTGGATAACCAAAGTAAATGGACTCATTTACTGATTAAGTAGTTGTTAACTTGAATCGCTAGGTTTTTTTTCATACTTCTCTCCCATAATCCCCTTTCATCATTCCCTCCGTAACAGAACATTAGCACAATTCAACTTTTTTTCATATTGCCCTCGTAACGCTCTTTCCTCTCGACCCATGTAAGTTACGCAGTGTAAAAAGAACTTCGCATCAAAGGGAATTACAATCAATAACGTATCTGTAAAAAATAAATGGAATATCTGTCTGTATATGTATTTAGCATTAATTAGACTTTTTGCCAGCTGGCGTTGTTCCTACGCCTGGGTCCCGTTATTATTTGTTTTCCACACCTAGGTGTAATGGACACATGGGACGAGTTTTACGTATTCCATCACTGCGTCAAGGGTTCTTAACCTGCCTGAGCTTTTATTTCGTCATACAGCAATAGAAACTCAAGATGATTGTAATGGAAAGCTACAGTTTTATTTTTATTCCGACCGGGAATCGAACACGAGATCGCAGCACGGAGAGCTAACAAACTGATAATTGGGCAGCATGCTTTCCATGAGGTAAAACTACCCGAAGGACAATAAAATAAGTTAAATTAAAAATTAAAACTTTTCATTTACGCTGGCGATTTCAACGTATTTTCACATACTGTTTCTGATAATAAATTTCATTGAATAATTTAGTTATTATCAACATGCATTTCAGTACATTTAGTTCATATATTATTTTACCTGGCAAAACTTGGGCCGTATTGCCCGCTCTTTCGTGTGACCACGCCAATTTCGCTACGCTCCTTTCAGCATCTAGCGGAGAAAGAAAGTATCATTCGAGCGGAGACATAGGCGATTTGAATTTAGCTCAGAGGCTTCTGATAGGTTTGAGGATCTCGGTCTTTTACATGAAGTAGATCTACAACATGGGACAGTCGGTTTTACGTCTCCTCCCAAGGAAGGCGTATTGAGGAGTTTTTTCCTTAAAAAATCCATGAGATTAATCCGATTTCAACTTCGAAATTTGTGCACAACAGCCCGATTCGCTAACAGTTATACAACTTGAATTGCTGAGTTTGTATATCCTTTTATTGATTGAAACTGTGGCGAACTACCGGATCGGTCAGACTGTTCATCTTCCAGTGCTGGGGTCTGATTTGATCCCTACCCGAATACGTGGTATTTCTGGGGGACAAAGTGGGTTCGTGGTAAGCCTTTTGGAAGATCTTCCGATTCCTCTTTCAACCATCTTCAGACTCATTACTTATCTCATGATCTTTAGTTTGAATATTACGTCTGAATACAAACACCATACCCGTTGATAGCGGCGTTAAGTTATTAGATTCAGAACTTGAGCCATTTTATCGTTTCCTCGATATCTCAGGCCAAACGGCATCAATTCAAAGCACGGGTGTCTGAATAGGAGGTATAGCGAGGGGGCGCTGGCGTCCCGATGTATTTTGGAGCTTCCGAGAACTCAAGAAAAGGATGGCTCAAACTGCGTGGCGACTTGTCGTCTCATGAAAGTGGTCGCCACGCGAACGCAAGATGGCGTCGCGTGTCACGTGGTTTAAAGATAAATAAGCGAGAGCGCCAGGGTGAATTTTGAGCTGCGGGAAAACCTTGTGCGAATGTATAAAACTTGCTGCCAGAGTGGTGCGGAGACGGGAGATGCTTGTAGAGCAACGCATGTGTTGGAACACCGCGGTGGAATATCTCTTCCGCCTATGACTACGGTCACGGAGCACTGCGCTGTGGCGAGGGCCACGAATCAAGCCTTTTTCAATCGTTAAAGGATCGCTCCTGCGATCAAGGGACAGGAGTCTATCAGAGCTGTAGATACTTTATTGGCTATTTAATTGTACACATTTGTTACAAATAAACTTATATATAGCTGAAACTCATGTCTGGGATTTATGTAGTTTTTCCACGATGTCACACACTGAAAGAATAAATAATTGAAACTGCATCCCGTATTTCGTGCGTCAGATACCCGAGTAGAAACAATAATCTAAAAGAAAATTGCTTTAGAACGCCTGTGGCTTTATATGTCTGGCAAAATTCGATATGATCTTTGTTACACTGCACCGACAAAAAGAATGGACGTAATAAAGATGATTTAATATGAAGCATTATATAATTCTCTTGTGAACTATTGACTCTTTTAGAGACAATTCACAAATTCAAGTAAAGTGTCTTTCAGCATAATGGTATCATACAATCACGGAGTACGGTATTACATAGTATCAACAACGACTATACTGTTCATTTCATCATAATGGCATTGACGTTATTTAAAAATCTGATAACTAATGGTATTATATATTGCATAATAGATAAAACCTGTTACAAACATTGCGATATTCGTCGCTTCCGCATTACTGGTAACTAACAAGTAGAAAAAGTACTTTACGGCTTTTAATCTCATTTTTAATTAACATACTGTAGTATAATATTGCTTTTCGTTATACATTTTTCAAAATTGTGTTTTTAATATTTTATGGTGTAAATATATTGAGAAAATTTCATATATAGTGTCCGTAGCTTAGAATCAGTCACTTCATCTCTGATATGCTAGAGCAAAGTTAAAATTTTACAATGTTATTTCAGCTCTTTAGAAATTTCGTTTGACATTATTAACGACTCAGTTTCACGTGGAATATCAGAGGGTATATTTCTCTTTCTATTCTATTACTTTATCCTGGGTCAAAAGGTATTTTACCATCTTTGTGTATTCTTTTATCGATTTTACCTTTAACCTATGCATCATCAGCATATTTCTAGAGTGATCTGTCATTCGTACATTATTAATTTTGTTCAGAGCAAACGCATTTGTGTCCCTGCCAGAAATTGATGAAGTATAAAACTTTTCTAAATAAAAAAAGAAAAGTATTGAATCCCTCAAATATTGCGTAGGGATTCATTTAATTACACGTCAATAGACTCGCATATTTCCATTATTATTTATTTGAACAGACAGCCTCCCGGCTTGCTCACAAATAGCGTAATAGCTATCTGTGAGGTGACGTAGGGTTCGAGTCCCGGGCGGTGCAAAAATGAAACTTAATAAATATTGCCTGAGTTTCTATAGCTATTTGCCAAAAAATGTCAGAAAGGTCAAGTAAGCTAGGTACGATGATGGAAGTATGTTGCGCTTGCCATGTCTCCCTTATCCTTAATCGAGAATTATACATACATCCATACATACATAACGGCACATACTCTATCCCCCGAATTTTTACGCAAAGTACTAAAATTTTCTAAAAATTGTACATGAACGTATTTTAAAATATATATTTAAGGGATAGATTTCATTAAAGGAAAAAGTCTTTGTGTTTAATATTTTAGTTGTAGGAAGACGCTGAAATATATTTGAATTTGTACAATTTTCGAAAAATCAGAGTATTCAACAAACATGAGAGCTGGTCCATTCTCTTAAAAGTTCTTCACACTATCCAACAACAAAATTTAATAAAAAACAATGGAGCCATTTTGTAATTTGGAAAATGTCCTTCATTTAAATTACCCCCCAAAATTGAAATATCGATTTCAAATTCATGGGGCCGCGACATCAGCTAGGTCGGTAGGAGAATATCAATTTTGGAGAAAATCGGCTGATCGGTTTAGCCAATTGCGTTGTTCACTGACGGACGGACAAACATACATACATACAGACAAACGGACGGACAGACAGTAGTTTTGTCGTCATTCGATTTTTTGGTATCAAGGTCCCACCAAACATGGATTCTGGCTACATCATGTAATCGAGGATTGTTTGTGAACTATTGACTCTTTTAGAGACAGTTCACAAAATGTGTTTTTCAGTATAATGGTATCATACAGTAACGGAGTACGGTAGTATATAGTATCAGCAACGACTGCAATTTAGCAACTGAATTTATCCACTTTTTTGTTAGCAAGGCCCTGTAATATGAGTTTTCTGCCGAAAATTTCTTGCTGCTTTTTGGCACAGAATTACATAACTTTCTCTTTTCTCCGCAGGGAAAAAGTAAAAGTGAGTCCAAGACTGGGAACACCCCTAGCTGGCACAAGTCGAATTAAACCGATCCTAATTGTAACTTCAAATTAAATTCTCCTCATAGCACGTCACACACAGTTTTTTTACTATTTTTGACATAAAAAAATCAAATGAAAAAAATAATGAAAAATAGAAACATACATTCATTCATTTCGTTCAACAGACCAATAATGTTATAAAAACGCATTTCTTGCATAAAATGTCATGATAATACGTCAATATACAGGGGTCCAAAAATAAATGCTACAAACGTCTAGGGACATAGGGTGTTGTGATGAAATTAGAACTCACACAACTCAGTATAAAATAGGTATAATTATTCCAACCCCAGTATTGAATTGTACCATCCACGAATGCTACATCTGAATCTACAGAAAATAGGCAAGGTGTAGAATAGTTGCCTATAAACCAGTATGCATCATAGTATCGTAGTCCACCAGGGAAATATCATTTCCGTTGCACAGATCGTCAACACCCAGTACGCCAACGTGTCACTCGCAGCCCAACACTATCATTCTCCCTAGAACACACTCTGCCTCGTCGGCTGCGTCCCCCTCCTTTACCCTGTGAGTCCTTTACCTTGCTGGTGGCGGCGGTGGCGAAAGTGTAAGGGCGATGCCTAGAGCCTTGGCGCTTGCTCAGCCGTGACGAGCCTAAGATCTGCCTCTGGCGCGCCGCGCACTCTCAGCAGCCCGCGCAAGGATATCCTTGCCTCACACGGTCCTAGTGACTTCCTTGCGGCGGCTCGTTAAAGTGAAAAGCAAATGAGTTGAAAGCAAACGAATACTGAGTGTACGGATACTTTCCTTCACTTTTACGTTCTTGTGTATTCGCTAAATAAAATAATTAAAATTGGAGCGGAAGGAGGCCACTTTTTAACTATCTCGCTTTCTAAGTCCCGGTTATTGAAAGAGTTGATAAATCGTGCTTCTATAAATAACTAAGTTCGTCTATCACTGTGAGAATCATTCTAACAGTCAGAATCCATGCTTAGTGATTTCTTGTCACCAAAAAATTGGTTGAAAGCAAAACATCCGTCTGTAGTCAACACTAGTGCCTAAGCCGTTCAGACGGTTTTCTATAAAAGTGACATGCCCCGTTCGATCTGGCCGAAATTGAGGCTTTGCGAATTTTAAACCGATATTTTGATATTTTGGCACACTACAGAAACCTAAACATTTTTAACAATTCCTTAAAATTGTTCTAATTTTTAACGTTTTTTTCCGGATAGAACAAAGTATGCTACTAAATGGCGTGGTCACATTTTCGTTGTACTCTCCGATTCTAATTACAAGATTTTCTCGGAAAACGGTCTTAATTTTTATTTTACATTTTTCGCAATTAGAGCAACGTACGCTTGTGAAAATAATGTGCAAGTGTCATTTACGGCATATATTTAGAACTTCAAGGAAACATAAGTCATCGAAACCTGACGAGATAAACCGTTGCTATTGACGTCTGCATAGGCGTAATCAACATTTCTAGCGTCACTGAATTTCAGAATCACATGAAATATTTTAATATTAAAACGTGAAAGCGGTCTTCAAACTTTTTAAATGCTACAAATAATTATAAATACACATACATGTAGGAATGCAATTTTTACCTAGAAGAACAATTAGAATGCCATCCCCATTTCTTAGGCAATTTTGCTTTGCTCGTATTTACGGAATTTTATTATTAATCAAAACATTATTATTGCAAAACTATTCTTGATGATAGCGATACGTTTCCTTACTAAAATCTGTCTTTAAATAATGTAAATAAAAAATCTCTGAAAAAATTATGCAATTGCATATTTTTAACTTTGTTGTTATAACATAGAAAGGACTGATTTTATCTCGAGGGTGGTGATGTGACGTGTGGTGCAACGTATATAGTTTGCTAATTCTAAGAATCTGAGTTCAGACACTGCATGAAAAGCACTTTCTATTGGTTGGAAGCACTTTGTAGGTTCATGTACTTCATGTAGTCATACCGTGTAGCCTTCACGAATAATGCGAAAAAGTATGTGCTGGTGAGAAATCTCCAATTTTGGTAATGCAAGTTTTGCTGATGCATAAATTGCAACAAACAGTTCTAATTTGTAAGAAATTGCATCATCCGTAATAAAGGCTCTACAATAGTGCCTAAGATTTGCATATGGATAAAATGTATAGTGTTTAAGTCAAATATTTCTTTACAGAAATCTATTTGAAGAAAAGTAAATAGACGAGTTACTTTTAAACAGCAGTTTTTGTGATTATCCCAAGAATTGTGAATGCCTGTCGAAGAGTTTCCCAACATTGAATTGCCAGTCACGCGCGGTCCTTCCTTCATCCCTATCTTAGTCCCAATGGAATCGCTAGGAATTGAGATTATTTGGTGACTCTTTAAGGCGACTCCACACATTCGGCATTCACTGAGTAGCGAGCTACCACTCACCCGACCCGAGCACCTAATGTCCTCGGCGAATGCTCACTTTTTCTTATGTGTCCGAAAGAGCGACGATAGGTAATAGGGCAAACACCGAATGTTCGGCGCTCGGCAAATGGCAAGCCATCCATCCACACATTCGGATATCATTCGCTCGCTACTCGTCATTTACCGAATGTGTGGAGTCGCCTTTAGAAGAAAACCATTTCCAGACTAAGTGATCCCATGCAGCTGTTAAGCAGAGTGCAACGCCTGAATAGTTGCACGTAATATAAAGAGTAGAGAAATAGAAGGAAGCGCATGCCTGGTGCAGTCAACGCGATGGAATATGATCTCTGGAAGTAGTCCGATAAAGCGTGTGATCTCCATTTCACCTTCCTTGAACCATTAAGCGAAGTTCGGCGCGCAAGGTCGTCGTCGGCCGTGTGAGGGCGCGTGCTGCGCGCTGGCTCCGTGAGCGCCTCGTGGGGGGGGGGGGGCAGTCCCATTAGACGGCGCCTGCCGAGCGGCCCACGGGGCAAACGGAACGTGCTTAAGGAGCGGTGACGCCCGACGCCAGGTGCAGAGCGCGTGCCCGGCGGGGGCACCGCCGCCGCCGACCTGCCAGGACGGCTGTCTCCGGCCCCGCCCCCGCCACGCTTCGAGACGCTCCTCGCCCCATCTTCATCCCTACGCTCAAGTCCGGGCAGTTGAGTTGTCTGACTCTTGGTTGCCGTTTTCCACATCTTCCAAATCCCTCTTCTGGGCAACTTCAGTGTTCAATATTTCTCTATTATTATTATTATTATTATTATTATTATTTATTATTATTATTATTATTATTATTATTGGCGTATAGGCCATTACTGACCACGCTACAGGATTAACACTTGTAATTTTTCCAGGATTAGTTTTCCAGTTGTATCCCTCAGTACGACAAGGTTGTTACCCCTTAAAGTGTGAATTATGAGATGATAGGATGATGATGAGGGGCGAAGGGACAATCACAAACACGACCATGTCTACGCAGGACTCGTAACTGCAACCACTTCAACACAGACGATGGCTGCCGGAACCGTCTGCGCCACAAATCGGCTTATTATTTTTATTATTACTACACGAATTTTTCACTCCCTGAAATATGTTCAGGGAATTTCATCTGGCTATTGTTGGTCTAGTCTGTCAATTTTCCGGAGACAAGACATGAGCGAATGTTTTTCTCTAAACATTTCAATCATATCCCAATCAGCAGTACGTGTCGGGAATTCTCTCATTATTCTGCACCTGTCCAGCACTATCCCAACCAAAAGTTTCAAGAAAACATTGGGAACCATTTTTGAAAAAATCATGTTTGTCATTTTTTTAAATTGCACATACTGCACGCAATATTGCGCGGAAACTAATAAAAGTTTCCTAATATCTACCTGACCTTAATGAAAGAACTCTTCATGGAAAACAAATTTTATTTCAAGGAAAAGCTCTGTCTTCAATTTTGTTATTGTAGGAAGACGCGCAAAAAATTTTGATTTTAAAATTTTAGAAACTTCAGTGTTAAACTTGAAAATCGGACTCAGCCCATCTTTATAAGTGTATTTTACTGTATTTTTATAAGATATTTAAATTAAAAATTTGGAGCCGTTTTTGAGGAAAATTTGAAAATGTCCAGAGGCCACCATATAAATTACCCCCAAAATTTAAAGATTTTTTTTTTCAAAATTTCAAAGATTCTATTCGAGGCAGATTAACCCGAATTTCTTCAATTTGGAAAAAGTCCAACGCATTGTTTAGGCGCTAGTAGTGACACCAGGCAGACCGTACGGACAGACGGAGGGACGGAGGGTGGGACGGATGGAGGGTGGGACGGAAGGGCGGACGGAGGGAGGAACGGACGGTCGGAGGGACGAAGGGACGGCCGTTTTGAAAAACCAATTTTTTGGTATCAGGGGACCACAAAGCGTGTATTTCCGTTGAAATCTGGAAATCGATTTTCCGCAGCATTACATAACTTTCCTTATACTACGTATACGGAAAAGTAAAAATTGAAAGTTAAAGGCTCATTGTATGCGCGTTACAGCATTCATATTTCGGAAAGAAAATCAAACTTTCAAAATGTGAATAAACTTCTTTTAATCTTCTCTACTGAGTACTTTCCTCCAACACAAATACTTAAAACGTTATGACATATTGCTAACACTCTGTTCAGTATTTGAGTGGCGTCACAAACACTTGATACAACATATAAGAGCTTTGTTAGTTGAGTTAAGAGAAAAAAAAGTAATGTGATAATAGAAGTACAAATACTGCTTTCAGCACTCAGGCGTTCGTGCTCTACAACCTCTCTCAGCATGCCACCTGTTCTTTTCCTAGGTCCAGAGAGGTTCACCGAAGTGCATTGGAAGAGCGGTATACTTCAACCCATCGCTTCTCCCACATTTCTAGCTGACCTGATTTTCACACAAAATCTTCTATGAGCAATTCAGACAATTGGGCCGTCTGTCTGTACGTCCGTTCGTCTACAGCCGACGATAAGGTCTAAATCGTTCAGCCGATATTCTTCAAAATGAATATTTCGCAATCAGTCTACATGAACTCGAGATTTTGGAAGTTTCAAGCGGATATTTCAATATATGTCAGCACTTTACATGAAGCCTCAACATTTTCAAAATTTTCTCAAAAATAACTCCAGATTTATTATTCAGCTATGTCTTGGAATAGCGGAAAAAACTCTTAAGAAAATGGTACATGTTCCATATTCGTTGAAATTCCATATTTTTTTAAAATTGCAATTGTTTCGAAAAAATTAGTAGTTTTCGTGTAATATTGCAAGGGGTACAATTTCCGGCAATTTTCAGATTTTTTAATATTTTTTTAAAACGTCACCAGTTTTTTCTTTAAATTTTCTCCTTGTATATATTAAAGGACGCTAAAAATATGGTGATAGTCCCTTTTTCAGCGAACTCTCTGTATTTTCGAAAGTAGCAAAAAGTTATCATTTCAAAACTACAAAATTACAAATAGATATTTTTTCCTGAGACAAAGTGTGTTTCGGAAAAATCAGCTCTTTAAAAAATGACAGGCACAATTTGTTTTAAAATGCAGAATTTTCGCGTAATGTGGGCTTGAAATCAATGCAATTTAGAATAAAAACATTTACTCAGAACCGCTTTAATTTATTTCTTCAAACTTTTTACACCGGTAGAAGATGGTACGTTTAAAAGAATGGCGTCGGTCTCATTTTCGTTGAAATCTTTGAATTAAAAATATGGCAAATTTAGAAACAAATGCGAGAAAGTGTGTGTTGTTTAGCACAACTAGTTTTGTCTTTGATGGTTTTATCAATCTATTGAAAGTCTTCTACCCCTAAATTTAATTTTTCAATTTTTGTAATATTAATTTTCTGCAACATATTCACAGTATTTTTGACTGTTTCTATGTTCTAATGATTTGAAATACTTTTCAAGTTTACCATTGCACAAAGAGACTACACAATTATCGTCACCGTCTTCGTCGTCATCATCATCGACATCAACATCATCGTCATCTTTGAAGACGAATCCAAAAGAAATTGTTAACTTCAATTTAAAAAGTGTGTATTCATGAAATATATAATTCTTTAGAATGTAGTTTGATTAATATAAGGTTGTTCTTCTTCTTCTTCTTCTTCTTATTATTATTATTATTATTATTATTATTATTATTTGATTATTTCTATAAAACTAACTGTTAAACAATAATTTTCTAAATACATTTGCATGTTTCTGTTAAACAATAATTTTCTAAATACATTTGCATGTTTCACATTGACTTTTCTGAAATTTACGGAACCTTACTGAAATATTACCAAAGGTTGATCGCATCACATTCCAAAGAACTATTTACATCATAATACATATTTTTACTTTCTTGCCCTTACAAAGGAACTTGGTAAGAAAAGAAAGCTATTAATCGTGTGTCATAAAATGGCGAATTTTCGGCAAAGAATCTCTTATTGCTGGACCATGGTGAAGAAAAAATGGATAAATTCCGCTATTAAACATAGAAAAAATCATCTAACACGTGGTGATATCCATAGATCCATGATACCGAAAAATCGATTAAGCGCAAAACATCTGTCTGCCTGCCTGTCCATCCGTCTGGCTGGCTCTCGGTCTGTTGTGAACGATAGTGCCTAAACTGTTCAGCCGATTCTCCAAAATTGATATTCCACAACAATCTGTATGAACTCAAGGCTTTGGGATTTTCAAAGGGATATTTTCGTTATTGTGAGTATTTTACATGAAACCTGCATATATTTTCAAAATTTACTCAAAAATGGCACCTAATAGTTTACAAACTGTGTATTCTTTTAGCGTAAGGACGCAAAAATGGTGTAATACCCGTACTTGTTGAAACCCCAGATATTTGAAAATTGCGCAAGTTCAATTTTTGTATTCTTCTTACAACTATAATATTGAATATGTTTTCTTAATGAAATCTGCTTCTTAAAGACGGACCTTTCAATAAGGTCAACTGTAATTTTTTTTTTTTTTAAATGAGTTTTTTCTTGTAAGGTGGCACCAAATATAAGCAATTCAAACAAATTAACGTTCGTTTCAAAAACCAGTCCAATTTTTTCTTTAAATTTTTCACCAATAAAAGAAAGCATGCTTAAAATAATGGCACGAGTATTTTTTTCATTGAAATTTCTGAACTTTCGAAAAATGCCAATTTATAAATAATCCTAGAAACTATTAGTTGTTGTAGCACCACTCGCTTTGAATTTCATTTAAACTGTATGTGATGTATGGAAGAGAAGTACAATCTGCGCACGTCTTCTTGGTTTCCAGAATCTCTTTATATTTTTTGTGTACTATTTTACATTTAATGAATGCAAATTATAAATCAAAATATATTATAGGGCTTGCGATATACTAATAAATATCAATGTTAATTATTCAGTTTATTTCATTTCGAGATATATTTAAGATGACGACACAGGTTCGAGAAAGTGGAAACAAAAAATTAAACATTTAAAGGGAACTTACAAAAACTTAATTGCAGCGAAGTCTATTTAATGTTGTGTCCACGTGTTCTGCCCAATCCTTGCTGTATTCTTAGAGAGCAATGAATTTTTGTTATACGTCTCAACAATGTTTTAAAGAAATAATATTAAAAAATATTGAAAAATTACTATAATTCTGGCTTTGAAATCTCTGACATGGTTGTTTCACAGTAAACCTTTTCATTATCACAACGCTTTTGTAGCGGGATAATTTAATTTCATGTTAAGATTGTCACATCAGGCACATGCGCTCTTCTCTGAAAATGTAACTAGCTGATACCAGGAAATTAATTACGAAATTAGTTTAGAGATATCATTGTTATTACAAGTGTATATTTTAACCTACTCCCTACGGTATTACCCGGTTTTTCCCTGAACTTATTTCTCTTCTAGAAGCGAGGGTAGGTGAAACGTGAGTTTTTACTATCCCTTATACATACAGTACGTATATAATATACGTAATTTAGGGAAAGTAATGCTGCGGAAAACTGATTTGGAGATTTCAACGGAAACGATTTAGGGTCCTCTGATACCAAAAGTATTTTATTCAAAACGTCCGTTCCATCTGTGAACACCACTAGCGCCTATACCATCCGTAGGGTTTTTTTCCAACATGAGTAGAGGCGTTGCGATTTTGGAAAACTTTCTTTAAAATGTACTTGACGGGGGGGTTCTTTACATGAAGTTCGTGGGACATTTTCATAATTTTCTCAAAAATGGATCCAAATTCATTTATTTCTTTAAGTTTCTTGCAAATATTAAGTAAAATCCTTAGTAAATATTGAGTAAAATGGAGGTGACATAGGTCCCATTTTCAGGTTTAACACTGAATTTTCGAAAATTTCAAAATATCAACATTTTTCGCGCGTTTTCCTACAGCTACAAAATTTAAGATAGAGAATTTCCCTGAAATAAAATTTGTGTTCCATTGTGAGTTCCTTCATTAAGGTCACGTACATGTTTTGATAATTTTAGTCGTTCTCGGGCAATATTGCGTGCAATACATGCAATTTTAAAAAATCCAAAAACAAGATTTTCTCAAAAATGTATCTAAATATTTTTAAATTTTTGGTAGAAATAGTGCTCAAAGTACTATGAAATAACAAACATCTGTTTCATCTATTTTTTTTTCAAAATGACAGAAATCGATTTTTTTGACATGTCTTTCATGACGCTAATATTTACATTAGCGACGATTTGTTCACATTATTATATTTATGAATACATGTGCTTTAAATAGTGGTATTTAAAATATATCGAAACCTCAACGGTTTTCTCTCAAAACTAGCTCAAAATTCCCCATTTTCAGAAAAACTCAAACGTCATATTCTTAGGAACGGATGAAATTTTTTCTTCAAACTTTTCGAACGAATAGTACTAAAGTGCATTTTTTAATATGGCGTAATTTTCATTTTGGGATACTTTTTCCAACAATTACACGAATGAAATTATTTTGAGATATCTCTCACGTCGTTAATATGCATATTTCCAGCATTTTGTAAACGCTATTGTGTTTGTGAGTTAAAATGTTTTAAATGACTTTTAATGAAGTTTTTGTAAACAAGAGAATGATTTTTTTATCCGTCAATTCCGGCTTAAAACTTTACGGACTATATTTGTTATTCCCAAAAATGCAGCTTTTGAATGGCTAGCAAATGGTTCTCAGCCAGCTTTAAGTTTTGTGTGTTCTCTTGCCATTTCTTTGCCATTTCTCAGCCAGCTTTAAGTTTTTTGAGTTCTCTTGCCATTTCTTTGTGACCAATACATTTTTTAACACCAGCACGGCCATTTTTTTACTGGCCGGCACTTCCACTACGCGCAATTCATGTCCTTCAGTTCAATAGTGAGTGGTGAGTATTTCCTATTCTTCTCAGAAAGCTGTTATTTGTAGCCTGTTGTTGTAATGTTATAAGCCTGTCATCAGTAGGGACGTCAGTAATGTATTTTTAAGATTTTTTTATTAAACACCCTTTAACTCGTTAACCTGAAATAAGTCGCGATAACGCTCGTTCATTTTGGGCGCACACACGAGCACCACCGTCACGAACCTCTTGATAAACCACGCAAAGCTGGCCAATCGGCCGCGGAGGACTGGCCTGTTTATTGGGGGGAGGGTCGTAAGTATTGCCCATACCCTCATGTTGGCAGCCTCCCATCTCGGGGCACTATCTCACTCTAAAAGAACAGGACAGCTCTCTTGAGAACGCTTTGTGAGACAGTTTTTACATGCGCGGCAGCAGACCCATATCAGCTTGACAGCTATTTGTTTCAGCGTGGAGCAACGAATTATCGCAAGTCCGAAGGTTCGAGCTTCCCCTATCCTTTAAGACATAATAAATTACACATAACAGTCTGGTACCCTAACAACGGCTCTTCTTCAAAGAGCTGGAAAGAAACAATTTTTAACCAACCTAGCAGTAGTAAAAACAGGTCAACCGAGGGAAGAACGCTCCAAGCCAACAGTTGTTCGATAGACCTCAGAACTTTCTCGAATATCCGAATTCAACAAGTAGCCGGACAATCTGCCAATCACGTGACCAGAAGACAGCGCGTGTGAGAGGAGGGGGACTTTTCACCGAGGAGCTTCGAGCACGGGCGAGGGAAACTTACTTTGGTGAAAACTTTAGAGGCTTCGGTCATAACTTACAAAGTGTGCACTTCAGGCAGAGATCTCAACCTTTTCAGGCAAAACTTTGAAAAATTACGATCACAACCTGACAAGCCATTACGTCAGTTAAAAATGTTAAAGATTCAGCCTCAACAATAAGTAGTATTATATCCTGCTACTGCCGAACATTCAAAGGCGACATAAAGCGATACCACAAGAATCTTGATTGCCGCAAGCATGTGAGAAGGCGGCCTGTGACGACCTTTCCCCTCGTGTGCGAGGCACCCGCGCTTCAATAACCATCTAAAAACGGGACCTCGCCGACGAATCCGTCGTCTGAACGAATCCGGCGATTGCATCCGATTAATTGCGGAACGCGAGGCAGCTAGTCAGCGTGAACACCGGGCGCGGCTCATAGCCGCCGACCCGCGGCTCCGTGGCGCAGCCAGACGCTTCCAGTTACCAGCCAAAATCCTGGCGGCGTGCAATTGTGGGAGCGGCGTAACCACCGGTTGAGGAAAATACAACGGACCAGTAATTACTACTCCCGTACATTAATAGATTGTCACATTCACTGGACAGATGGTTCCTACAATAGATTCTATCTCCTGTATAATTCATTCTCCCTTGCATTTGTTTATGACGTTAGTTTATTTGAATAAATCCGCATCCGTCATTTTCAATAAGATGCTTTATCAGTAAATCGTGTATTTGAATATAAAATCTGTAGAGACCTTACATTTTCCACCGACCCGGAGCAGCTCACCCTGGGGTTCATTAAAACCGGCACACAACATAGTCCAGGTTTATATCGCATTTGGCGCTCAATCGCATATACAAACCCTTGGGGTAGATCAAAACGATGGTTAACGTGCTCGTTACGTTATCTTTGGCGCTCGACGTGACCGTTATATTAGATTTGACGCCAAACATGTATCGATAAGGTCGTTCCGTTACCATACCCATTTTTATTTTTCTATAAATCTTGAAATGTAATTCTTAATAGTTTAGTAATTATCAATGGACCAAAATAGCACGGATCAAGGTCCGATCTGATGAGGTAGCTTCGGGCATTACTGCAGTGTCATCGATTTCTGACGGTGACAGGATGTTTTGTTGCTTTACAGCTAGTCCGAATTCAACCACTGTCTGAAATAGTTTAGCGGCTGGCTTCTCTGGTTGGTAGTTTACCGTGGTTTCTTCGATCAATACCAGGCAATGCCGGAACTGTACTCGAATAAAGTGGCCTCGATCTTTCTTTCCTCTTCCAGTTCTACCCTCGCCCCTTACACACACACACACACACACACACTTAAATACACTACACTACCGCACATGTCAGGATACGAGTTGGGAGCTTAGAGTTTGTCTCGCCTCGAGCGGTCCCCCACTGGTGGAAATACCTGTGTAGGGAAAACATAGCAAGCCTATGCATAGGTCGGCGCCGAATTACGCCACCCAGCTGGTGAAGAACACCCCCACCTTCCGTTATAAAAATATGCACTACACTTTCGGAACTAATTACTATAGCAGTTGATCCGCCTGGAAACAAAAAAAGAACTATCAATATACCCAGCCGCTGCGCTCTGCTAGTGTGAACACGACCTAGCGATTGCATAGACTCGGAGTACAGGTAAATCTTCTCTTACCGTTTTCCATTCAACAAATCAGAAATTCTTTATGACATCGTTATTTTTCGTTAATGATAATGGGAAAATTTAATAGTAAGAAGAGAGAAGAAGAGAGGGAAACGCAAGAGAAGACGAGGGCCAGTGTTTATATTTCTAAAAACCGATACTGCCGAAAGTTTCCTCTCCGCGCTCATCCTCTTGTGCGTAAAAGAAAAGAGCTCCCCTTGTTCTTTCAACTTCCGAATATCGAAACGCACGATTTTCATGAGCACCGGATCTTCAAAAACCCGGCAACTCTCGCTACTCTTGCAAAGTCAATTCGTTACTCCTGGCGTAATTGTGACCGAGTGAGAAGACTTCTAACGGATAACGAATTGCAGTTGAGCAACGAATTAACAAAATCTTCAATATAATTCAAGTTAAGGCAAAAATAATTAAAATTATCGCTTCATCAATTCATTATCAGCACCAATATTTATTTTTAAATTAATATAAATGAAAATGGAAACTATTGTGAGTCGGAAGTTCAATCGACATTTGTGGCCGTTCACGAACTTCCCTTGGTTGGTTGACTTCTGTAGAGTTCCTTGAATTTTGATGAACATTAGTGGGTCTCCGTTGGTGTTGGTGGGAGCTAGTGGGCATTTGTGAGCGCCAGTGTGCTTTGGTAGGCATAGGTAGGTCTCCATATCAAAGCCGTGGATTTTTAAGAGCGAAAAAAATCCTTGTACACCTTCCTACGGAGGGGAAATAAAGCTGGCTGGCCCATGTTAGTAGATTTACTTTCATGTACTTTCATGTTCAAGCCTAAATGACGCCTCTGAGCTAAATTCAAAAAATCTTGTTTCTCGCCCAAGAAATACCTCTTTCCTCAGCTAGTTGGTGAAAGGAGCGTAGCGAAATTTGCGTGGTCAGACGGAAGAGCGGGCCTGATGGCCCGAGTCTCGCACACGTAAAATAAGGCATTAATTCAATTCAATTCTATTCCGTAGGCGTTTGTGGATTTCGGCAAAACTGAATATAATTGATCGGTATGTGACGATGATCGTGGGTGATATTTTGTGATAGTAAGTCAATGAGCAACCATGAGAAATAGCCCATTTAAATATCGAAGGGTTTCTGGTTGTTTTATTGGGTATCGAAGGACATGTGCAGCTCTCGCTGAGCGTCAATGAGCCTCGATTGGGCATCCTCGGATTGTCATGCGCTGTCATGGGCATGACGGCGCGTGGTTTTGGTGAGAATGTAGGACGTCTCGATTGATTTGTTAATTAGTTATTTCAGGCGCATCAACTGCTAAATTCATTACCCTCGTATGTATAGTTAACGTTTTTTATCTTGGAATATGGCGATGATCATCGGCAGTGGAATTCGGCGCCGACCTACACGTCTGCTCGTGGGGTTTCCCCAACTGCGAATCCCCAGCGGGGCACCCTCCAGCCGGGATAAACTTTAATCTCTATGTATGGTAGTGTTGTGCAAGGGCACGAGGATTAAAGGAAGGGGTAAGAATAGGACAAGGAAGAGAAAGAAAATATTGTGTAAGGTCCGTGGCCCGATTGTTAGGGTACTGCTCCGGAATTCGCCTGCTGATGATCGGAGAAATCACCGATCAGAGCAGCCGGACACTAGAATTCTCCTCTGCAGCGACTGAACTCAACCTCCTAGGACTTCCCGGTCAGAGGCACTGCAGTGGCATATTGTTATAATTTGCTCTCGAATGGAACAATATGTGCCGTTTATCGTGCCGTCCGCTCAGAGAAAGCCACCGGTGCCATACGCCGAAATGGCTGCTGATACCACATCTGATTATTAAGAGGTGAAATTGATAACGGTGCCCTTTCTGAGCTGGTCCTTGAGACATTGTGTTGTAGCCCCTCTCGCTACAAAACTAAGAGAATGGGGAGCAGTTCCGTTCTGTGCATTCTCTGAGGTTTTACTCTCGTCACATTTGATTCACGAGACGTAATAATGTGCGTTTATTTTGTTCCGGCTAATGTTTCAAGGTGGCTTATTCCCTAATTAGCTGCTTAACATTTGCCTTATCCAAAATCGGTGGATATATTTGAAGTAGGAAAAGCTTCTATTTATTTAAGTTATTTCATGAACGTCAAAAATCAGTTCAAAACTTTGTGTGACGTACTATGGGGAGAAGTGCAATTGTGCACGGTTTCTTGGCCTCTGAGATCTCTGCCGAAATTTATATACGAAGTTGCGTTGTGAACACAGGTAGCAACATGGGTTTTCGACAAAAATTGGAAAGAATGTATTCGCTTCCGTGTAAAAACTTAAAAGGAAATTACAAGATTTGCCATGAGAACTCACTACCGAGTATATATTTTCCACCTAGGTTCATGTAGGGTGATGTGTTATATTTAGAGAAGTTCAATTAAAAAACGCGACATTTGTTTCTCTTATTCTCATATGCGGTTTTAATTGTTTGATTGTGTACTTACTCTCGCTGCATAGTTTTGGTCCCTTGCAACAGCTTTGGATCATACTTAAAGCTTTATCCGAATCAACTGCACATCAACTTTCTCCACATAGAACGTCACACACAACACAGTTTTTTTAACTGTTTTTGACGTAAATAAAAAAATAATTAGCCTACACAAGTTAGCTAGGGGACGGTGAAAAACGTTACGATTACGAGGGAGTGCAGATAATATTTTATAAAGATGAATCAATCTGCAAGGGCGAGTTCTGAAATAGTCTCTGGCGCTTACAGCATGTGTCGATCCACCGTCTAGTGTGAGTCGCAGTGCTTCTCTCCGAGACCTCAAACGCCGCCTGCACAGACTGTGTTGCACCATAAAAAAGCACTTTGTGGAAGAGTCGTAAGTGTCAAAGAAGACATATTAAAAATACCAAAGTTAACAAATATCAAGTGCTCTAATTCTCTCTACAATACAAAGAATTAAAACGTTAGGGTACGTAGTTTTAGTGCCCCCAAAGTATGAGAATTGCTTGTGTTTTGGGATCTGAAATACAGCTACTAATAATATATCTCCCCTTCATGTCTACACACTGCGAATTTTTACTCGCCTCACACTGCTATTTTCGTCGGATGTTCGTTGCTCACTCGCGAGTGAAGCGAGCAAAACTGAATTAAGGAGGACGTTCGAGAGATTTAATTTCTCGCAAAAAAAAGTGGCTCTATTTGTTATCAATTTTTAAAAATCATTAAATTTTGCATTGCTTAAATTACTCAAGGAAATTTCAACAAATGGAGTTAATGCAGAAGCAGTATCCAGGAAGTCTCGTAAAATATTTTCAACAAGGCATAGTTTCAGAAAGAATATCCGGAGAAGAATTCTATTCATTGAGCAATACCTCGCTGCAGTGTCAGAACTGTTGATACTTTTATCATTCACCGATCTTCTTCGAAGTAAATGAGCGACTAGATTAATGTCAGATAATGCATAATCTAGCAGCTAATAGATATGTATCTGGATGCTTCCACAATTAAAGACCTAAACAGCTTTATTTCATTAACTACCTACCGTTAAACAGAGTGAAATTGCAAAAGAGATTCTTCCTAAAACATGTTGCTGTAGAAGAGGTAGAATGAAGGGCGTAACTATATCAAAAGAGTTATATTAAAAATATAGGTGTTATATAGATTACAATTTTCGTATAAGTAAATTAGTTTTTTTTTTAAACTATTTCTGCGGAGATGTTATCCTGAAGTTATAGAACTTATAAGTGAAACTTCCAAATGCGTTAAACAAGTTATTAGTTTGGTCAGATAATGAATTTGAAAGAAATATTTGTAAACAAATACTTCCATAAGATCCTATAACCACAAGATCTAGATGCTATGAGACTACGCAGTAAAAAGTTCAAACCCTAGTTACGACAAGGCGTGCAATAATTCACAAGTTACTTCCTATTTAGTGTTTTAAGCCGCTTCAATTTCTGTAGTCATTACGTCCGTGAGTGTAGAGTATATTATAACCCTGGAGGTAGCGCAGCTCCACCTCTACTGGAAAGTCACGTATCCACGTCCCCTTGCATTTCCCGGCCCCCAAATTTATCCTTCAGTGGGACATCACACTAGCCGGGTCAAGTTCTAAGCTGTGCTTAAGGCTTATTAGACATTGTGAAGTTTACATCGACCATATAATTGGAGATTAAATACTGTTTTACAAAATAAATTATCATTTTTGTTAATAAATATCACTAATTTGTAGCAATTATTGTTTTTTGTTAAAAATCGTTACATTGTTGGCCCAGTCTCAATCAGTCAGAATAATTACGTGTCAGAATGGAACGCGAGTCGAGAAAGGTTAAGTTATATCTGACATTTTAATTATGAAGAAATTGACAGACACAATAATTTTTCTATTCAAAGACCTGAAAGTCTGAATGAGTTGCATTTAATAGCACTTTATTTTTGCAAGACTAAGCCCAAAAACATTTTCTGAGAGTGTTATTGTATTTTTTCTCATTGTTACGGGTCTTATGTCACACATTTTCTGCATTCGCTCCACATTTGCTTCACAATCAAAAAACATTTTTCGGGAGATCGTCAACATCGTTTTATTAAAACATCTAAAACGTTTAGACCGTAATGGAAGTCTAGCATGCTAACTGCAAAAATAGCGCGCTGCTAGACACAACTTTCTATATTGGTTCTTCGGAGAATCTGTTTTTGTAGTACTTTTCTTCAAATATATTTCGCCGTAAATTGTTGCCATACTGTTATTAATTCCTTTTTCTTTAAGTAATTACTTTTGTAGATACTCATGAGTAAAAAACTCACAAAATGCCTACTTTTAGAACTGTCTCTATGAACAGTGCTCGTAAAAGTATTTGATGTCTATAAAACGTGATTGTGTGTTGTGATATTGAAAAAGGATTTACCACAACACTCCTTTCTGACATACTTACTTCACTTTGGTTGCTTTGAAATGCGAAATCAGGCAAGTAAATGTACCTACATTTCTCTTTTCTGCTTAATGAAGTAAGAAGGCGTAGGACAGTATTTATTTCAAATTATTAACGGTATTTAGCACTATGAAACTGTAGATCTTATTGTGAATGTACAATGGGATAGGGACTCGAAACAGTGATGTTCTCGAATATAAAAAAATTGTCCTAAAAATTTCAATGGCAGTAATGTGTCCATCAACCAGCCTAATTTTTTTCTGTGTCTGCTACTCATTTCTCAACGACAAAATCAACAACATATTCAACGAATATACGAAATGAAACCCTTTGAAACCCACTTCATTACTTACATTGTTCGCCGCTGTGAGTGCACAACAGGGCGTTTCTATCATTAGACAGAAGCCTTGCATCTTTCGCGCGGGGCGCCCACCTCAAAACTTCCCCGCCCGGTGGACGCGTAACCCGCGGCATTGTTCTAAACCAGCAGCGTCGATAAGGCATCGGGTGGCGCGCGGCTCTCGCCACGGTTCACGCTCTGCCTCCCCTCCGATGAATTGAATTCCGAAATTAATGCCTAATTGTGGCGGCAAGACAATACCGGCGCGAACGCACGGGACGGGGGAGTCGCGTGGGGTGGGAGTGGGGTGGATGGCCGTGGGAAGTGGGAGCGGGGGCGGGGGCGGGCGTGTGTGCTCTGCGCGAGAGTGGTTCATTGATCGACGGCCAGTGCGGCGCGCAGCCACCCCGTGCGCATTCCCTCCCTCGCTCCCTCGCCCTCCCCGCCCCCGGCCTGCCGCGCCATCCACCTACGTGCTTGCCGTCGCCCAGCTCCCGCCGTCGCCTTCCGACCCAGCCCAGCAGTTGCGGCCGCCGCCAAACACCCGATGCGCAATAGGCGTAGCACTGGGCTCTGGGGTCGATGCAAGGTAAGTCAAAGCAAAAGACGACACCGTAAGTCCGCCGAGTCCTCACTAAACAATGAACACAAATTGACTGGTGCATGCGCACGCTGATTAGCGACAGCGTGGCGGAGCTGACTGCGTCGGAATACGAGGATGCGCGCACGAGGGTTTGAGGGCAGCGTCCTGATACGGCGACGGGCTTGATAGGTTCGACTCGTTAAGGGTTATGATGTGAAATTCTGATTCGGCGCCACGATAGAATGGTGGGGGCGGTTTGCCGTCTTACGTCTGCGTATTTCGCGCACCGACTTACTGCCATCATCACTCATTATCATGTTTTTAATTATCACCTTTATCTTCGATCTCAGGGCAGGCATTGGCATATCACCACTATCTTCAACCTATTCAAAAAAACCGCAATACGTTAAGCGTAAGCCCGTCCTACGCTCGACACCGGTATTGAGCTCATCATACATTTATCAAGCGGCTTCGAATATTTTTTTTAATCTCGAGCAGGAAAGTATTTTTCTCCCTTTGTTGGAGAAACGTAATTAGATGTTGATATCTTAACAGAAATGCACAATATCTCAGTAACTTTTTGACGCTTCTTTTTCACGTCCTTAATATGCTACGTATTGACTAATGACTTAAATACTGACAAATGTTATAGTGTCAAATTTGCGAGACGAAAGCGCTGCTTGTGTTTAATTAGCATTAAAATGCATTTTTAATGAATATATAAGTACGTTAGTCATGATTACTTACCATTTCTTTTCATGAATTCGATATATATTGAAATATTCTAGAAACTTCATTGCGGCAAATACGTACTAGCTGGATATACAGATGATTAGGAGCATGGGAAGCATCGTATTGAAACCATCTAAGCAAATCATCCGAGATATGGGTGTTTTATATTTTGTTCTTATGTATATCTTATCATATTTTAAATTCAGACACATTCACCTCTTTACTTTTTAGAACAGGATTGTCTGCAATTTGTCAATCATCACACAAAACTTATCTTTAAAAATCTTGATTCTGAGTCTTTCGCATTTATCAGACCTTACAACATTCACTATAAAGTAAATGGCTGGGAGGTCAGAATGAGCTTTTATGTTCTCTTTAACATTTTATATAAAAAGACAAAGCTTAATGAAACGCGAAAAAAAATGTTAGCAAATAAATTTAAAAATCGTATAACTTCAATATGTCGTACTTTTGTAGTGCACAATATGCTTTGTATCTACACATCAAATAATCGTAAATGAAATTAGCCCACTCAAACCGTGTTTATTTCTCAAAGCAATCAATGGGAATAGATTCCAATGCAGTAAGCACGACTACTAAGCGCTCTTTAACTTAATCTTCTTAGACTACCGCACACTCATGTTTTATAAATAGGAGTTCGAACGCCAGCGGGGAATATCCTGTGAGGAAAACGCGTGAATCTGCTCGCCGTCCAAACTGCCAGTGCCACGGGAGTACTGCGCCGCTAGCGGATCCGGACATTTTAGATGGTTGGCTGTCGGACCTTCCGAGCTCCTTCCGGCCGCTCGCGCGGACTGCCTTCAATTAACCGAATCAGCGTTTCCTCGAAGTCGGGTCGCGCTTAGCGGCCCTCGCAGTCCCCCCCCGCCCCATTCACCCAATCTCTGCCCGTTGCGAGCTGCCCGCCCGGCCCCGCCCCGCCCACCCAAGTCCACCCACAGCCCTAACGCCCCTCCCTCGGCAGTCGCCTGTCACCCCTCCTCCCATTGCCTGTCCGCCAACGTTCGTCGTCCTTCCCATATGCCTCACAGTCCCTTACCGTCACTATGCCCGATAGGCATCACGCCTCTTCATCCCGCCCTTTATTCTCATAGGCCTCACCTCCCCGACTCTACACTTTATCTCCTTGTCTTCACGTCTCCCGCCCAGTCAGCTTCTCCAATTGACCTTGCGCCTTCTCTTCTTCTTGTCCCGTTGGACTGCCTTGCAACGTCACCTTGTTGTAGAGAGATGACGTGCCCCGACCCGTAACCTTTACACTTTACCTTGTCTCATTGGCCTCAGGCCTCCCGCCCCGTCACTTTGTCTCCTTGTTCTCAGGTCTCCCGTCCCGTTACCTCGTCCCGCAGCTTCACATCTCCTGCGCCGTCACCCCGTCTCATAAGCCACAAGTCTCCCGCTCCGTTGTCTTGCACCACAGGTGTAGAGTGCACCGCCCTGTCACCTTGTCCCATAGGTCTCCCGGCCTCCGCCTCGTCACCTTAGATCATCGGCATATCCTCCTTCAACCCAACCCAACCCAATGTCCCTCAGATCTCTTCAAATCGACCCGTCTCCCTACCATTATCTTATCGATCTCTTGTTCTCCGTTTTACGCCCCTGCCCCTAACAAGTCGAGAAGCAGCACGCATTTCACCGACGTCAGAAGCCATTTTGGTAGTATCTAACTGCCACATCCCTAGGATTACGGGTATTCTTGCGTTATAAACTTTGTAAGCCAATGTAGTTTCAGACATGCACATTACTGGCGATAAAACCACTGAGCGTGTATAAGAGAATAACAATTTGGCTGAACATTTTAACACACTCGTTGATCTAATCGTTCGATTAATTGATTCATTCATTAGTGATTCCGTGGCGTCAAATGATTCATGAGGCCCGTACGTGTAGTACACGTTTACCTGCTATGGTTATAATTTCAATTCATTATTATTATTATTATTATTATTATTATTGTTATTATTATTGTTATTGTTATTGTTATTGTTATTGTTATTGTTATTGTTATTGTTATTGTTATTGTTATTGTTATTATTATTATGCCGACTTGGACCACGCGTGCATGCGCTTTGCATTTACTGAGGCTTAATATCTCTATATCGGTGGCAGGTGCATGTAATTTATCATGGTATCAGCATTTAGCTAGATCCGATTTTTATTTCCCAGGTTGTTAGCCCTGTGGGGTGTGGAAGTTGAAATGATGTTAGTAAGGGGTGAAAGGATGACACACACATGCAGACATACACAAATACACCCATGCCCGAGGCGGGACTTGAACCCGGCACAACTGCCTTAACGATCTAGGCCATTGAATCGGCTTATTATTATTATTATTATTATTATTATTATTATTATTGTTAACCAGTTTTTACATAACATGCCCAGTGGCAACGAGTATTACGTTGGGTCACATTTCAATGCATTAGCATTTAATCAACTAAAATTGTTCCGAAGGCAAGTGGACAAAAGGCGTGCCGGGAAATGTTCTAAACAATTCATTTATTTAAATGTGTTATTAGGATGGCACACAACCGCCTCCCCAACACATACACACACAGACATATACATAAACTGGCTTAGGTGGCTGAAGGCATTAACTTATTTCACATGACTGTCTCGTCACGACAGTGACTACTCTACCTAGCTAGTGTCGAAAATTCCGTCACCGCCGGAACTCGAACATAAAACCTCCCAGTCAGACGCACTGCAGTGACACCAGTTGATGCCCCCAACCAGCTCTCTCGGCACGCTTTGATGCAAATAGATTTTACCTTACGGAGCTTTTCTTCTGGAGCTCAAGAAAATATGTACAGATTATATTCACTTATACATTCACTTCACTCTTATACATTGCATACAGTTTTATGTTGTTTTTTACGAAAATAAATCAAATAGAAACATAATCAGTGGATCTATAATTAGGGGTCCATAATGACCCCTAAAACTACACTAATGATCTCGACGAAAACAAAGACGTCTCTTAACTTTCACAGAACTCTCAGTGATGAGATTTTCTGTTATGTCCAGGTTCTAGGATATCTACACTAAGTGCCCCTGGCAAAGCAACAGCAAATGTTACGAGGTTGCAACATCAAGAGACGCTCACTTATTACGAGCATGAAGCTCTTGAATATATCGACGAGTGGTTTCCAGATCGTTGGATTTGGCGTGGGTCCCCGTTAATTGACCTGCGAGTTCTCGTAATTTAATACCATTGGATGTTTTTCCTCTGTTTTTTTTAATAAGAAGTCTATAGAAACCAGTATGTGATATAAATGAGGATGTTACTCGTTTGCACGCTTCAGAGGCAATTATCAATGAAGTTGTGCTATTAAACGCGCAGAAAATTATTGCTGCTCGCGCAGTGGAGTGCAGTAATATAAATGGAGGTCACTTCGAACATATTGATACATATGTTTTCCGATGCAAAATTGCAGTCAGGTTGTGTTGAATGGTACGAATACGGAATGAATGACGGGATTTCATCGCGATTGATGGAAAAACAATACTTTCAAATGAGTAAAGAGCTTCACGTTTTGTAGATACCAGAAAGTTTATTGAAGCTAAATTAAATAAATAAATATATAAAAAAGGTTAAAAACAAATAAATAAACAAAGCAAAATGTACATTCCCACCTGGGATATGGCATGATATTCTGGGGAAGATAATCCAATATCGTTCAGATTTAAAGTTTGCAAAAAAATATTCGAATAGTATGGAAATGCAATCCACGTGATTCCTGCGAGCGCCGCTTCATTGAGCTTGGAATCTTAGCAAAAAATGTGCTCACATTATACTTCTCCCATTTACGTTACATTCAGTTTTTACTGTTTCATTGACAAAATATATAAAATTAAATAAAATCCAATATTTATTGTGAACGTCTAATTTGCGTTTCTATTGTAATATTATTTCTACCTTTATTATTATTATTATTATTATTATTATTATTATTATTATTATTATTATTATTATTATTATTGACGTTTCGGTCATTACTGAATACGCTACACGATTAACGAGTGTAATGTTTCCATGATCACCCTTTCAGCTTATCTTTCAGTACGACAAGGTCGTTACGCCTAGAAGAGTAAAATATGCGATGATTGGATGATGAGGGGTGAAGGGACAGTCACAAATACGATATTCAAATATTTTCGTATCATCCACAGTTTCCATGTGATTATCGCTTTAGTAAATCCGTATGTCTCCCCGTGTGTTATACTATATCCAAATGCATGCAGTAAAAAGTACAACACAAAGGTTAATAAAAGAGAAGAAACATACCTGAAAATATTTCATTGTAGATTTATTGTAATACTTTACCTCAACGTCTCTTCGGCAGTAGTCGGAGCAATTGCGTCATACCAAACGGTTTTCCATTTGAGAAATTCCCGGGTTTAACCGTTCGCCATGTTCGTCACTAACAGCCCCGAAGAAGTACAAATGATCATTCAAAAAACGTAGTTAACTTATATGTTTATATTCCATTCCGTGGTATGATCTCAATAGTTCATATACAATATCGCGATAGGTCCCTTATGGTTGCATACAAATATTTTACAGGCACTTTGTGTTCAGTCATGTCGTTTTTTCAACATCACTCAATAAATCAGCGAAATGACAGCCATCAATATTCTAGTTTGCGATCATACAATTGTTAATTCCTTTATTTTTGCTTCAATGATCCTTCGGAACTTCTCTTCCATATCCATGAATCCACGTGATGTTTTTCCCATGGCATTCTCAAGTTTTTGACGAAACCCAATTCAATATATAGTGGAGCCAGGCGCACATGTTTCTGGTCAACAAGAGGATTGTTAACCACGTCTCTGTCCAGTTCAATCCGAGCAGGACATTTTTTTCACAATAGTGATATTTTTAGTCTCTGCTCTCCCCCTTACATAGCAAACAGCAGCGTTTGGTGCTCGACCTGCATGGCGAGCAGAATTGCTATTACCTTGAGATCTCCACATATATTCCATTTGTATTTCTCATATTTTATAAGTTTGAGAAGCAATTTAAAGTTCTCCTTTAGTGGGCGGCGTCTCCTTAAGTCTTTATTTCGGCGGCGATGGTGTAACGGTTAGCGTATCGGATTGTTATACCCAATTTGGCGGGTTCAAACATGATCGAAGCCGTGGATTTTTAAGGGCGAAAACATCCTTCGTATGCCTTCCTTCGGAGGGGAAGAAAAGCCGGCTGTCCCATGTTAGTAGATTTACTTGCATGTAAAAGATCCTCAAGCCTAAATGATACCTCTGAGCTAAATTCAAATCGTATGTTGCGCCGCCCAAGAAGCTCGCCGCTAGTTGGTGAAAGGAGCGTAGCGAAATTTTCGTGGTCAGACGGAAGAGCGGGTCTGATGGCCCAAGTCTCCCCACTTAAAATAAGGCATCAATTCAATTAACAGTCTCCTTTAGGATAACCACATGAACAATGGGAAAACAAATTCCTGTGGAAAAGTACTGCTTTCAGATTTATTTTGCTGCAACTCACGAACATCTACCATTCAGTTACATAGAAATCATTGCCAACAGTCTCCATAATAGATTCGATATCATTGCAAAAAGTTATGTCACTTTTTGGGGGATATATTTAGAAAAAAACTACATGACGATCACAAAAACACTCACTTTCGAATAGGGGAAAAGAGGATTCAATCTTTTTAGGCATGAAGCTAAAAGGTCTGACTGTTGCTTCAAATGTTGGGTCAGCATTGATATATGTATATTGTTATGACCAAAAACCAATTTCGTAAAACATTATTTTATTCAAGTTTGCACATACAGAGAATACAGAGATTTGTTATACAGGAAATACCATAAACATGCATCGACACAAAATTTATTTGAGGTATGCGGGGACGTGCCAGATCAACAAGAAACGAATCAAAATGAAGAGACGTCCCAAAAACGTTGTCGTGGTCGTGAACAAGTAGCCAGAAGAAAAGTCCATAAGCACAGGCCGCGTCGTCACTAACAATCACCAAACACTAGATCCTCTTCGCTGCTCGCACGACGCCGGTATAACTGCCTCTCTGCCTGGCGGGAGCCGTTTTATACCCAATCCGGGATGAAGGCTTGTCGACTGGCCAGGCTGAAAGGGCGATGGCGCGCCCGGGCGCACCGACTGTGGCGTGACGGATGCCCCGACTCCGACCTCGGCGACCTCTCGTGAGCGGTGCTAGAATTTTCCGGGGTTGCTGCCGTCTCGCTGCTGCGTCCCTGTGGTGGTTCTTTTTGCGGGACGCGGGTTACCACTACATATCCTTCTCTGTCTTCTGAATGTTAATCTCTGTAGCATTCATCTTCACTCCCTTTCACATTCTCAGTGCTACCAGCAACTCTTCACTGCGATATTCAGGCCATATAGCAGATGGTAAATTGGAATATTGAATAGTTATCTTCGATTTTGAGGCGATTCCAGCTATTTTCATTTGACAGAAATAAGTGTGTTGTGTGATCCGTTGGTTCCCTTCAAATCACAGGAACAGAAAAGGGAATATCAGGAGCATGTCAGGAGTGTAACACACGAGACACAGCTTATATGATTGAGGCATTTCATGGCGCCAACCTTACATCCGAAATAAAGTTCGTAACTCATCCTTATCGGAGTATTAAGGTTTGGTTTTTGTGATTTTAGGGGTACATTTCCACAGATATAACAAAAACAATTTGGATTATTTACACAGTTACGTGTCATTTCATCTTCTGAATAAATACAAAGAACAAATCTTCACGAACTTAGAACAACGAGCAGTCACATTCAAGCCACTTTCCACGCTGTTATCAGCCAAAATGTTCAACATCAGACGTTTCCCCATAAATGTTAGACACGATGTTCGTTTCCGAAACTTCTTCCAATGAAATTCTCGAATTAAACTGTAGACTAAGAAATAAATATCCATCCGCTCTAGATAAATTTACGGATTGTTTGTTAAAGACTTGTGCGCCCGCCATTATACACCCGTTAACTCACATATTTAATGTATCCTTATGCACAGGAAATTTTCCAGATCTATGTAAAATAGCTAATATTAAGCCGCTTTTCAAAAAAGGCAACAAGAATGTAATTCAAAATTATCGGCTACTTTCTCTTTGTCAATTTTTTCAAAAATATTAGAGACTTTTTGACGTACGAATGGGAACTTTTCTTAGTAAAACACGAGTTTTCAGATTCCAAATATGGCGAAAATCAAAATTTACGGAAGCAGCCATAATTTCCAAAATGCGTCATTTACTTTGAAATTGAAGGCAAAGGAAATTGAGCAGAAGTTATTTCAAATTGTGAGGAGAGAAAGAAGAGGAAAGTAAACAAGTGTAAAATAACAAAACAGTTCAATTTTTAAAGTTTTTGAGCCTATTCATTTTTAATTATACACGTTCTCCTAAATATTAGTAAATTTATTCGACTCTATTTGTGTGTTGCATGCATCATTGCGTTTGATATTTAGAGTTTCCATTAACAACCTATCAAAATAGTTGGGTTATTTTGGATTTATTTTATATTTGGGTTTTTAATATAAATATATTAAATATTTATTATTATTTAATATTTGGGTTTGCCAACAATAAAAAGTTTAATATTGAATATAATAATGAATTATAATAAAGAACGACGTATTTATTACACACTTCTTTTTACAAACTAACCAGCACAGAACACTAGAGCTCATGTTTCAGTCATTATTGGAATGAATATTAAAAAATAATCAAAATATTTAAGATCAATAATTATATTAATTTTCGTTTGAATCATTTCCATATAATAATTACAAACACAAATGTCAGCTAATATTTTATAATAGTTATTTATTGGTTAACAGACTTTAATTTATAAGAATGTATTATTATAAAAATTGCATTACTACCAATATTACGACTGGTTCGTCATACAACTATCAGTAATCTTTATTGTTAATTTCCAACGTTCGCATAAATTGAAAGAAAACTATGCAGCGTGAGTCCATATAAGAGGACTGTAATTATATACTCAGCAATCCGGCAAATAATATTAGAATAGTTAAAGTTTTAATATTGAGTGAAAAATGCAAATCTTTGTATTATCTCCCCTATTCACACACTGTACGCACCCACAAAATTCTCACATTCAGATCATCACAGTTTAAAACGCAGCTTATATCACGTGACAGTAAAGCTCCAAGGATGAGACAGTCCGTCATTAAATATTTGATAATCAAATGTTGTGATCGGAGCAGAATTTTTTTTAAAATGTCCTTTGTGTATAAAGAATTGTTGTACTGCATACTTGGGTATTGCAGAGTTAATGATGACTTTTTATGAAAATATTTAATTTATTGCAGCGATACATGCGAATATTTTATTTGTTTTTCAACAGTGTGCATTTTTAATGAATTTTAATCAATTGCTTGAATTATACGTTCTTTAGTACCCACTTGTTTTAAATTTTCCCCCATTTGCTCCACACCCCTTAGAGTCATTTACAAAATTGAATCGCGTCGCGTCTTCCGCCGTGTTCTTTAGCTCTCTCCAGGGTGCAGTACTCTCCTCACGAGGGTGCACGCAGGGAACCATAAACTGCTATATTATTGCCCTAGCTTCTGCTTAGCGGTTTTCAAGACCAGAGCTTTAGGAAAGCACCACAAAGACTCAGATCATTGCACAAAATGCTCTTTAGATTAAAAATTTTTGAGATATGAGTAGATTATTTTAACTTGCCAGTGTATCGTATGTGTAGAGGAGGTGCAAAGATATCACTTCAAACCCACATATTTTTACTATTTCATGACGAAAAACAGATAAAAATATTGATAAATATACAAATAAAATTGAAGCAAATATATAAAAACATATTGATAAATGCATAAATAAAATATATGTAATTATATATTCTTCTTCTTCTTCTTCTTCTTCTTATTATTATTATTATTATTATTATTATTATTATTATTATCAACTTGATTGGCCACATTGGACCACTTGAGTCGTTCCACTTCACTTTTTACTGTTCATGGTCGACTGTCGAAGGTGTGTCACCTTGAGGTGAGGATAAATCCTCGGGTTACAATTCTGAATGTTATTCAGAAAGGTGATAATGAGAGATGGAGGATGATGTTATGAAATAGGTGAAGAGACAATCACAAATACACAACCAAGCCCGAGGCGGGACTCTAACCCGCGATCCTTCTGTCCGTGATCGCTTCGGCACTACTGCCTTAGCGATCTCGGCCACCGGATCGGCATGTAATTATATAAATATATAAATAAACATATAAATTAAAATTAAAGTATTCTGCTAACATAGACACATTTCGATTGGCAGGTTTCTTTCTGCCAGATATCTTGAACTAATTATTGGCAATAAATGAAAAGCATTATGCACTATGCTGAAAAAATGGGTTAATAGGTAATGGATAGAAAAGGAGCACTATTCTGCCGGTACATTATGTCTCAAAACAGATATCCTTCAACGTAACTGATGAAGTAAATATGAAATGATCGAGAATCAATGCGACTTTATACATAACGAGGAAGTTGCAATGTGCATTGTGTCGATGATAACCAATTGTGTTACATCGTTGGTATAGATGTTCTAGGTGTCGAGTCTCGCTGGTGATGGATATACTAGATTCATGGATGGGACCAACCATTTTCTGAAGGATAATTCTTGAAACCGGTAGCTGTCATTGGTAGTATTTCAGCTGAATCCATTCCTTCAATAACAGTTGAATTCCGGCTCAGTATCCTGGCAAACGTGCCATGCACCGCGCGCGATCTTTCCTTCATAAGTTAAATGTCTTTATAAAGAAGAGAAGTGATATGTAAAAATATTTCATTAATACCTCATCCAATTTGTTCTATCCTCTACCCTTATACACTCAGAGGTATATGGATTTAACTAACACACATGCATGGATCTTACAGCGTGTTTCGGCTCTGGCGGTGCCCATGGAAGTAGATATCTGGATGAGAAAAAACTCAATTTCTATTACAAATTGGCAGAATACGTTCCGAAAAACGGAAACTATGAGGTTCAATGGATCTACGAAGAAATCAACGGCTTATTCGGGGTGATTGACAACGGATGGTTTGAGATCTTGACAATCAGTCAATGTGACTGAGAACAAAAAACAACAACAATAATTGGGAACGAGTTTGAATATTTTCTGGTAATCCTACATAACGCTTCTTACGTGGATGTTACAGGGGGTATCTGACTGCATTTTATTGTCTTGATCTTAATTAAGGCAAATTTTCCTGTTTTAAAAAAGTTAAATTCCTCCGCCTTGTATACAAAGTACTTCTCCCAGACTTAAGGGCACCGACGGAGCAATTATTAACCACGCAGCCTGCGCTTATAAGTGACTAAACTGAGGAGCTCAGTTGGATGTCTACATCCAGCAGAAGCGGAGGATCTCCTGCGGGCTGCCGGCCACATTTGCTCCACGAGCGTTACTTCGCACGGACCATGGGACCATGGGACTCGGCTCCCCATGCGCTCCAGCAAGGGTCTGCGCCCCTGCTCAACAGAGTCAGTTCAACAGTCTTTCGCCGCCTTCACAGAAACTACTCGGCAGAGCCACCGAGAATCGCAGGGCTCCTTCACAGAGACATCGATCAGCGCCACTTAGCGCGGAAACGAAAGGATTCTTGTCATAGACCGAGAGCCAGCAAGAAAATCCACGTATGATAAGCTCAAAGATAAAATATTTTGAAAAGTATACTCGATATACACAACATAACTTATCTGGATTGAAAGGATTGTGGTTATGAGGGAAATATAAAAACAGTTGAATGATGGTTTATGGTTGAATTATACAATTGAATTATGTGAAGGAAATTTAAAAAGACAATCAGAGTCAAGTTAACCTCTAGTTAACGTCTAGTTAATTAGTATTTAAATAAATATGAATCAATAAAATTAGGTTAATAAATAAAATTACGTATGTCCTCCGGGCGTTAACTTGTTCTAATGATATGGAGAAACTCAAAGCCCTCAGGCAAAAGGGACTCGGGCATATTGGTGCTGTTCGATTATTAGAACACGTATAACGCCCTTGGTGCATAAATAACTATTCTCTTTAGCAGACTATTCAATAGAAAGATGAAACATTAACTTCCACTATATGATGAGGTCGAAGAACTCTAAACCGTTGCGAATACTTCATTCTACAATTCTAACCTTTCTGAATGAAATTTTCCTCGTGTTATATCTTCATCCCCTCAAAGCTGCGGAAAGTATATGGTAAGGTTGAATAAAAATACCTGAAGGAGGAAAATCTGTTGTCAGAATAAAAAACACTTTAATTTACTTCAGAATTTCAAAACGACTGCAAGACTGTAGCTTATAATTGTTTATTTTTGTCATAGCATTTGTGCGAAATATGAAAATATTTTATTTTGTTATAATATTCTCCCCTTCCGATATCATGTGATGTGTTATAGGTATATTCCAAATTGAATATGAATTCGGTTCATATCATCATACATTGTGTTACAAAAATGAAAAGTTAGTCTTACAGTTCTAGCAGATCAGTCGTTACAAATTACTCGAAGGATTTAACAGAACTCTGCAGGTGGTAGTGTTACGTGAATTGAAATTTTAGAAACATAAACTTTCAGGATGACCTATAGTTAAGAATCTGATCTTGTACGTCAACATTTCTTTAACTTTGTCGACTCATTATTTCTCGTCAAAGTGACTTTTAGCAAACTCTTGTTTTACTCCGAAGAATTAAGAAACTATTGGGTATTGTGGGAAAATATGGTGTACATATGAAGTATTTGGCCTTGCGTCTTGTGTAGCGTACAACGATAACGCCGAATTCATTCAAAGCGCTGTCAAAAAATCGATGCCCTTTCAGTAAATAATTGAATCATTATTATTGTCTTACTAGTAGATACCGTTCAAACACGTCTGTTGCAACATGATCAGTATTATCAGTAGTGAACTCCTAACTTAGGTTCTCAGAAGCAGAACAACTAATTTTAGAGCGACGGCGGTAAAAATAGGACTTTATTTGTTCTTACACCTATACTTTTACGTTATTACTGCGTGTTTGGCATGCCTTTAACACACTACATTTTGTGGAAGGTCTTTATGTTTAACACGAGTTCTGAGAAAGTATGAATACGTCAGTGTCACGCGGGAGCTATGCACGCGCAGCTGCTAACACGCGAGCCACTCTGTGCGCAGTGAGTTTCAAATAGCACTTCTCGGCATTTTGATACTGGTCGGTCGTGCTTTGCTTACGGTTATGTTTATCATTATCATAATATGTCAAGTTAAGTATTAAAAAACTCACAAGAACTACTTTGTTTTTATGACATTTTATTTTTTATTTACTAATCGTCAATCATGATGACAATCTGTAGGTGATTTTTCAGAATACAGTCTTTTCCCTACGATATTTTATAAGACATCGTCTCCTACAACCACTTCTCACTACGTGTACTAATATTTAAAAAATAGAAGTTTCTAAACCAATTATTAACAATCAAATATTAAAAACAAATTTGCAGTTCATCAGAAATGTATTTGTATTCACAAACTAGTGTTGCTAAAACAGCACATGTAGTTATTGCATTATTTTTATATTTTGAAATTTCCGAACACAAGTTTTCGAAGTTCAACAAAATTAATACTTGCTTCATTTTTAATCGCTCTTTGCTCAATGCATGAAAAAGTTTTAACAAAAAAATTGCGGCTGCTTTTGATAATTATTTTATAAATTGGATTAAATTCAAGCTGAAATTACAAGAAAATAAATCGTTTTCTCAAACAATTGTACATTAATTTTTTCCAATGTCTAAATTTCGGGAACAGACGTTTCAGACGATCTCTCTCGTCAATATTGTATTAATGATAAATTTGTGCAATTTCAAAAATGCCGAGTTTGCCGAAAATGGGTAGCCCCATTGAAATTTTATTTTTAAAAACAAATATAGATCAAAACACAACTTCAGAAGAGCGCAAAAACGTTCCGTGACGAAATTGGTAGATATTTGAAGCATGAAAATTGTTGTGAACTTTCTCAAGCTATTGTAAATACTGATGAAATCTTGAGTATAGTTCAAGCTTGAAGTGCATTGTGAAAATTATTAGATAAAGAGGAGCGTGTATGTATTTTTGTTTGTTTTTTTTTTTGTTTGTTTGTTTTTTCGAGAAAGAAAAGACCATACAGGCGGAAAGACAAGAATAGACAGATGGGCCGAGAGACAGATGGGCAGCGGGCACAGACGGGCCGACAGACACACACGTGTAGCGGGCACAGAAGGGCGGACAGACAGACGGGCGGACACAGTCAGACAGACAAACGGGCGGCGGACAGAGGGCGGGTGAGCAGGCGGTCAGGCGGACACCGACAGGCGGTCAGATAGGCGGGCGGGCAGGAAGACTTAATTGCCAGGACCTGACAATAAGAGTTTTTCTGCCGGAAATTCGCCGATTTCCGGCACATGATTACAGTATTTTCCCTTCTTACGAACTAACTGCGAGAAAGTAACACTTACGGAGATGGAGGTCTTTGACCCTGATGTGAAGTACACCACTTGTTAGAAACATACTTAATAATTTTTAAAATTATAGAGCGCAAATATAATTAATCATTAGATGCCATAGTTTACATTTTATGCAAATATTGTACATTGTGTGAGATATTTTAATAAAGCGATTTTATGGAAAATGTGAGTTCTTACGTAAGTTACATTCCAGCAATCTGTGCAGTTTGCTTCAGTGATATGAGAGAAATGTGCTGCAGTTTCTTTCTAGTAACTAAGTACGCCAGAGATGAGGTATGGTAATTAAATGCGTTATTACTTCCACTACACAGATTTGCATCTTACTAATTTGGCTCCTTCTTGAGACGAGTTTGCTCATATAAGTAATAACGTCAAAACGCTCTTCTCTGGTCCAAGAAAATGGCGCTTAAAGGCGGTTCATTACTACGTACCAGCTGCTCTCTGCTGTTAATACTGCGCTGTTTCTGTCAAACACTGTACCGGGAATTTCACAAAACTCCTAGAAGTGTGCACTAACAGTGTACAAGAAACAATAAGAATGAAAAAATCGTAATTAATATTACAAAGAGATGACCTACACATAATGTCGACCAGCGTTCTCCTCTGTGAGTCTGAAAAGGTCAGTATTAACCCATTTTGAGTCGTTCAAAAGCCGTCGCAGGAAGAGGAAATATAAAAGCGAGTGCCATAATTCACGATCAACGTCACAAGGTGCAATATCAGCATCAATGTGTAAAATTATAACGGGACGGAATTATGTGTCTCCGCCAAAGTTGTTTGGTTTAACGTGCCATTTCGACTCAGACAGGTTTTGTAGTTATGACAGTGATCGTACTTTTATGTAGAGAAGATAAAAATAATAATAATGATTCTGTTCATATTCGCCATCAAACTCTTTCTCTCGGCGCTATTAAATGTACCTGATATTTATTTATATACTAATAACATTTAAATGAATTAAGATATTAAGAGGGGAGTTTTAATGTCTTTAGAATAAAAAAGAGAAGTTGAATCATTCAAAAACCGTCATAGTTTCCTTAAGAGAGAAATTGTTCCTGCAATTATCGCGCGAAACTACCAATTAACGTTACGTGTTTGTTTTTTCGAAGTAAAGGTGAAGACAATCATTTCGCTCCGACGCACCTTTTATCGCCTCGAGGCGCTAACGAGGCCGCGAGATCCCCTCGACCTCATCATTGAGCGTACGAAGCGAACAATCGAAGCAAGATATTGCACCTCCCTTTTCAGTTTACTTGTGTGCAGAGCGCGAATGAATGAGCGCAAAAAATGGTGGTGATTATGAGATTCTAAGTTCTAATAAACAATTATATATCTCGAGAACGGAAGTTGATAACACCAATCGGATTGTGGAATATTGTATTGCGTTTAAAGGGGATTCACAGGACACAAACAATCTGCCAATAAAACAATTTCCAACTTTTGCTGATCTAAAGGGGAGAGTCTCCTGATGTTCAGAGCCGAAAACCACAAAACAGTGTTGCAACAATTACAATTGTATAGACAAATTCGAAATATGAGCTAGAACGGCCGGAAAGGATCCGCAAATTGTGCCTGATATATTTTAATATGTCAGATTGACAGATTGGTTTCTAAAAGTTGATATAGAATTGAATATAGTATAGAATTGATTTCTAAAAGTTAGTATAATTGTTGATAAATGCTAAATATTTACGGGTCTATTGACAGTAATTCAGAACGGAAAATCCTATTCAGAAATATGTTTTCGTCATGGCGTACGAGCAAGCAAAATCGCTCCTTCTACAGGGAAAGATGATATTTCCACCTCATACATAAACAATCGAGGCCCCCCGCCCCCGGGTCTTTCCCGTCCCACAGTAGTTTGCGCCAATCACATAGACACTAAGTTACTGACTGTAGCGATTGGCCCCTCACCAGATCGAAGGATGTCCAAGTTTTCTCAACAGTTGGGAAGACAGAATTTCACCCCCACTTTTTGTGAGGGGAACTTTACATACGTTCAATCTCTAAAAGTCTGAGACCTAGTTGCGAAACAAAGCCACAGAATATTTTAAAATTTTTTAGCACAATAGTACAAGTTCTAAAACATAATGAGGTTAAAACAGTTTTAAAATATTTGTAATAAGGATTTTTGAAGAATTGTATCCAATAACCATTTTAATGAAGCGAAATAATAATTGGGAATTATTTCCCGTTAAATTAGTCATAACACTTTTATGCGGAAAATGTTTGTGACTTAGCAAAGAATTTCATATTGTGTGTTTCATTGCTATTAAAATTTAATTTGTTCCTTTTTGCAATGCAATTATCGAACAAATGAAATAGCGACGTGAATAGCGATTCATTTTCGAGAATAAACCTCTGTAAATTTTCATGTGGCAGTTTCATCTGATTTACGTGCCATAACGCTCCTTGAAAGTGAGAGGGAATATTAAAAACAATTCAACCTGAAATATTTTCAATTGTGTTGTGCTCCTATACAGAATAATAGCTATTGCAAATGAAAGAACATATCTTTTAATTTAATCTATTTTAAAATTTGCTTTTTGGTAAAATTTCAAAGTCTAAAATGTAACCAGATGAAGTGAACTCTGCATCTACTTGTAGGTAGTATCATGTACTATTAAGTATCATGGCATGCATCGCGATAACTGTTCATGGTTAATCATTTCCCACCGGTGTATGCCCGTAACAGTAGTTCGAGTCATGCCCATTTCCTGGATAGGGAGCGCCGCGCTCTCGCCGAAACAAAAGAGACGGCGCGGGGACGCAAAGTCATACAGCCATTGTTCTGATAAAAACACAGAAAAATAGGAGGAGCAAAATTGGCCTTCAGTATGCTCAACTGTTCGAGATACAAAGGCGATACTATGGCGTTTTATGTACGGTTTGACATGAAAACTATCGATCAGAGCGGAAGCTAGAATTCTCCAGGAAACTCCATGGAAACTCCTACCACCGTCGGGACTCTAACCTAGAACCTCCTGGACTGAGGTACTGTAGTGCCATCAGTTGATACTCTGCCACCTCTCCCGATAAAAGACGCTCATATAGTATAATTTATATCTATAAATATATGACTATAAAGCATTTCAGGGTCCAAAGAATCTCAGGTACGGATCCAACAGAAGGGAGAAGGTGCTCTCGTTTAGACCTTACTAATATATGCATTCACAATACAACACACAAAATATACACACAAAATATCGAATTTTTATTAGGTTTATATATGATCCATACCATAATACCATAACTTGCTATAAGCACATGGTTATAAAATAGTTATTTACAACATAAGTATCGTAAGACATATTATTACAATGTGTGATTAGAGAATTATGACTCGGCAAACGAGGCCGTTAAATCGAATTTTATAACCAATCAATATTTTGATAAGGGCTTACCATTCGAATATCATAGAATGTTAGATGTACTTTGAAAAATTCAAGTGAAGTGCAATTATCGATTAATTTGTCACTTAGTTTTGAAAAACCTAAAAAAACGGATGTTGATAGTAGTTTTGCCATGGGTTTGTTTTAATATTACTTGCATTACACTTACATTACTGATTATTTAAGTTAATAATGAACCGAGGATACTTGTTTTGTAATAACTCTTATTACCACATTGATGTAAGTTCCAAACAGTTCGACTTTAGGCAATCAAAGTGGATACTCTAAGTTTACACATCTTAATGAAGTATAATGTGGTAAGTTCAAACCGAACTGCTTCAATGCCGAACAAAGCTTCCTTTCTTTTCTAGAAACTTGCCGCTTGAATCTACAGCCCCACCTGAGTGTCAGTACCTTCTCAGAAAAAGCTGTGTGTAAACTCTAAAGGCAGTTTAAATACTTCGTGCAAACTTAATGAAGTGTTGGATAATGACGTACGACTTTGTACTATTCTACTGTACGTGGTCTATACGACACCAGGCTCCAATGCCATACTTTTGTACTATCATCTTGTTAAGGTGGTGCTGTTTATGAGCCAATGAGCCAAGGTACAAAATATTCCGATTTGTTTATTTAGTGGTTGATGAGTTTTTCTCATAGATTCAAGTTGGCCATTGTTAGGATGCAACTCATTGCGCCAATAAAAATTATCCTTCATCTTGTTTTCATTTCATATAGATTCATGCAAATGTAAAGTGTTTTTAAAAGGAATGTTTTGTTTATTTTAAAATAAAAATCACCTTATAAATAGTTAAATATTATACAATTTCATTTGTGCTTCATTTGTGCATTCAGCATAGTATGTAAATGTATTGATTGGAGCATATTCTCATTAAAAGTAACCGACGCCTTGATAGCAAGCTTTATGTGTTCCTTCGATCAAATTGCTTCGCTCAGCTTGTTTAGCGTAGCTTGTTTTTTCACGAATTCTAACCATTCTACAACAGGCATGGATTTTTTTAAACCTTGAGAATGTCAGGTTTTATTTTTTAATGATTTCAAGGCCCCTCGAAATACATTATTTACATTAAATTTGTATGTACTTTCAAGAATGTTTAGATAAGAAAATGTACATAAAAATTTATAAAGAGAAAACATAATTGAATGTATAAGTATCCCTTTGCTCCAACTGAACCATGTCCGTAAACATCTTTCTGACTTCTTTTAATTCTGTTCATGTACTACAAATGTCATCTATTTGGCAAAAGTTGAAGTTTTTACGTCTACCACTGGGAGTTAAACTTGAAGTTGATCAAATATATCTAACTTTGGGATAATCACATAAATCAGCATAGAACAGCCTTTGATCCACTTTAAATTGCTCTACAAATTGATCCCAAAGTGACCCCTGGGGCAATTACGCGATGTTTCAACAGTTCACCAGAATTTTCTTGTTTTTCAATGAATAAAGGAAAGAAGCGTCAGCTTGTGGATAATTTATTTCGCCAACTTTACTATCGTTCATAGCCCCATTGACACTAATATTATCGCTTATCAAGCCCCGTCACATTGTTCAGTGAAAAACATGATCAAGGAATAAGATGAACCAGAATAGAACGCAAAATTAACCGATCTAGAGAACATAACTAGTGATGCTACTATAGCATATATTTCCTCATATTATTTTTAACGGTTTCGTAAAACAATTCTAATTGGGCAAATTAGGCATAACTAAACTTGATTGTAAATGTACTTATGTGGCCAGCCATCAGTCACGTCATTTAAGAATAGTCTCCTTGACAAATCTCATGCGTCTGCGAGTGTTTCCAACTAGCAAAAGCATTTGTCAAGGCTGGGATTTAAACTTCACAGCGTATGTTTTCGGGTTGTACGCTTTTTTTAATAAAATTATAGCGGTGGTTTATCTTTTTAACAGCTGATCCCTTCTTTTCTTCTTCGTTCTTTCCCTCTCCCTCCTCCCTTCTCCCTTATTTCTACTCTTTTTTCACATTTCTATTTTCCTCTTTCTTCTTTCCACTCCTTCCTATTCTCTCCCTCATTTCATTTTCCCCTCTTATTCTTCCTCCCTTCTTTCCTCCTGTCGTCCCCATCCGTTCCTCTTTCCATCTTATTTATTCTTTCCTCCTTCCTCTTTCTCCCGTCAGCACCGTTTGCCCTCTCCATATTCCTTTCCCTCCTCTCTCTTTCTCTTTCCTCCCGGTTTCCCTTCTCCTGCCTCATGTTGTTAGCGATCGACGCAACTAGCAGGAGAAGCCGCCGTAGCCTTCGCAGCGGAGGTAGTTTATACACCGGAGCGGGCGTTCTGGGACGAGGGCGAAAATCCTCAAAGGGGGGCCAGGCGAACAACGAAGGAGAAGACGGCGAAAAGCCTGGCCGCCCGTCGCCGCTCGTTCTTCCGCAGGAGCCGAGTTCGCGTCGGTGATCGTCTCGCGGCGCGGCCACTAAGGTCGGCCGCGCGCGCGGCGGGGCGCGGACGGGGCGGGGCCGGCGCGGCGGCGACTGACGCTCAATGAAAGCGGGCACGTTGTTCCCCGTCCCTGCGCGCGTGCTCGGCGACGCCGGCGACACCCCACAAGCCGCCACCCTGGATGCTGTGCCGACAGCTTCCTCTCACTGCGCCGTGCCCGCCCTCGCCACTACTTCGTTGAGTTCGCGCCCGACGTCCTCTATTGTCACCTGCGCTCTGCATTTTGTCGTTCGAGTTACCTTTCGGTGTTGTGCGCAATGCCGCTCTAGCGTACCTCCTTCTATTCGCATCTCTTCCTCGGTCCTCCGGGCTACAGCTGCCCGTCTTTTATATTGTTACTTGCATTCAACCATAATACATTTTTTGTGATGTGTGAGTGGATTTAACTTATTCTATTTTGCTGCCGTTTACAAGAGAGTTGTAACTCGGTTCACCAAAAATTTTTTAAAAAGTAAAACAAGAGGTTTGTTAAAACTGTTCCTCTTTGCGCCACAAATCACAGCCTTAGTATTCAAAAGCACTTTACTGGAGAGTTAACGCTCATTATCGCAATGCCGTTTTATGACCCGTGGAGTTGCAATCCTCCGCCGCCTCTTCCCCTCTCGCCGAGCTTGTGCGCGCCCTGCACCTGCATTTGCGTCTGTTGCACCAACCTCCCTGCCATTTACCGGATCGACCCACATGCGTGTTTTCCGACATTCATTCCTTTTGAGCGTTGGCTCAGCTACGCCCACTAACGGAACAACAGCGCTCAGCGAGAGAATGGTATCCGTACGCGTGTGTGCGCTGCATATCACTCGCTTTTCTGCGGATGGTTGAGCGTGCTAATTTACCACCTGTTCTTTCGGCATCGTATACTCCGATTTAAACACAGCGGCAGTTCAAGGCCAGGAGCTGAATGGAGAGGGTGACATTATCATATTGGAGTAGGGATGCGACATCCGATGTCGAAGCGTTTGTCAAATATCGATGGATTAACCAAGCGATGTTGTTTAACATCAGATTTTTTACGGTATAGGCTAAGCTCGGAACCACCGGAGCAATCCCGCTTCAGCAGGTTTGCAAGAACTTTTCTGAGGCGGATGAGCATTTTAGCTGAATCCCTATTTTTATCCTCCAAGGTTGTTGGCCCTGTGGTAAGGCCGATGAGATGATGATGATGATGATGGTGATGATGATGGTGATGATGATGATGATGATGATGATGATGAGGGACGAAAGGACGGCACACACATTGACATACACAAATAAACCCATGCCCGATGCGGGGCTCGAAACCGAGGTCTTCTGGTCCGAGACCGCTACGGCAGTACTGCCCTAACGATCCCGACCATCTGACCGGCTTTTTAGCATCGATGTTTTTTCTTTTCCTATGTTTTGTTTTGAATGACAAATTCCTGTGATTACAATACTCTAAAAGTTAAAGTATGAAATACTAACTGGTGGTAACACTGTTACTCATGTGTTGGAACCAAAAGTACGCTGTTTGTACTGTCTTCTTCTAACAAACTCTGTCGGCCGGAATGACCTCTCCAGTCCTTGTATTTCCCCTTTCTTCATATTCATTTCGCACATTGAGAGGTGGTCAAAAAATACTCTGCAGGCGTAGGGTCTGCCCCTTCTTCTCATATTATACGGCAAAATGATAAACACGAACACTTGAATTAAGTTTTAATGCAAACGAAGTTAATGTCCAGTCTAAAAACATCAATGTTGAAAAACATCGATGGTTTTCAGTCGATATATTTTTAATATCGATTTTTTAGCATTTACCATCGATGTTTTTTTATCCATGTCGTATCACATATTGAGAGATTAGTTGCGACTTAGATTTTTAGAATTGGATCTCCCGACTGGACGACAGTGTCCCTTCTAATTTCAGCTCGTGCCCTTCAAGTTTCACTGTTTAAATCGGACTACAGCTTGATCAAATTCTACCACTGTCTGGCCAATTCACTCCAACGGCTGTTATGATCGGTTATCTTTGTGATTTATCCGATCAATACTAGGCGAATGGCGAAACAGCAGCCTAACAAACCGGCTATGGACCCCTTTACATCTTCACCTTCTTTCCCCTTTTCAAAACACACTTACATGTACTGCAGAAACATACAAGTCGCGCGACCAGTAGGAAGCCTCGAGCTTGTCTCCGCTGTAGCGGTGCCCTGTTGAAGGAGATACTAGGAAGAATGAAACTTCGCGAGTAGAAGTGTAGATTGACACCAGATCTTACGTTCCGGGGTAGGAGCAGCACAGGCTCCTCCGTGAAATAAAATGCAGTTCACATACGGAAATAATGAACTGAGCACATGAGGCGCCCGGTATCAAATACTTAATTATTCCACCTCGGCTTCTTTTCCTTTCTCTTTCTTCTCCCTCTTCTCCCTCGTCTCTCTTTTCTCTCTCTCTGTCTCTCTCTGTCTCATTCTGTCTCTCTCTCTCTCTCTCTCTCTCTCTCTCTCTCTCTCTCTCTCTTGCTCTTCCCCTACTAGTTCTCGCTTTCTTGTTCCTCCCTGTCTCATCACATGTGTTCAATAACTTTTCAGTTCTCTTCACGTAAACCTGCACCGGTTTCACTTCTGCCCAAAGTACATCACACATTTTAATGTTTTGGATTAAATAAATACTATCAGTCTTAATGGCCAAGTTTGGACCTTGTTAAACAATTTATCTCTGCACTCTTCAACCCGTCATTTCAAACGAATTCTCCTACAAAACACTTCGTGGCAATTCTAAAATCTAGGAGATCAAGGAAACTTGCGTTTTCAATTCTCACTCATGCTGGCAAAGAGGAAACTACAATGTCTCGTCGTTTAATCATGCTCGTGGTGTTTGTAACTACTGAAAACACTTCCTGAACACACGATCTGTCTACACGCAGTAAGACACCAGGTATGTTTTCTGCTTGCCCTGGCCTTTTATTTTAAGTGCAATGGGGATGGTATAAAGTAAAATCCGACGTGCTTTGTGTGCGGCTGACCTAGAAGATACATATCGGAGAGGGAATATTTGGAGACTGGGCAACACAATGGAAGGTTTCATCTGCGTACGTGATATAGGCTGAAACGACGTCGTCTCCAGCCCATGTCGGTTGTGAAAGCAATGACACGTAATATATTTTTATGACGATATCGATTTCAGAGGAATGAATAAATGCCATCAGCTGAGCAAATTGCGAAAGGCAACTCTTTTCACAGTTTATTTGTGATAAGAACATTTTAAGAATTGTAATATTCAGTTCTGCTCCTTTTCTTCAAATTGCGAGAGCTACACAAATAATGGTTCAAATACCCTTGGGAGATGCTTAATAAATATTCTTCGATAATAAAATGTTGAGGAAAATCTATAATAGAATATTTTCTGCTGAATAACTGTTTCTATTCAATTAGTGTCTATACTGACCATCTAAGTGTAAATATTTATAATAGCAATAATATTTCATGCATTAGTTAAATTTTGTATTGAATGAATCTAAATGACAAAATATATTTGTAACAAATATTGTTCTTAAGCTTCTAGGTCAGTAAATCCCATCTCTAAAAGGTTTTCCTTTGAGTTTCACTGATCAACTGGGAAAATGGGATACGGCCCTTTTCTTTCTTCTGGACGTAAATGAACCTCCACTATGTATCAGTTTTCATGAGCACTACTTTTCCTTATTGTGGTAGAAGTTGTGTTGGTGGTGGTTACTATTTTTTAGCAACATTATAAAAGAATATGTGGTTTTTTGTTTAGCAAAATTGTTAATAATATTTTTAATAATAAGCAAATAATTTTTCTTTACACGGGAGCTAAAATGTCTTGTTAACAAATGTTGCAATTCTCGCTTTGTTGACGATTTTTGTCATCATTCAACTATGTATAGTAAAAAGGTGGGGTTCTGGAGCAAATTATACTAGTGGGCAAATTATACTTCTCACCCATATCTCAATTAATTTTATCTTTTTGATGAAAATTAATTGAAATAATCAAATGAAATAATTTCCCTCTTTATTTGTCTCGAAAGTTCTTCATATTTTCGTATCGTGTGTTGCGGATGTATTTTGATAAATCATTCTAAAAGAATAAACACATTTTATTATTTACCAACAATTTTCCCTTGTTTATTTCAATTAGTAACATTTCCTAAATTTGTATATCCTCAGTTTAAAAAAAACATCTAAATTTCCTAATGTTTTATTTTATATTATTAATGATTTTCCTATATATAAATTATGCCATCAATTCCAAAATTATTTTTTCTTGTTCTTTTATTAGCGTTCATGCATCCACTAAGTTATTAGCACACATCCTTGTGCACACTGTATTATATTTCCTTTCACATACAATGTAATATTCCTTCATCAAACTTTTTTAACACTTCATTTTAATATGTTTTGTGCAAAGATATATATTACTAGCGTGCAAGCGAGAACGGGCGTTTCACTGGACCGAAAATGAGTTTTATGCACTTACTTAATGCACTTCTCCGAAGTGCTGAATTACATCCCCTTAACCGGTGTCCCAAGCATGAACGGAATAATTAAGCTTTTACAGTTACCGTCCTTCACCGACAGAACAGACATTTTTCAAGCTATGTACAGGAGGGAGGGCTGAAGTCGTAATGACTGGCGTATATGCTTTTCACCGTTGAGGCCCAGATACGATGCAAGTCCCATCATTTTGGAATTTGTGGAGGTCAAACGCGAGACCCAGCCGATTTGAGAGTGTCCTTTCAAAGAGTGTGCCACTGTTTCCACTGCCTATCTTTCAACATATTCCGTCATCATTACCTTAATCATTTTCGATATCTTGCATTGGATCTTTTTCAATAATTTAAGCTCATTCTGAAAACAAAATAAATCAATATTTATATAAATTGATAGATCCATACTCACCACTGATGATAAATTCCAGTACAGTACTTGGCCGGAGCATCACTGCTATTAATACATTTTACAAATGAAGGTATACAAATGAAGACACCCACTGACCATGAGAGTCACTCACAAGAATTCAAACAACAGAGTTAACTGTCCAGTACTACAAAATGTTTATGTGATATGTATCTCTTACTTCAATTCTCTCGGCCAAGCGGACATGGGATCTCGCTAAAACAAAATATTTTGAATATTTAATTTTTCAGTGTTTCTTTACATGCATCATGTACGGCAGAGCCATTGGAGTTTTCTATCATCCGAAAATGCATACACTCGCGATCTCTCAATAGATCATAAATAAATAAACCAATAAATAAACGAATCCATCATCAATAAATAAACAAATCGATAAATAGAAAAAACCAATTATTAAACAAATAAATAGATGAATTGATGAATCTATCAATCGATCGATCAATCAATCGATCGATCAATCAATCGATCAACCAATCAATCAATAATCGATCAATAGTTGATCGATGAACCGATCAATCAATCAAAAACTCAATCGATCGATCAATAATCGTTCGATCAATCGATCAAAAATCGTTCGATCAATCAATCAAAAATCGATCGATCGACCAATCGATCAATAATCGTTCGATCATTCGATCGATTATTCGATCGATCGATCGCACCACCGACCAATCGAATGATCAATAGATCAATCGGTCAACCAATTAATCGATCCATATAGGAATCAATCGATCGATAAATCGTTCAACAAATCAATCAATCAATCAATACTCTTATTAAAGATGCTCAATATTTTTTAGAATAAATTTCAATGAATTTTTCTTGAATTTTTCAAACAATTTTTTAAATAATTTTTAATCAATTTTTAATATATATTTATTGATTTATTAAATTACTGATTTATTAATTTAATTTGTATTAATTACGTACTTATTGATGTATTGATTGATGTATCGATTGACTGATCGATTTATTGATCGATTTATTGATTGATTTATTGATAAATTTATCGATCGATTTATCAATTAATTGATTTGTGGATCGATTTATCGATCAATTGATTAATGAATCGATTAGTTGATCGATTGATTGAGCGAATTGATTAATCGATTGATTGATAGATTGACTAGTTGATCGATTCATCGATATATCAATTTATCGATTTATTGATTCAATCATTGACTTTATCAATTTAACGATTTATTGGTACAATTATTGATTTTATCAATTTATCGATTTATTTTATTTATTCATCGTATTATCGATTCATCTATCGATTGATAGACCGCGAGTTCGTGCAGGGAGGAAAACCCCAATGGCTCTGCCGCACATGCTGCAAGTAAAGGAAACCTGACTAAATGCTCAGCAAAATTCAATACTGAAAAATTTCCGATTTAGCCAGATCCTATATTCCCTTGGCCGAGAAATATTGGTGAAGAAATATTGAAGTGGATAAATATTATATACAAATTTTGACGGGCCGGAAAGTGTACTTTATTGTTTGAATTCTTGTTTTTGACTTTCATGGTCAGTGGGTGTCTTCATTTGTATGCCTTGATTTGTAAAATATAGTAATAGGAGTGATGCTCCGGTCACACACTGTACTGAAATTCATCATCAGTGTACTGAGTATTGATTGTAAACAAATACAATTGTTCAATACGTCATGAACGTCTGTAAGGTGTTGATTTACTTTCAGAATTTTAAATTTAAATCAAACTTCTTTAAAGGAAACTTAATTTTCCACTCAATAATATACCCGCCATTAGTTTATAGTGTCTGCAGCTTATTGTTGCATTTACTGAATCATTATTATCTGAATAGCTAATGAACTCCCACGTACAGGCTAAGGTGGCTCAGAGGCAGCATGGCCGTTTCTTTTGCAGCGTGACTGGACGTCTGGGGTTGATTCTTTGAACACATTACATAGCTATGTCGAATTCAGCTCTGGAATTGTAGTAGCCTACTCTGATCAATAGTTTCCGTGTTTGTTTGTTTGTTTGTTTCGAAAAAAGATCGAAATGCGAGCGAAAAGCCGGAGCAGTATCTTAACAAACGGACCACGGTATGCACGTGATCTTTCCCTCTACATGACTGTCTCCTCTATGTGTACACACACTTACATGTATTTATTCAATCAATGGAATGCATTACACGTATGTCACTAATGAGCATAGTAGTTTGGAAACACTAGTCACACTACCACGTCCAGTTAAGCTGTACCTGAATCATCGTGTATTATTCCTTGTAGAGAGTCTCAGTTTGTATTGATGGCTTTGCATCATAACATACAAATTAAGGAATCATTTGAATGTATTGGTAGGAAAATTCATTCATGAGACGAAGATGAAACTTGACATAAGTTCAGAAAAATAAGTGTACAGTTCTTATTGCTTTTGAACAGTGAAATCCCATTGAAGATGGAGCTTAGTGCAAAAAGTTTGGAAACCCCTGGTGAGCAGGCTACCGAGTCTGAGACTGGGCGGACGCCAGCGACCCCGCGATCGATAGTGGCACGGCAAGAGACGCCTCCAGAGATTCTTGAATGAAGTTAATTGAAAGGGTAGGCACTTCTCCTTGAGCACGTTTGAATGCTGGGACGTTTTACATGGCTTTACAGTACCTTGCAGTAAAATACTCTATCGTTACCCTGCAACCACTCTAAATATCCATATTTCTAGTATCAAGAAAGCATCGCACTCCAGCGTGTTTGACACAAAACAAAAACAACAAAACATCGACAGAGTTTTACTAGGATCAACGTACTTAGGCGAATCAAAAAGTAGCTCGCTGTGTGTTATGACCGTGGACAATGCGGAGCAAGCTAGAGTAACTGCTGACACGTCCGATTGGAAGGTTGATATGGTATCCCGTAGTGTTGTGTGTGCAGATTAGGCTAGGCTCAATGTCGCGTCAACTGAATGTTCACTCCAAATTGGAGGTGCGCTTGTATTGTCAAGCGTTGATCCGATTGCGTAAGGCAATTAAAGAAAAGCGGCGCATAAATTGAGCGCCGGTGTGATTTTGTTGCACGAACACCTCACCCGCCGTACGTTCGGACTGCTGCAGTGATTCAAGTAGGAGGTTTGGCAATAATCTCCATACAGTCCAGGTTTAACGCCATGCAATTATCATGTGTTCGGTAAGCTGAAAAAATATCGCGGTGGAAGACGATGTTGAAACGACGAGGAGGAGAAAGAAGCTGTCTCCAAATGGTTACAAATCTCTGGAGGTGGTTTCTACGCGCCCGGAATCGAGACGTTGGTTGACCGTTCCCAGAAATGCTTACAGTCTTAAAGACTACAGGTATGTGTAAAGTGAATTTATATTGTATGCTGTCATAGCCGTGTTGCCTATCTGCAGGTGGTTTCATAAATGACCTTACCTTGGAAGTGAAAATTACTTTTTGATTTTCTCTCCTAGTAAGTTTGAATTTTTACTAAATAGTATACCGCTAATATATTAATGACTAAAATATTTACATCTGTACATCTGACATTATATTTATATCTGTATCTTAATATTTATATCTGTCCATCAATTTTCTCGTTCTCTTATTTTACTTTTATGGACAAAATTATAACAGGTTCAAGGCTTTTCAACAAACAATTTATTGACATTTACCAACTTTTGACATTTTAATAAATATTGAAGTGTAGGTCTTGTCTTATAAGTGTGGTTAAATGTTGAAAAAACATTTTCAATTTTTTGTCCATTATCCATGAATTTCTCTTCTCAGTTTCCGCTCTGAGAGAATTCACTTCATCTGCATTTATTTTCCTCATCATTACCTACAATTAGAATGAAACAGTAAGTCCGAAACACCAAAAATGGATAGGAGGGGCCCGGGTTGGCTCAGTCCGTCAGCCAATCAGAGGGGCCCCTCCGCCAATCACGGCGCCTTTTTCAAGGGAAGTCCCTGAGGAAGTCTGCGACACGATTAGCGAAACGTCGGCATCTCAGACAGATTGGAACCGTGGAAGCTTATGTGTTCAAATCGTGAAAACTACCGATCAGAGCAGCCGACCGATTGAACTATTCTTGAGTTAGCGGCTGTATTCGACCTAGTGACCGAATGCAGCTAGTGTCAAAAATCCTGTCGCCATCGGGACTCAATCCCTGCAACCTCCTGTTCAGAGCTGTGACATCAATTAATGCAGCCCCTTCCCCGCATATGCTGTGGTGTCAATAGACCATTTAAAGATTTCTATTGGTCTCCGAACAGTGCAAAATGGAGTGGTGTATCCCAGTAGAGGATTCATGTGGAGATGGAACATTGCGTTGGAAATCTACTACCGCACTTCTTGAACGTTCCCTCTCCAGCTTCAGAAGCGTGAGTGCAAGCGTTTAAACAAGATTTTCTCTATGAATTATGCTGCAATTACTATAAGAAGTAATGCCGTCGTCGATTTCCGTTTTAATTTAGGCGAATTCAATGAATGAGGCGAAGCAACTAATGAATGAGCCACGTGCTTCCGCTCATTTGAATTCCCTGCACCCTTTGGATGCGTAATAGTGAGAAGACGAAGAATCGTGTGAAAATATATTACTTCATTCAATCTTCTGTTTCCAATTATATTTCATTGTGAGGAGAAATCCGCCTTCCAGAAGAAGCTTTTCTCGTTATTCGGTGCATATTAAATAGTTCATTAATGTCTTAAAGCGTCATTCTTTTCCAGGGTCAATAATGTTTCATTCATACCCGTTCATGAATGTCTATATAACTTAAGAATGATATTCAATTGCGGTATTTAGTAATAAAGAATGTTCCACCAGTTAAGAATGTTGGAACTTTGCTAGGGTGTCCGCTGAGTGAAACGGATTGATACATCATTTTAAAATATGTTCTTGAATGATATGAAGAGCTTGGAGACACTAACAAGATTCGACACACAAACCACAGCAAGGCTGTCGCTATTTGTAAAAGTTAATATCTCGATTTTGATCAAAACGTGTATCATCTTGCTAGTGCCCCGAACATTTCACGAATCCCAACAAAATATATTATAGTGACATGACAAGTCACACTTTCATCAGAGTGGTGTTATCAATATTTTCGAACAGCGAGGGAGGAGGTCTGTGATTAGTGTGGGTTATCATGTTACTGCTTCAAGTCCATAAAATGCCTGTTATAATAATAGAGCCACAATTCCCTCTCATAGACATGTACCTCATTGTTTAGGTTTCATGCTCTTAGGATTGCGTAAATACGTCTTTTTCGTGGCTCGGTATTGTTTATCAGTCTTATTAAACACATCATTAACGGCATTTAACGTAATACATAATGTTTCATTTATTACACATTTATTCTATTTCTGATGTTCTTTCCTGGAATTCGGTGTAGCGAAAGTTATGTATTGTTGTAATATATCGTGTCGAGAAAAATATCTTTAGGGTCTCTGATACCGAAAATTAACTTTTTCTTTCTCGTACACGTACTAAATCAAAATACGCTTTTCGATTACATACCGTCCGGCTGAGTTGGCCCAGAGACAGCATTACCGTCGTCTCTGCAACTACTCCGACCTACCGTTGTCTCTGGAGGTCGTAAGATTCGAGTGCCGACATTGGCGGATTTTTGACACAATTATACATAGCTAGGTCGAATTCAGCCACTGTCTGGAGGAGGATTCTACGTGTTATTTGCTCTGATTGCTAGGTTTCTGTCACGTCTCCGATCAAAACCAGGTGGCTGCCGTTCATTACCGTACCAAACGGGTCAGTGATCGTGAGCAATCTTTTCTTCCTCTTCCTCGCCCTCTCCTCTCCCCTCACACACACACACACACACACACTAATACTTATATACTTTACACTACCACACATGTCCAAAGACCAGTCGTTTAGAGATACTCCCAGTTGGCGTGGTGGCCGCTGGCGGGACATGCCTGAAGGGAGGATTCCCCCGCAAGTCAACGTGTAAGTTGGCGCCGGATAGCAGCATCTATCGGCGCAACAACACCGCTACTTCCTGCTTACCGCAACCTAAAATATAACCTATAGTAACGGAACTAATGGCCATAGCAGTTCTCATCCTTTGACAACAATCAATTACCCGCAGCGATGGTCGAGGGACTTGCATATGAAGGGTTCGAGTTAAAGGGCACAAATCCTAACAGTGGCAGGTTTTCAACACTAGCTATACACTCTGTTATGTGGGATATTGCCTCTGTTTGGCGGAGAATATTGTTGCGGAATTTTTGCGTTGGAAAAATTGGAAAAATTGGCGGAGAATTTGCAGCGCAGCCAATGAAATGTTTCTTCTGAAAATAAATGCGATAGTTCTAAATAAAAAGAACATTTATTCATAGAGTTTGTATTATAATAATAATAATAATAAATAAATAATAATAATAAATAAATAATATAAATAAAATAAACAGATAACAATTGGTCGCTAATGATCTAGAAGTTGAATAATAAAAAATAATTAATATAATAATAAATTATAATAAAATAAATAATAAAATTTGTTTATAATATTTTATTATTTTTTTATATATAATATATATAATTAAATTATAAATATAAATATAAATCCGTATAACAAAAAGCTGACTGCTCTGATCGGTAGTTTTCTGTGGTTCCTTCGGCCAACACAAGCCGAATGCCGGAGAAGTACTCTACTTGGATTGCGCGCCACGTTCACTTCCTCTCCTTTTACATACATCCACATAGCGCGTGTACGCACATACACTTATGTGGCTGTGGCGGGGAGTTATCTGGCGACACGCCACAAACTGATCTGGATGTCGATGCCGGTTCTCACATTCCGCCACCTCCCGGATTAACATACGACTACACTTACGGGGCTAATGACCATTGTAATTACATACATTTATTAGAACTGCAATTGGGTATGACCTGGTGGCAGTTAAGTGACAATAATTGCAAAAATTACAACACTTACATTAATAATAATAATGATAATAATAATAATAATAATAATAATAATAATAATAATAATAATAATAATAATAATAATAATAATAATAATAATAATAATAATAATAATAATAATAATAATAATAATATTATTATAGTAATTGAGCCCGAAAATTCTCACCCAGCTGGGCGATTCTTGTGGGAGCTAGTAATGCCTGCCTAGATTGGGCGCTCCATGGTGTTAACAAATATTATGGGGGCGTCAATATGCATTTCCCGCGTCCCACTTTAAAATAATTGATTTTCCCGCTGGTGGCGCCAAATCATCTAGTTTGTGCTCGCCTCGCCAAGTTGAAGATAACCCAGGAAGCTGGCGCTCCCTGTCACGTCCAGCATCGGGGAGACTGATATCCCCGCCGCCGCCCCCTTAACGGTTGTAAGGGGGCAAGATACGCCGGCCGCTTACCGACCCAGGAGACATTTGGCATGGTGGGCAGCTGCGAAGCATTTTCGGAACGGCTGTCATGGGGATGGACTGAGACTCAACGGTGGTGGAAAATCACTACTAGTCTGACTGCCCGCCACTGAGGTGAACTGGTATTGTAGCGTGACGCGAGGTGCTACTCAGGAATTACAGGCAATTGCACTTTATTCTTTGTAAGTGATTCTACGTCTCGACTACCAGTGTATCGATGGTGGAGTGGATAGCTCAGCGTTTTGTAGTTTCAGTTTTTACTGATTTGCCATATGTTACCTTAAAGGTTGATAATTATTCTTTGTAATGTGTAGAAAAATATAATATCAGTTTTCGTTTTGCAGCGCAGCCAATGAAATGTTTCTTCTGAAAATAAATGCGATAGTTCTAAATAAAAAGAACCTTTATTCATAGAGTTGTCTAGTTCTTTCATCCTCGGGCGTAGAACAAAAAAATATATTTAAAATTTAAAATGTAATAAAAATACAAAGAATGTGTGGTCGCAACTCTTCTCGTCGGATGTTCTTTTGACGTTAGGTCCTGTGCAGGTGAACCTAATCCGAAATCTTCCAGAAGATTTGTTCTGAAGAATACAATCTTTCAGTGTATTATTTGTAGAGGTCTGCGTTCTCCACGATTTAACCCCCCCGTCGGATAGTCTTCATTGTCGGGTCATTTCAGAATACTGTCTTGTACGAACCAACAAGGTGGAATTAGCATAGTCGTCCCCAATTTTCAAACTCACCTATCCCACACACATGAAAAAAAGCCATTTCGACGCCTTAGCAATATTTAAGGAAAGAATTTGTACATGTAATCAGTATATAATGATGCTTAAACAATATTAGTCACGAAAGAGCCGTGAAAAAGTCATAAAACAACAAGATGTCAAAGGAATCGCTAATATTAGCGCACCGAGAACTCGCCGCCCGATCTGGAAGACCCAACCGACCAGAATTTTTCCTATCCTTTTGCACTGTGATACGCGCACGACACGACACGGCGCTCATACTTATCTCTCTGTTCGAAAAATCACGAATTAAAATAAATGTAAAAGTAAATGTAACTTTATTATCGTGCACGTCTTGTAGAATTCACTGTGAATTACAGTGGTTATTCAATTTATTGTAGTCCATGTCACGGCTGGCAGTTTTATTCCTTCACGAAGGACATGGTGAGGGATAAGTGCCTGAATGTACAACTGATTCACCCTTGAAAATATATTTTATTACATTTCTTTCATTTGTTAACAATCCTTACAAAAAACGCTCATTTCTTTCTATAATCGAAATTCAACTAGTTAATGGATTAGGGTAGGGAATGCAGAATTATGAAAACATGTACAGAATCCACTCCTGCCCGTAGCAAGTCACACAGTTTTTAACTGTTTTTGACATAAAAGAAATAAATAGCTGATGGGCAGTTAATGGCCATGCCTTGCGGAACGTGTCATTCGAACTATGAACTTGTGACTAAATCCATGCTGTGATTATGAGTGCATCCTGATTCTTGGGCGCTTGTTTTTTGTTTTATTTTCAGGGTTCTTTTAATTGCTGTACATTATGTGACACATTGCTAACAATGTCTTAGTCCGACTGAAACAAAAAAAAATCGCATGAATTGGATGTGAAGCTTTTCGTGGGGGCAGAAAACAGCCCTTCGTTGTTTAATTGGTCAACTAAAATTGAAAAAACAGTTTATACCAGGTATTTTGTTCTGTCCAGATATAAGGTTTGCAAGTGAATGTGTAGAAGTGTGAAAACTCTGTAGAAAATAAAAGGTGAGATCAGCAAAAGACGCAGGTAAAAATTTGAACGTTTTCTATTTCTTGTAACATACGTGCCTTTACAGCTGAAGCTCATGACTAGTCAAAATATTTCCTTTAATATTTATTGCAAACCAATTAACTATATTTTTACTCCGACGTCAAAGAAACTTCATCATACGTCCGTGGCCACAGGAACAATGAACTAAATAATTCTACACCATTTCCAATAAAGCTTAATGTGTTCAGAAGGTTTATTGAAACGAATGTGAATAAGTAAAATACGAAAAATTAGTACTAATTTAAGTGTTAAAAATCTAAAACATCCTACGAAAAATATTTCAAATACCCCATATTCTAGTAGTTTAATAAAGATATGCCTGAATATACAATATATCTACCAAAGATCTCGTAAAAATGCCACGCCTCGTCACTGTTATACATGATTCCACTTTTTAATTTAACAATTTTCTCGTAAATGGTTCGCTTGAAGTGAATGAAATAGTTTGTAACTACCAGTGAATAGTGAAATATTTTAGTTCGTTTTTTATATCATTTGACTAAATATGTTACGATTTCACCCATATCGAATCATCAGGTATACTAACTCTCAATTCATTTCCCAGTCTTTCTAATGTTAAAAATCTTCATAAATGTTGCAGGTATAATTCATCTGAACCTTTGGTTACATCTTACCTTTTATGTTTCTGAAAAGGTCAGCGATTGTTCTAGAAACGCTATGGAGCTCATTTTGTAACTCACACGCATGGACTGCCTTTGAATTACGTTGAATCTGTTCATTCTCTTCTGCAAACATGAATGGCTGAAGAGTGGAATAGATATTCACATCACAATTTCCCATTACAAAACGCACTGTATGACTATGTGAAACACCACCTGCACGCGATAATTCTGAGAAGATATGTCCTTTGTGATAAGCGGCGTCGGTTAACTTTCAGAAAAGTCCGAGAGAATACTGAAAGGATTTATAGAATTTGATACTGAAGGGAATAAATACAGCTTCCATTCACTGCAAACTCCCACTGTGAATACACAAAAGATAAGCAGACAGTGCTATTCATAATCTGAGCATTTAATGAATACTCTATTAAATGAACAGTCACAATATTCTGATTAGGCAACAGTGGTAAAAGCTGTGGGCATTAACCTTCCCAAATTCAATAAGTCAACTTATAATAAAATTCTATTGTAAACAGCACTTGTACAACCTCACGTAGATGATGTCACAGCCAAATATCTTTAAAAAGTTACAGGATTAGTTTCAGGTTGATTTGTAGATTTGTGATGATGTTGAATATTGCCTGGAAATTTGTTGCTTACTAGTAATATATTTTTAAAATAATAACGTAATAATAATAAAAACAATAATAATAAAACGAAGGTTGCCTTTTATATTTCAGAATTAGAGAACAAAATCAAATATTAATCATCAAAAATCACTTTATTGTTTTTTCAAAATATTCCTCATGAAGATTTATACACTTTTGCATGCGTTTGAACCAATTGTCGAAGCACTTTTGCCACTCTGATTGAGGTATCTCTAAAACATGCATTCTAAATGCAGCAACCGCTTCTTCATGTGTCGACAAACGTTGACCTCTCAGTTTGCTTTTTACGTATGGGAAAAAAATAAGTCATTCGGTGCCAAGTCAGAACTATACGGCGGATTACTCATCAAATCGATGTTTTGGGTGCTCGAAAATACAGTTGTTTGAGCCGATGTGTGAGAGCTTGCATTGTTGTGGTGAAGAGTGATCCGTCTTCGGCGGTTGGTTTTCCTGATTTCTTGGAAGACAGCTGCCAAACAAATCGTTGTGTACCACATAATATTTCTAGCATTTGTCTTGAAACTAGGTCATCGTGAAGCAGGTCATAAAAGCTTTTACAACTGAAGAAACTGTTTCAAGTATCAGTAACCTGATATTTTCAAAAATAAATACGGGTGTGATACTCTTGGATTATACAAAGCTCTTGGATGACACGTGAGCTTTCAAGTGTGTTTTCTGTATAGCCATCTACAAAAGTTCCGAAATATGTGGTGCCTGCAGAAACGAAAAAGAAGTTCCACCAAGATTTTATAGTTATGGACACAGTATAGGAGTATTTGGGATCAACATATGCTAGCTTAATAAGACTTATATAAAGTTAAATTTGTAACATGAATAAATAATTTAAAAGGAATTTATTGAAAGTTCGATTTAAGCAATTTAATTAAAACGTTCCTTGCAATAAAATACATTTTGTAGAGTTCAAAAGATAATTTAGCCGACCTACATTCCAAGGAGGCAAAGAGCGTGCACCGTCTCAGCGCTTTGAACTGAAGGGTCGCAGGTGCGTGTCCCACCATAGGCATGGTTGTTTCACCTTTGTTTCGTATGTGTGGTCCCATAGGGACGTAAAGGGTAACCGGCTCGCGGCTGAATGAAAGCCCTAGTAACAAATACATATGAAAATAGGCCAAATATTTTTCTTAAAACGATCAACAGGGACGAGGAATAAAAGAAGAAAGAGAGTGTACGAAGAGGAAGAAGAAGAAGAAGAAGAAGAAGAAGAATTAAAGGAGGGAGAGAACTAGAGGGAGAGGAAACTAGAAAGAATGAATGAATGACAGAAAAAGAAAATTTAACAATATATTCTGGAACCGTAAAATAAAGATCCTTATGGAAAGTCTAATAAGCCAACAAACAAAGGCCGCGACGTCAATGTCCTTGCCATTAACCCCTTTTGAAATCGTTCTGAGTCTGCTTCTTGATGCTGTAAGCGAGAATTTTCCATAAGGTCACAAGGCGTCGGCAGCAATAGCGAAGAAGCTGAAGGTCAGTCGCAGCGGAGGTTGGGGGATTTAAAGCTTATGCAGCGCGCCTTCGGGCGAAGCGGCCTCCAGCGGACCCGAAGCCACCTTCTCTTCACCCTCGCCTCACAGACGAGCTCGCCACCAACAGCGCCGTCGCCTCGGGCAGTGGGGCGACGGCACACGGAACGTCTCACATAGATACGGCGACGATACAATTAAATATACTAATTTAATAAAGCACAATAATATATATATAATATAATAATAATTAATTAATAATATATGATAATGATAATAAAATTAGTTTACAATTGTTTTATCGTTTTTTACAAATAAATTATTAGATTTATCCCTTGCTTTCTGTTTGTATTTTTCCTGTTTTGTTCTGGGGAACCGGACACTGTTCCACACGGAACTTTATATATATATAATATATATATATATTATTTATATATATATATATGAAATACCGAAAGAAAAAAATACTTAACAAAATGTTTATTTAATGTTTGACAATATGTATATCATTGGATTCGTCATGTTACGCTCGTCACAATATAGTATATGTAGTTTCATTTGAAAGAACGATGTTACCTGATATCTCGTATAGTACACGTGATAAAATAGTATTGAATTCATGAATAAATTACTTACATTTCCTCGTGCACATCCGTGAAAACTGTATTGCAATAACTTAAACCATTGTAAAACTGCAGGAGATGCTAGAGCCGTGACTCAGCCCGAATATACGAGTACATACACAAACATACATACATACATACATACATACATACATACATACATACATACATACATACATACATACGTGCAGAGTGTATGAGGAGGAAACAATTAAATTTTGAAAATACGCTCTTCAATCAATTTTAAGCATATTTTTTCTAGTAAACTCCGTCGACTGATCTGCAATAAGCACTGAAGCACTTGGTTTGAAAAAATACTTTCCAAGCCAAAATTTACATTTTTTGAGACATATCAATACTCAAGAAACATGTACATTGTTTATTATTTACAAAAGAAATTAATATATTAGTTCACAAAGAAAAATTAACGCAGAAATAAAAATCTACCAATTTTCACAACTCAATTTTTTTTTTATTTCTCTGTTATTTCTGTTTTGTCGGTCTGCGTCGGTTTCTGTTTTGTCTTTTCGGTTTTCCAACAATAACACTATAACAATAAAATTTAGAATACGGCGGAATAATTATTAAAAGTTTAATATTTTTTATTCTTCTCTATTATAACTAGATCTTCGTTTACTGCTTTCTCTTTTATTTATAATAATAAATTTATATTTTTTTCTTTCCATGATACAGGTGGTCTTCCTCGGTTCCGTAATATTCTAAAATATTAGTTGTGTCAATATATAGATTAATTGTGTCAGAATATATTGCACTACAGCTTGTAGGGCAATGACCCCATTTCGTCCCCTTTTCGTCAAGTTTCCCGTGATCAAGGAAATGCTGAGATGGCCCTTTGTGTTTTCTTCTGGACTATTATAAAACATCATTATCTGCGCATGTTTTCTTAAGCTCTGTTGGGAGTTGGTGGAGAAAATAATTAATAATAATCGTTCTACTAGTTCTCGATGTAGTGTAAGTACAAACAGTAAAAATTAGTACCTTAAATATTATCACAAATAGTTGTCTTTTACACGGGAACGACATTTCTTGTTATTGTTTTATCTTCCAAGATCAGTCGATGCAATCTTTTTTTCATAATTCTATTTAAATTAAGAGCAAAATTCCAGAGCTCCTGGATCTTAAGAAACCGTACACATATGTAACTAAATAAATACATTTTATTTTGAGTTAATTGGCGCGTCAGCTGTGTGAGATCCGGTGCCAACCTATACGAAAACATATTATTTTCCATCAAGTTCGTCTTAAAAATAAGATGAATGTTAGAAGTAAAAATGTAATAAAAATGCAATGCTTTACAAACTTGCAATGAATTTGTAATATTTACATCCCATTGAAATATGTTAAGTTACATCTTAAGTTACCCTTTTCGTTCTAATGCTTGCATTGTGATAGCCAAATAATATCCTATTCTAGTTAATGATCCTTCATGGCTAGGGAATGTAATCGTAAATACATATTTTCGTTATGCAAAATACAAACATTTATTTTTTAGAGTTTGAAAGATATTTTTATTGATTTAAAGCTATTTTATTGCACACATTTTAATATATTTTCGTATAATTACCTATTTGATCATATTTTAACTATTTCTATGTATTTCACACACATTTCATCACATTTAAAAGTATTGGCACGTTGAAATGGAACACATCAGACGTTCGTCGAATTGTCTTCCTGAAAGAAAAAAAAAGAAAAAGCAAAAGCACAAAGCAATGTAATAACACGCTCCTTTGACCTCTGGATATTCGCCGTGATTTGAAAAACGTAGCCACCGCTTCGCGGAAATCGCTTTCAGGGAAACAAGAATGAGCGAATGTTCGCGAAGCGGAAGAAATCGCAACCACGTGCTCGCTGTAGAGCCCACGCGGAACCCTATCGAAATCTCACACACTTTTCTTCCAAACCATCTTGCGCATCCTGCACGCTCCTGAGAATCATAAAACCCTGTGTCGGAGATGCAAAATTCGGAACCCCTTCATGGAATGCCATGTTAAGACTTATTGGAAGGCAAGGCAGTGAATATGTAGTAATTGTTTTCAATGAATTGAATTCAATTGCAAAAAGTGCATTGGAGGGATCGGTGAAAGGGGGAGAGATAGGTATCTATTCGGTCAGCCAACTAATAATTATCGTGTCTGAAAAAGAGAAAGAAGTCCACAACTAGTTTCTGATCCTCAATCATAAGAACTAGTATTATTTGATAGGAAACGATTAAATGCTGTCAACCGTAATAAAGCCAATCCGCCGTGGCCGAGATCGCTAAGACAGTAGTACCGTAGCCATCTCGGACCGAAGGATCGCAGATTCGAATCCCGCCTCGGGCATGGTTGTATTGTGTTCGTCCTTTCACCCCCTATCACCATCATCATGTCGTGTCATCCTCACAGTTACCTTACCGTTACACGCAATAGTGGTCGCTAATGATCTAGAAGTTGAAGCGACCTTAAATAACAAAAATAACCACAAAAAATGTAATAGACACTGAGGACATCATAGAGTTCAAAATCTGGTGGCCGAACTCTTACAAGTCTTCTGCGCGTCCTACAGTTCTCATTGTGAGCCTGGAGTAGCATATTTACTAGTTAAGCACCTGACGTAAGATAAGCAATATTTTGGTTACCTCGTGGCACGTGAGTACAAATATTTATAGCCTTATCAAGTATGCATTCATGTCGGCAAAAGAGAAGGTACCTCCAGATTTACTTTTCAAGAAAGTTTATGACTCAGATGTTCTAGTCAACGGAATGAAAATAACCGATGTTCACAAATTAGTAAAATACAAGGATGTCTCCATTTCTACCAGAAAGTTTTGACATAGCCACAGAATCAAGTCTAATTAAATGATGGGTAGAATCTGATACTATTTATTTACTACGAGTATTGTTCATGTCCATAAAGCACAATAAGTTAATTAATATCATTGTGTATTTAGTCTATGATTATTTGCTTCATGAGTTAAAAAAAGTTTTTAAGAATATTTCATAATTTTTTATAAAGAAAATAAATACAAGGTATCAAAATGTTTCTGTATATCCAAAAAACGCAAATTTAAATTACAGAGTAGCTCAAGCAATCAAATTCTTCACCTTTCTACAACTCTTCTGTGGTACATAAATGTCCGAGATACCACTTCACGTTTTGCTGAAATCTCCTTTTGCTTGTTCTGGTAGTGGGAGGAGTAGAGCTAGGGGTAAATTGCTATTATGTATACAGAAGAATCAAATTTGGAGTTCGTTTGTCATTGCAAATAAGTTTTCTATAACATGGGAACGAAAATGTCTAGTTTCTACAAATGTAGCTCATCTCACACTTTTTCAAATTTATTACTATTATTTTTAAACTTTTATTCATCCTTTTTCAAATATTTAGAGTTGAAATGTTGGGAAAGGGTTCTGGAACTCAAGAAAACGTGTGCAGTTGATTTTCTCCCCCTTACGTCACATACAGTTCCTACTGTAGTTTGACTAATCAAATCATCATTCTTACAAAACAATGAAATACCTGGGCAACCGGACCTTCACCCTGAGTTGTCAAACTTAATCTCCTCTTCCCCGCATCTGGGAAACTGAGTTTTCGAATCAACAAAGGGTGTTTGTGAAGAAGAAATAATTTGAAGCAAATGCTTTTGTTTCACGGTGCCCATGCGTAACTGTATCGAAAACAAATATTTCGATACATCATTGTCTTACGGCGTTGTGAGTTTTGGGGGAGGGTAAGTTTCGTCCATCCACCCCCTCCGGGATCAATGCTGGCTATACTGTTCTACTATTCTCTTGAGCACAGACTCCTTGACAAGAACTTTGTATATACCACGAACGCATTTTATATTTCGAATGAAACTCTTATGTATGGTAAAACGCGTAAAATTACTAGAGATTGACAATTGATCTTTCAGCAATCTTAGATCAATCTTCTGATCAGATCGACGACGTTCCTTGCTCGGAAAATGCTTGTGTAACGCAATTTTAAACACAACGATGCATTTTTATTTTGCCTATTTTGTAATTTTTGCATACTTCGAAAAAAACATACTAATGAGTAAGTAAATTTTTCTTTTTATTACATTTAATTCCCTTCCCTATTCACGTCAACGCAATGCTGCCTCTAGTTGTGACCCACTGCGCGCCACCGCCCCGCGAGGCTGCATGACGTCAACGGCGACGGCAGTTTCCGCTGCACCCGGCGGCGCTTCGTGTTGCCCCCGACCTCCGGCCAGCCACGCCCCCCTCCGTCCCGCCGCACCCGTCCCCATCACCCACGCTCATCCCCGCGGTCGCCGCTCCGCCACGCGTGCAGCCCCTCCGCAGCCGGCGCCTCTCGCTCGCCTCGCTTGCGCCGCCCTCTCCGGAGCGGGGCCGAAGCCTCTCGCAGCCCGTTGGGGCCGTGGACAAAAGCCCTGAGTGAAAATAGATGTGCCAGTAGGTTGATTGATTAGTGATTCTGGGCGCGTCAACTGCTAAGGTCGTTGGCCCCGTCAGTGTAGTGCATGTTTTATCGCAGGAGATGGCGGTGTTCTCCCACGCACAATGGTGAAATCTGGTGCTGACCTAAACGTCTGCTCCCGGGGTTCCCCCCACCGGGCAGGCACCGCCCTACTCTGGGATACACTCTAAGCTTCCGACGGATCTCCTGACATGTGTGATAGTGTATGTAAGTGTGTGTGTATGTGTGTGTGTGTGTGTGTGAAAGAATGGTGAGGATAGGACAAGTAAGAGGAAGGGAAGATCGCGCGCGATCCATTTGTTATGGTAGTTCTCCGGCATTCGCCTGATCAGAAAACCCAAGGAATGCTGAAGCGGCCGCTAGAATTCTCCTCCAGACAGCGGCTGAAATCGACCTAGCCAGTGTGGAAAATCCTGCCACCGTGGGGGCTCGAATCCTAGGACCTCCCGGTTAGAGGCACTGGAGTGACATCAAGTGATGGGCTAGTGGGACGTTCTAGAACTAGGAGTAAGCACACATCCGTCAACTCACTTGATCATGTGATTTAACGACGTTATACGTCATAACGAACAACGCTCAGATGACCTTTAGAATTTACGTCATTATAACAAAGTAAGTACTTCAATCTTTGGAAAAGAACGTTGTTTAATTTATTTGAGAGTTGAGGTAATTGGTGAGACATTCGAACCACGGTTCATGTCAAGAGTAAACAAATCTCATTCATGCAAGGAGTTTTGGATTTTTTCGCCCTCTGAGATGAAAATGCGGTCTTGGAATTTGAATCGGCTTTTCTTCAGAATGTAGAGTGTATCTGATAACAGCGTTCATTATGAGCATAATACATAATCTAACAAGAAGATATGATTTCATCATCTTATTCAGAATTTGTTTTGCTGTCACCTATCCAACATTTTCGGTATTTCTTGCGTGAGTTGTGAAGTTGATAAGAAGAATTAAAACTGTCCTACAAACGAGAATCAGTTTATTAGAGATGGAAAAATGCAATATTTCCCGTTTTAGGCGGCTGCTTTTCCATTTGTAAAGTGAAGACTCTTCTACAGTCATGCAAAATTTACGAAGGAGTTAGGTCGAGCCTTAGGTCGCAAGTAAGGCGTTATGACTTCAATGACCGTCATGTGACAGTTCATAAAGCCAATGTCTTACACATGCTGCTAAAATACCCAACTGCCTCCCGGTGCAGCTTTGAATAACATTCGCCACTTTCGCACGAGAGAAATTTTACGCATTTGTGGCCAATACGGAATACATGGTTACCGAGTATGATACGTACAGTAGAGGTTATGTAAAGTGTGGACATCAGCGCGGTGTTTCCCGATTTGTGTCCCGTCAGCGCACGCCTGGCCCACGCGCTATCTCAATAATTTTGGCAGCAGTGTATTTTAGTTCCTAGACGGTGCACGGATAGAGCGTGCCCCTGTAGGTATCGACACAAGGGAATTGAAAGGCTTAGACATCTCCGGTAGTCGTCACGGGCAATCCACTGCTAGGGCAATGCCACAAGAGATCATGGGCCACGTCCCCTTCAAAATTACAGAATTAAGAAATATGTACGAAAATAGAATTTGTGAAATGATTTATGAACTATCATCATATGACGTCCATTTAAAATTCAATATTCTTAGTTTCTTCATTAACGTCAAATTCCAATTATTTTCAGTAGAATAGTACTAGTAGAATGTGTTTAAAGATGTCTTTAAAAACGGTTCAAGAATAAAAATATTCGATATGAATGTAATGTATAAAATATTAAGATATTAGCCATTACGATGCTTAGTGATAGTTTGGAAGTTATTACAGTCAATAAATTGCTTCTTTAAATAGGTTAACTTCATTTATTTTCTGAAGATACTCCAGTACAACTTACCTACCCATAGTGTTTACTCATATCCTTCAATTACTTCCGTCTATTAACGTCATGTCACAGTGACATTCTCGTCACATTTCTTCCACATTGTGCTTTCGCAAGTGCTTTGTCCTTTGGCATCTTTTATAGGCACCTTTGCCCTTTCATTACATCATTACACCAAATCTGTCACGCTATTATCTCGGCATCTTGAAACCTTGAGAACGTGTCACTACATCTAGTTTTTGTGATCCAATACCAGCGAACAGTCTGAATATCGACATATCTCTTGGAAAAGTTGCCAATCCTGAGTCTCCGCTCCATTCTCATTAATGCAGACTTTTTTTTCTGCATTTGCTTTTCAGAATACACATTTTTCTTCAAGGTTTTCAGAATTCATCCTTGTAATCTCATGGCAGAGGAAAAACTACCCCGACCTCATCGCAAGCGCCTTCTAATTGCAGCCGTGATTGCAACCTTGCTCATTTTTCCTCTTTACTCTATCACCTACTTTGTTTCCTCCGATCCTATCCTCCTCACATGGCCACCGCCGCAAGGACTATCTCTTTGACTTTCTCTTCAGCGTTAATTCCACAACGCCCGCTCCAATGTCACTGGCATCATAATTCTTCCGCTTTCATCGGACATTACGAAGTCCAAGACACCATAGCCATTGCTTTCACTGCCACCTTACCACTACTTTCCGTGCTACCGTCACCTAAAAAACCTAATCACTGCCACCGTTACAGTTAGTGGGTCCATCATCTGAACTACCTAATCACTATCACCATTGCAGTTAGGAGGTCCATCAGCATCAGAACCACTTAATCACTGTCACCGTTGCAGTTTTCGCGTCCATCATCACCTGAACCACCTAATCGCTATCACCATTGCAGTTAGGAGGTCCATCAGCATCGGAACCACCTAATCACCGTCACCGTTGCAGTATTCGCGTCCATCATCACCTGAATGATCTAATTACTGACACCGTTGCTGTTAGCGCGTCCATCATTTCTTATGCCACGACCGCTGTGAAAACCGCTGATTCCGCAGCTGCCGCCACTGCAAGTCCTGGCATCAATATCGTCTCATCGTTTTCATCCTTCCAGAGTGGCCTGCGTTCCCTGCACCTCACACCGCTCTCTTCCTTTCCTTTTGGCTGCGTAGGACAGTCCCTCTATTAAGACCCGGGGCATGCAATCTCTGCGTTTGCGTGGGTGGGTAAAAGTAAATTTATTCATTTATTTATTACCGTCCAACTCAAAAAGGAGTCACGTCTTTTCGTTCGAAAGGGGCGAACTCTGATCACAGAGTATTCCAATCAAAAACTGTTGATTATCTGAAATATAAAATAAATTATAAAATTCAAAATACTGTAATTTTAGAAATTTTTGCAAGTTTAAAATTTGTTTGGCTTTTTTCTACAACTGCAAAATTGTCCTTAATGAAATCTAATTTTTGAGTACATCATGAAATAAGATCCTGCAAACAAGGCTCAGAGCTTCAACTTATGTCATTGCAGTGCCTCTGATCGGAAGGTCTGAGGGGTCCAAATCCCGACAGTGGCAGGAATTTCGGCACTAGTTAGAATTCAGCCGCTGTCTGGAGGAGAATTCTAGTGGTTGACTGCTTAGATCGATGGTTTTTCGTGTTTTTTTCGATCAACACTAGGTGAATGCCGGAGCAGTACTGTTGGGGGTGACTGAGGAGGCTGTGAACTGTTGATATGGCTTGGATGAGCTAGTAGCCAGCTCCTTTTGCGTACCTTTCATAGCTATGTTATCAACTCGGAGGATCACCGCGTATAATGCGACGCGGATTCCCTATAATATTCGTTTCTGCAGAGGATGTCACTAGTACTTCGGGAGAATTCACTAGACATGTACTAACTGAACATGAAAACATTAAATCAAAACAAAGTACAATACACTTGATTACAATTATGATTACATCTAAGATAAGAGCATTTAAATCATTGCCATTGACCGAAGGCATGTACAGTTGAAGTTATTATTAACATTGAAAGATTAAGTGGCCGTGAGCATTTACAGTTGGACACCGTGTTAGTTGTAGTTACCATTAAAGCTTGACGTAGTGTTGTGAAGTTTTTTAAAAATATAAGTCGTTTTCGCGTAATTTTGTTTTAAAATAAAGACAAGTTTAAGAAAATATTTTCTCAAAACAGCTTCCATTTTGTTTGAATAGATTAAAGTACGCTTATAAAAATGGCACAAGGTACATTTTCTTTTTGAATTTTTGAAAATTGCAAAAATTTACAAACAATACGAGAAAGTATGTGATATTGTCGCACCAATAGTTGTAGTAGGGATTGTGGTGCATCACACGCCTTGCACTGTTGGAAACTGGGTTCGATTCCCTTTCAATTCATGCTAAATTTATGGTGTTTTCCCTTTTTTCCTGCTTTTCGTTTCTCGATCATCATACTCCTTCACATCATCATTGTCGTTATCATATATTGATTAGATCGTAATTCATCTATCTCCATGACGTATTTATTCAACGATTTAACTCACAAGAAACACAACGCGATTTTATCTCTTCGGGCATGACTTATCAGCAATGTCATCAGGAAAGAATTTCAAAGTGCATTTTTGTTGAACAGTGCTGTCATAAATATAAAATTATTTATAAACATTTTTACGTGAACACCATTTAATCACAGAATACGAATTCAGGTTTTTGCTATCAGACCATTTTCTTCGACACTTAAAATAAATGGGTTCTCTATTTAATAGAGAACCCATTTATTTCAATAGTTTGACCACTGTGGGCCCGGTCAACCGACTCAGGTGCATCCTTCTGCCCGATACATCGCTGTCACGCCCGGGTAGGGTAGACTCTGGAATGTAGTGTGTGAGATCTCGGAATGCAGGGCAGAGGGGGAATAAGTGACAACGAGGGTGTTTGGAAAGAACTGTCCAAACTCAATTCGGGATTCAAAACACAAATTCATTTTAAAACACTCACTTATCAGAGCTCTGAAACAATGTATATATGACTTATTATTTTTACTATTCAGTAAGAAAAAGACTGTAAGAGAGTGTCCTGCTTTTAGACCATGGACAAAAAATGGAGAAAGTGATTTGCCCTGTACTTGAATGTCCCATCTACAAAAAATGGGTCTACTTCACATAATACGCAAATTCCTCTTACAAGCAAATATTATACAATTATGTTCGTTGTCATTTAACATAAAAATAGCTCTCCGACATACCTGTTTACATCAGTCACTTTAAAAAAGTTCGTGACTTTCGTAAATACTCTTTGACTTCGGAGATAGCTTCTTTCTTTTAGGTATGTGTTTAAAGAAACTGTTGCATGTTCTTTTGGAGCATTGTCAACGTTGCAATTCACCACTAAAAATGTGTGTGGAAATAAACCCTGAAACAACCTAGACCGAGCATCATCCGTACCCAGCTGACTTAGCATATATAGTTCGGAAAATTCCGCCGTGTTCACGTGTTCGAGGTTTCTTCGGTCTAGTGCGAAAACATCTATTTGCGTTGCTTATGAATGGAACATTAACAAAAATAATTATTCCTTCCCAAACAACGGATGAACGAAACGGTATTCAGTAGGACAATGCCTTTTCAGGTCGCGAAAAGGGAAGCGAGGGTGAGGAAAAACTAAGCGCGACTTGCAGTTGGACGATTCCCCCTAAAGAAAAATTAAGTTCTAAGAAAATGTGTAGGAAAAGAAGAATTATCGGCACAGCTGCAGCCGCTCGCCGCTCTTTCTGTGGGAGCCGAACGCTGGCGGGGGGTGGGGGGGTGGGGGGGGGGGGGGGGGGGGGGGGGGGGGCGGGGGTGGGAGGGGGGGGGGGTGGGGGGGTGGGGGAGGGCGGCGCGGCTGGGCGCCCACAAGCCTTGCGATCCGTGAACCGCGCCCCATAAGCGGGATTAACAGATGGAACCTCTCGGGATCGCCCGCTGTGTTGCCGGGCGGCGCCCCTTTCAGGCCGGCGGTCACGATCGATTCGGATTTCCGGGCGCGCCAACTGCTAAGTTCATTAGTCCTGTAAGTAAAGTGCACGCGTTTATCGAGGGAGGTGGTGCTAGTCATCTTCCCCCGCTCCAAAGCGAGTTCGGCGCCGACCTATACGTCGACGTGCGGGCTTTTTCCCAACCAGGTACCTGCCACCAGTGGGGCAAGCTCTAAGCTTCCGACTGGTCTCCCGAAATGTGTGATAATGTACTGCATTTACGCGTAAGTGTGTGTAAGTAAGAAACGAGGAACGGAAGAAGAAGGAAAAATAGCGTGAAAAGTCCGTGGTCCTTGTTAGTGTTCGGCCCCGGCATTTGCTTTGTGTTGATCGGTGAATCCACGGAAAACTTCCATTGATGCTTTGAACCACCTATGCCGGCGGGAGGTCTTGAGTTGTAGGTAGTTCGGGCTGATGTACCTGCACTTTTCTAGCACTGTACGTCACCAGTACTTCTAAATTGTTGATTCTTAGATTTGTTGTTTCACATTTGGTACGAGTTTCGACTATCGTTTTGTTTTCCACTTAATTATCCATTTCAATTATTTAACTCAGAAATTAAATATTTAGTGTTTTGTTATGGAGATGCCATACAAACATGCATGCGTATAATGTGGTGAAATCTTATTGTTTCCCGTGGTGTGTGACACGTTTGTGATTGAAATTGTCCTTCAGATTTTAATTTTAGGTTCCAGTGAAGCTTTTTCTATTAATATTCTGTAGGAATAACAAATCTACCGAGTACTCTAAATATAACTCTCAACAAAAATAGTAAATGCATTATTTTAAATGTATTATTTTATCGAAAGGTTTTAGCTGATTTTCTGGAAAATCTCTTGAAAAAGCAGTTTCTATAGTTTGTTAATTCAGTTTATTCAGATATTAAAGGAAATACGAGTGTATCTACAATCTCAAGATTCATAATCATAATTAAATAGAAACAATTGTAGCTTAACGTGCCGTGCACGTTCTCTTGCGTTCAGTGGGGAATGTAGTTATTCAAATTGTCGTTCTCCATGTTCACGCGGCAGTAAGTGATGCCGTTACTAGGTGCACAATGAGAGATAATAGCCAAAATTTGTTGTTAATTTTTCTTTGAAAATATTATTTATTATTCGGAAATGAATATTTCCCCCAATTCTTCCCAAAAGCGCTCGTTACTACCTGTATTCATAATTCGACTAGATAGTTATATATATATATATGAGTATGTATATGATCATCGTCTGCACCCCATAGTATATTACACTGTATTTAACTTTTTGATGTTAAGTAACAAAATTTTGGTTTTGAATTTCAATTCCAACGCTTGGGTTAATGCGTTCGCACCTTAAAATCAACTAATTGAAATATAAACATTCAATCTTCATTCTAAGAAACGTCGTCTGTCGAGTAATAAAAATAAACAATAACAGATACCTCAAAGTTAAATGTTTAGGTGTTAATTTAGATAGATGAACGTGGAAAATCTATATAAAAGAGAAAAGAAATAACTAAATTAAAAACTGAAACCTATAAAACACTTCAAACGTTCGCTGTCACTGTCAAATGAAATGCGTACTATATATAAAAGTTTCCTGCAATCCATATTGACCAACGGCTTTCAAATTTGGGCTCGAATAGTGTCTCCAACATTTAAATTCTTCGTCAATTCCAGTCCAAATATCTTCGATCGGTAACAAACCTACCCTGGTATGTTAGCAATTAAATACTCCACATTTACCTACAAATTAAGACTTTCAAAGAAGAAATAACGTCCGTGAGTTGGAAATACCACACAAGACTGAAAAAATCGAACAAATCATCTCGCTATCTATCTATTAGACTTAGCGAAGAAATTCGACAACAGTGTCATAAACTACTAGATACAACGTACCAATTTGTTTATAAGGAATTCGGTTGAAAGGTGGGTAACATTTCCACACATGTTATTATTATTATTAAATCACTTGCATAATATTTGTGTAGAAATAAATTGCAAATAACTAAAATTTATTAAACACTTTAAGAAAACACAGATTCTGACGACAGTAAATCGGCGACGGATATCACGTTCCAGCTGGTAGGAACACCACTACCTCCCGGGATGTAACATGGAATATGCTTCTGGGACCCATGAGTTGGCGTGGTGTCTGGAAACAAATAAAAAAATAATCAATTAGTGACGATAACTTCTGACAGCGAATAATTCAAGTTAGCAAAATTTCGAAATTTTTCATGTTGAAAGCAATGGAAAATTTTGAAAATCCAAAATTATTTAACCTCCTGCCTTAATTATCGGGCATAAATTTTCCCTTACTGGAAGTACATTCTGTATGTATTTTAGTTTCCTTTATATATCTGATAGGGAACACTGAAGACGAGGTAAAATTCCTCTAAACATGTACGCTGTAATGTAAAAACTAAATGTATTATAAAATAAATATTTATGTATTGGAAATATAATTTCTATATGGAAATATTATTTATATTTTACCCATCCAGCTATACGATTTACAATATGCGAATTATTGAACTCTGCCGAGATAATAGTTTATCCACTCATTTGACGTTGTGTTTTGGCAGATATATCCCGTGTGTGTTTAGCATAATGTACTGATACATAATGCACTGGAATCAGAGAAGAGAATTGTGTGAAATACTATGGAGTCAATAATTCTCTATACAATTCAATTTCAACATAAAAAGAAATGCGACACATGACAAAAAAGAGAATGCCAGTAGCATTTAACTCTGTGGGTACAGCATAATGTCAGTAAATTTTAACGACAACTTGTATATACAAGCATACATATAAAAAAGCATCTAAATTTAAAAAATTACATTGATCTAAGTGGATATCTTCTCATCATTAATCTTTCTCGGTAGACTATTGAAGAGGCAGATTTTTTAAGAATGGCAATTTTGAAAAAGTTAGTTTTCGAAAACATGTAAGCAAATCAGAATCAAACTTTTTAAAATTGATGAATAGAAATGTTTAAAAAAATAAAAGTGATTAGATGAAATCAGATGAATGTCCTAAAAGGAAGGAGACAAAAAGACTCAGAAAAATTATTACGGGGGCAACCAAACATATTCTTTAGGAATGCATTGCGATATGTTAAAATATTTACTAGCAGTGCTGCAAGTCACATTTCTCGCATTATTGGCAATAGTAACTACAATTTACGCAAAAACTATCCATATTTTTCAAAAATTGTAAATACATAAAGATTACGTTTAGATTAAATTTTCTCAGTGTTAAAATAATTCTCAGAGTTTGATAATCTCTGGACATCTTGACTTTTGATAAGCTTAGTGATGCAGTTGAAAATATCTTAATACGTGATACTGAGAGAAAACTGCGTTTCACATATCTGTAGTCATGGAGAAAGAATTTTCCAATATTATACTATGGAAAGACGCAATACACTTAAAATAAAGAACCCAAACGTGTGAGATCTGTGCATGAAAAAAGTGAGGGAATTTCTTAACTATAGACCCCTTGTATGCATACTAGCAGAATGTGGCTTATCTTTGGAGGCGTTGCGAAACAATCTCCTCCTTCTCCCGATGAGGGAGCACGGTTCTCATTGAACGCCTTGTTTGAGGTCCGAAAAGGCTACCAATCTTGTGTTTTTACACATAAATATGAACCCTACGTATCATCGAATTAAGTTTATTAGTGTGTGGTTCTTCAATAATAGTTTTTAGAAATTAAAATCGTTACGAATTAATTCCTTTAATAAATTTCTCAATAATTTACATCCGCATTTTCAAATACGTTTCACGATTATTACTTGTAAATGGTGTAATAAAGGAAACCGAAACCTGATTCTTAAATATGGAGATAGCACAAAGTCATTCGTAATGAATTGTCAGGACAAAAATTGGCAGTAAATCAGATTTTCTCGTGGTAAAAAGAGGTGTAAAGAAAAAAACTAGTTCACGTCTTTAACATACGTACGTCAGGAAATTTTTTCAACAGATTCAGGGATTTAATTAGCAATACATTCATGAGAAAAGGGAATGAAAATTGTTGAACGAAGGTTTCAAGTTTCTTTTCCCATTTTTCTGCCTTGCTCTTTACGCCGTCTCTAATACAATTATTTTAAATTCCGCGATGTGAGGCAATTTGTGATCGAAATAGGAAGGTTATAACGATGTTGTTTCTCATGTTTCGGAAGGCTGCGTAACTGATTCCTAAAGGGCTGCGAATGCTCGTAAAATAGAATGCGTTATTTCCGTCCCTCCTGATAAAGGATACGTTAAGCCCCATTCTGGTGCCCGGGCATAAATGCTCTCGGAAGATACGGCGTCCGTGTCCACTCACAAATCCATTTGAAGGTGCAAACTCGAATACAGATATTCACAAAACGCCGTATTCTGTGGGCAATCATTCTAAATCTTCTCTTATGTTTGGAAACGTTCCCCGCACACATGTTCGCTTCCCATTAATTCTAGCTTGCATGCTCGCTTATCTACTTGTAAACGCGTTGTATGGCGCACAGTGCAGGGTGTTTGCTATTTTAGTCGATGTTAAGTGAGGAAAAACAATTTTCCCCTCTTTCTTTTACACTGCCGATCTTGCAGAAATTCTAGATTCGTACAAATGTTTACAGGATCTTCATAAACAGAAACAACTTTGCACATTTGTGGAACCATTTCTTCGTATTCACCCTTTCAAGAAACTGTTGTGATTCTTTACTATGTGGAATCATACACTATTTACGACATGGAATCGTTAACCTATTAGGGAGTACAAACACAAATGGTTACCTATTATGGTAGTTATTTATAATATTAAATAGGGGGCGGATTTTAATGACCTAAAACATTGCCAAAATTATCAATAAAATGCTCGTTAAAAACGCTTTAAAAATGCCCTGAAAACAAAAAAAAAGGAAGGAAAAAATGATCAAAACCACTTCAGATGAAGCACTTAAGCTGTTGGTTATGTTACTGATGTAATCGAGGCTTATTTCTTTTGTTCAAGGGAACTCAGGGTAGAAAATTTGGATTTGGACTGTCCTTTAAAAGAAAATCTCTGCCTTTATATATTGCGAAATCGTCCGAACTGACAATGGTGCCGATAGATGTCACAGGAACCTTAGACTACATGGTACTCACGACGGATGACATTACAATATATGAGCAAAGAAATCGAATTGGCTACTAAGAATTCTGTAGTGACCATTTGTTGCACCTCGTAAATATTGTTTGAAGCAATTACCATTAAAATGATATTAAAAGCAATGAAATTAAGGAAAATGAAGTAAAAATGGCGTAAAAAGGTTAAAAATGACTCATTAATCGTAATCAACGAAAAATGAAAAAAGAAAATACCATTAAAATTGTTCATTTCCTTTCATCATAACATAAAATGAATTGTTATACTAAACGGCATTATTCTAGAGAGAAAAAGGAAAAAATGACATTTCATTAAAATCCACCCCTAATAAATCTAGCGGTCAGTTGTCTTACTTTCTATCCTGTGCGCAACATGTATCTTTATGTGACAAAATATGTGTACAATAACAGAAACGAATCCTGAATTTATGTAATAGTAATAATAATAATAATAATAATAATAATAATAATATGATACAATATGTAAAATAATAAGGATATTTTGAGCGCTAACAGCAGAACTAAAGCTCTGTGTAATACAATTAAAGTTATCGTACAAAATAAGACCACATGTGGGAGAGATGATACTTTCTACAGTTTGCTAGTCTCTTCAAACAATACTTTTCGAAAATTGCGGTGGATCTCACGAATCACAATATTTAACACAATACGTTCCCCCCCAAAAAATGTGATACAATGTTTGTTTAAAAAATTCGTCCGTAAAACTTCTAGGAAAAGACAGTAAACTAAAAAAATAAGTATTCGTCTAGTTTAGATGAATTTCTGAATTGTGTACTAAATATTGTGCATCTGCAATTATACTCCCGCTAACTCTCATCGTTATGGACAGCAATAATTTTGCAGTAATTGAAATTGGAGAAACAAAATTAAGCAATTTTTTTCGAGCCGTTTTCCCCACTGTCAACAGAATTCGAATCAGGAATAATGTATTCCTGTGTAGTTTGAAGATTTGTAGATGGAATGAATTGCCCTTCGCGTATTGCTAGCGAAAATACATTCACTATCCGCATTAGCTCCTTATGGCATATTTCATCATCAGTGCGGAGCTGCGTAGACTTTTCGCGACTCGGATATTAGCTATAGTTGCCTACATAACTACGTGCAACGTGCACATACATCCTCTCAATGTTCTAACATTAGTTACTCGTATGGCAGGGAGGTTCTAGATTCGAGTCCCGACAGTGGGAGAATTTTCAACGCTAGCAAAATAGCTTACTCAGCAAAATGTGGCTGGAGAAGAATTCTAGAGGCCGGCTGCTCTGAGAATTAGCTTTTCCGTGTGTGTTCGTGTTTTTGGAATCAACACCAGGCGAATGCCGGAGCAGTACCCTAAGAAACAGGACACGGACCACGCGCGATCTTTCCTTTCTCTTCCCTGAGTTATCCTCACTCCTTATTTAACACACACTTACCTGCACTACACTATCACACATGCCGGAAGAACGGTCGGGAACTGAGAGCTAGTCCCGGCAGGGGCGATGCCGTGCTGATGGGAGATACTCGTACCTGGTGTGGAAAACCCCGCTAGCCGACAGTAGTTCAGCGCCGGATCTCACCATCCAGCGCGGTAATATTACTGCCATCTCCCGGGAAAACATGCACGACACGTACGGGACTAATGACCTTCTCAGTTGACGCCTCCGCGAATCGCGAATAAATTAATCAACCGCTAATCAGAAAATCTCGTTCGTTATCAGTAGTTCTTGTTATTTATTTATATAATTTGGTGTATTTCGTTACCGCGAGTCACAATATGAATTGTTCAAAAATATTTTGAAATATGTATTAATATAATAGATACCGTGTGTAACGGTTATGTGTAATGAAAATCTTGAATACAGCGACACAATCCGCCGATTGCTCAGTTGCGAACAGATTATCGCGAAATGTCCACAAATTTAAGTTAAAAGTAAAATCTTTTCTGCTGCATAACTGTTTCTATACAATTAGAAACTATACTGATTATCAAAAAGAAAAATCATGTTTATTTTAACAAAACAGATATATGTTGAAGTAGTTTACATTTGTATTGTATAATCATTTTAAAACTTGTTTGTAACAAAGAATGTACTTCAGCTTCCCGGTCAATGACCCTCATCTCGTTCAGTTTTTGTCCAGTTTCCGTCCAGTTTCCGTGATCCATTCAGCAAATGCTGCTCTGGCTCCTTGTTTTGCGTCTGGACGTAAATGTAGCTTCACTATGCTCACGTTTTATTGAACTCTCCTTTTGCTTGTAATGGTAGGAGTAAAGGTAAGGGCGAGTTACTATTTGGTTAGCAATGCAGAAAAATCATACTTGCAATTCGTTTACCGATGCAAATAAGTTTTCTATAATTCGAAAATAAAATGTCTATTTATTCAAATATTGCTAATCTTGCTATTTTTAAAATTTATTTTTATTTATTTAAGATAAATTTTACTCATCTTTCTACTCTTTAAGTTAAAATGACTGGAAGTGATTCTGGAACTCAAGAAAACGTGCGCAGATAATATTCTCCCCCATACATCACATACAATTTTTATTTATTTTTTTGACTAAATAAATCTAAATCTAAATGGCCGCAGATAGAATCCTGGTCGCGGGTGAAAAATATTCAAAAGTTCGCGCGCTAAACACGTACGTCCAAAACATCACTTTTTTCATAGACCTGCACGTACAAGCACATGGCATGGCATGGTAAAGTGATTAAAACCGAGTAATGTTTCGGTTATCTAGCAGGGTTTTCGAAATATGGCGTCATTTACAAATAGATGCGACTTGGCAAAGAGAAACACGTATGCTAATATGCGTATTTTGCCCAACGCTTATTACAAGGCTTTTTGGGGGACGGAATGGTTTTTTGAACACCGATATATTTAATAAGTGATATTACTATCAAATCTAATAATTAGGTAAAATTGCATTGCTTCAGCTTCCGGGTCAGTGACCCCCATCTCGATCAGTGTTACAAAAACGCTCATTTTAATATAGACAGTCAAACGCTCATGCACACCAGCTGAGCGGCGTTGACAAATTTCCCGCGCTCTCGGACAAAAGAAAAACGGAAAGTCAGTTTACCGGTGGATGTCGAACAAAGCAGAGCCCGTGTGCTCTCGCCATTCTTTACAATACATAATTCCAGATAATAGTTATCGTAATCAGCGTTACTGTCAAGGAAGTCGCAATCAACAAACTTGCATACTTTAAAGGTGTTATTTTGTCGTGAAAGTGATGACCAAAGTCAAGCCATCGGGAAATTGCGTCAAGGGTTGTGGCGCCAAAGGAAAGAACAACGGATTCTACCTGGAAGTCGGCACATTGGTTCTGTATCTAAATTTAAGCTTAAACTATTGGTACCAAAATTTAAGCAAGGCTAGAATTTGCACTCAATGTTATTCATGTACAAATTAGTTTTATTGATAACGTAATAAACATTTGTTTACAACCCTGTATGTGTTTATACATGTTCATACATTAATTGTAATCATTCATTTCACTCCCGTTCATAACTTCCCATACAAATTAGATAGTTCTGAAGTGTAAAGGGAGCTACCAGAAAATCCAAATTACCATCGCACTTCAGAATATATAAATCAGGTTTTTGTCCAGTTTCCCCTGATCCATTGAGCAAATGCTGAGATGGCCCCTGTTTTTGCTTCTGGACGTAAAAATAGCTTCACTGTGCGCACGTTTGTTGAACTCTCCTTTTGCTTGTAATGGTAAGAGTAGAGGTAAGGGCGAGTTACTATTTGGTTAGCAGTGCAGAAAAATTAAACTGCAGTTCGTTTACCGTTGAAAATAAATTTTCTATAATTCGGTAACGAAAATGACTAGTTTTTAAAATGTTGCTAATCCCACGCTTTTTTAATTTTATTTTTATTTATTTATCTTTAACTTTTACTCAACGTTTAACTATTTATAGTTAAAATGATGGGAAGGGATTCTGTAACCCCAGATAATGTGTTCAGATGATCTTCTCCCCCATACGTCACATACAATTTCAACTGTTTTCTGACTAAATAAATTTAAATCTAAATAAATATAAATATAAATCGTATTAGATGAAAAGTATAAGGATATTCATCGCAATATTTATGGATAATTTAATTTGCTCATATATTACGTAACGTGCTTTAACATTAATTTGTTTACAGTGAAAGGTAATGATGTGTAAACTAATAACTGTTTTAAATAAGCGTTTTTAAGCATGTTTGGCTTGAGTGCTTTGCTTATATGCATAAGTTAATTTCGGACATAAGTGTTAAGTGAGTTAGACTTTTTTGTGGACTCACGTTTTTGTGGAGTCTCAAGTGTTCTTTTAAATATTACACACGCATATGCCAAGACTGACTGTAGATCACTTGCTACATTTCTTAACAGTGAGTTGCAACACGGACTTTTCTCTGAATAGGTTTTGAAGTAATGTAGCACAGTTCGTGCGAATAGTGTAATCCGCTTTTCGAATATCCTGATATTCGTGAAATATCATGAAGGTTAGAACGACAGCTTCATCGCGATTTTCCTTTTGATGAGAAATAATGACAAATATTTGACGTTACGTCCATTAGGAATATTGACCTTCTCTCAGTCAAATTTTCATTAAAAATCTTTTCTCCCTAAACAAAATACTACTTATCTAGCTCTTTATTTGTTCCGGTGCCTTTATGGAATGTTCAGTACTTGTTACTTTGTGTATTTTAACACAAGTTTCCTTCAGGACGCTTCTGTTCCAATTCCATGTTTACTCATGTAGAACTTGTGTGACCTTATTAGCTCTTTGGAGAGATAGAAAAGTGTAATTTCTTTTTAAAATAGCTCACATTGAGCACACAGCAGCTGAACTCGAACGATTGCATGCTATTATAGATCTGATGGAACAACGGACTTTTAAATGATTTGCTTCAATATCTAATGAAAAAGTAAATTTTTAACAATTAGCTGTAAATATTGACGAAATAAGGGAGATGTTTTAGAAAAAGAAGAGATACCTTTCCTGCATAGAATACTAATGAACTAAGGACACTAGAAAATAGATTTTACATGTTTCTTATATATTGTGTCGAGAAAGAAACCTAGAAAGCAGAAAAAATAAAATATGCAGAAATACCGAAAGTACAAATAGCAAACATAATAATAACAATTATTATTATTATTATTATTATTATTATTATTATTATTATTATTATTATTATTATTGACGTATAGGCCATTACTGATCACACTACACGATTAACGTGTGAATTTTTTTGGATTAGCTTTTTAGTTGAATCCCGCAGTACAAGCTTGTTACGCCTGTTGAATGTGTGAATTATGAGATGATAGGATGATGATGAGGCGTGAAGGATCAATCACAAATACGACCATGTCTACGCAGAACTCGAACCTGCAGCCTCCTCGGATGACGGCTGCCGCAACCGTCCGGACCACGGGGCCCAATAATAATAATAATAATAATAATAATAATAATAATAATAATAATAACAATAACAATTATAATAATAATAGTAATAACAATTATAATAATTATTAGTAGTATTGCTGTTGCTGTTGTAGTTGTAGTTATTACATACAGACTTCGGTGTTGAATATTTTGTTTGCTCACTCCATGATGCAATTCTAAATGACTAGAAAATACTTTTTTCGTGGCACTGACTTTTGGTGCTGTTAATGTCTACAAAATGCTCTCGTAGTGAACATACCCATGCCGCCCGAAGTGGTAGACCTCGTAGCCCTTGAATGCGCGAAAAGCATCGCCACTGCAGCGGATCGCCCAACCCCAATAAAGTTAATACTAAAACGATGGCTTATCTGCCAAACTAGCAACGAACACATGATGTTGCTGATGATAATGATAATGATGATGATGATAATTCTACCAATCACGCGACGCTGAATGGCGCCATGAAATATTCGGCCGCGTGTATACCGAAAATACCGCACTGCGCTGAGCGACGCGCGGGTTGGCGTTGATCGGGACGGGGCTGAGCGGGGCGTGGCGGGATGATGCAAAACGAAGCTGAGCGGGGCAGGGTTGGACGGGGCGGCAAGAGGAGAGAGGGGATGGAACAGTGTGGAACGGAAGGGTTGGTGAGGCCCGGAGCGGGGCGCGGCGAGGCGGGGCGGGCGCGCCGGGATAGAGAGGGAGGGGTGAGGCGGGGCGGAGCAGGGAGTGGCGGGTTGGCGTCAGTGAGCGTGGGCGGTTGGGCGTTAACGCCTGGCTCTCGACGCAAACGCGCGCCTCCCGCTCTGCTCCCGCACACTGGTCCGAAATTGGGCTAAAGGGCGCGCCAAGCAAGACGGACGATTCAACGCACGTACTATAGAAAGGGAAAGCAGCGAGCTAATAAATGCGGGTCGAGAAGGTGATGTTAACAATAAATCATAAAATAATGTAACTTTATGCAGTTATCCTCTTTTTCGATAATGACGTATTATTATTATTATTATTATTATTATTATTATTATTATTATTATTGATTTTTAAATGAATATATTATTTCTTTCCTCAGTTCTTGATCCGTATTAATATATACAAGAATTTTAATAGCAACAATAGACACTTTAAGATTCTTCTAAAGCATTTACTAATATATTCAAGAATTTATAACAACAAACACTTGACATGTTTTGTCCTAGTTGCTTCCAATTTCATCTGGCTCGTGCCAGTCAAGGCCAAACGGGACCTGCTGAGCAGTCTGCCTGAATTCCTCCGTCTAATGAACAGGTTCCCGATCGTGTAGTGCACCCATCTTTTTGGTTTTGCCTCTTGACATAACCCTCCATCTTCATTTATTTTGTTCAGCTTATAAAGGAGCGACTTTGATGTTAGTGTTTGACCTTAACACTATGCGTGGCATTCTATGATTTAGCTAAACATGGAAAATATTCTCTGCGTGACAGCGTTGGAGCAATATTTTTGAGCAATTGTTAAGATGCCCGTTTCTGATCCACATAATATTTTTTTCAAAAGAAGAGTCTACAATTAGCTTTTTTATTGTTAGGCTACGTTTTTGTGTAAAAGTACAAAAGAAAGTTTCCAGAATTTTTTCCATAATACCGTCATTTTTCTTCTAATTCCTTTATCTGAGCGGGTCGAGAATACGATTAGTTAAGCTAATATACATATTTACTCATATATTCCACATTTCATCAGTCTATTGTTATTGTAGATAAGCCATTGGTCGTTAATTTTGTAGTGACGAAACCTATTTGCAACCTTACGGTCGTGCAAAAATACTAGGGCAGATAACATTTTTTCTAGTGTTTAGCTGAAGTGACGAGTAAAATAACGTCTTCGAATTCGAAATTTATTAATCGATCACCATTTATACGTATGTCTTACAACATGTACACAAATATAATTATGTACAGTTCAACTTGATTTCTTTGTAAAATTCTTTTGATAAGATTCCACATACAAGAATAAAAAGTTCGTAAAGTACTTTGTTTTGAAAAAGTATGGAAATGTTCCTGTCCGCAACTATCTATCTCTCAAAATGAAAATAAGATGAAATGTTGAATATCATTAAGGTAAAACACGGTCACGATTTGCCTGTTGATTTACATTTTAATCGTCTAACTAACGTAAAGTAAAGAAAACCTGATTGCAGAAATATATTAGTATGAGTACACAACAACAGAAATTGATGTATTGCACAGAACTATGTCCAAAATTGCTGATTCGAGAAAAACGCATTTACTAACCTATTACAGTTTTATTTCATATTTAGGTACTTTGCCTCAGGATTGACACTTACATTCTTCCACTTTTTAATTAGATTTTGGGAACTATATGTCAATGTCGACATTAAAAACATATCAAAACTGTCTCCCAAAAATTATTAACAGGCCAAGTTACTAAGCATGTTTGTACCCATTTGTTTACAACTTCTGTGTTCTCTTAACGGCTTAAAATTTGAATTGGTCAGGAAGGAAAGGTCATGAGCAAGAATAAAGCAATTTTGAAATACAGCTAACTAAAGTTGACCGACGTCTGTAAATTGGCGACGAATTCAACTATTTTCGAAGTACGAATTGTTCGTGAACATTCACTTCACATGTTTAATGGTTTAATATTATTTGAAATCTAAAAATGACTTGCATTCTTTCTACTACATTTCATCACTATATCTTGAACAAATAAAAAATGTGGCTTGACTATCTCTCGCTAAGTCATTCATTAACAACAGTTCACGCTGCATAACGTTTGAAAGCGGTCGACGCAGACACTGTGAATTTCTACATTGGAGATGATTGACAATATGTCGTCGCTCTCAAACCTTTTTTTCCTTCAGCATGAATGTAGAGTATATCACATAATTTAAGAGAAAATGACCATTTTGTTTTCACTGTATCCTACGTCCCCTCCCTACAACCAATTTTAACACTGTCGTCCGATTTTGATTTAAATTATTTCATGCGGCCTACATTTTAAATTAAATGTCTTCTTTAATAACCTGATAGCTGCATCCGCAACTGCTTTTTAATATGTTCGAAATTAAATTGACATGGACAATAATGACCAAAGATGTTGATGTGTATTTAATCCTCAGTCAATCAATAGAATTAGAACTGTTCAAGAAGAATATTAACAACAAAATTACAGAATTTTTTAAGCAATTGATTCAATAACGGTGGTTCATTTAAAATTATCTGCTGCAAAATAATGTGTGAGCCTTAAGGCCCTATTGTACAGTTTATATCCTAAGTGATGTACCTCAATTTGCGTTTGTTTAATGTCTAGTTTACGTTGTCAGTGTATACTTAAGACGCATTTTTGTTAAGTTAAATGTGATCCAAAAAACGTTGCATCGTTTCTTGAATTATAATGGTAAATGTTAATATTCTTTCATCCTTAAAAGTAGTTCTACGAACTGATTAATTCTTTCTTCGTATTTCCCGACGCCTAAACTCCTATGATTATTATTTCCGCAAGTGTTGTGCATGTTGTAGACGAGAGGTGGCAGTATTCTTCCCCCGCTGGAACTAAAATCCGGAGCTGCCCTATTCGTCACTTTACGTGCTTTTCCTCTTTAGATATCACCCCGGTGGGGTGCAACCCCCACTCGGAATAGCTACAAATGCCCGATCGGTCTTTCAACATGTATGTAGCGAAATGCCTGTGAATGTGTGTGTGTGTGTAGGGGTAAGAGCGGAGGGACCAAACATAAGCAAGGGAAAATCGCGCGCTGTCCAAAGACCGTTTGTTAGGATACTACTCCGGTATTCTCCTAGTATTAATCGGGGAAACCACAAAAATCTACCGAGTGGAACAGTTGACCGCTAGTATTCTCCTCCAGACAGCAGCTGAATTTGACCTAACTCGCTTGTTTCAAGAAGATACGTCACATCAGAAAGAAGCTGTTCGATTGCGCTGTGCGCACTTTACGTGACATTTCGGCCCAGTGTGCCGTCGCCCCCGCAAAAGCCGCCGCCGCCGCCACCGCCGCCCGCAGCGC
>BOPP01000039.1:9008297-9032647 GCA_017312745.1 Gryllus bimaculatus | reverse complement strand
CCTCCCCCGGCTGGCGCTGGCGCTGGCCTGGAAAGCCTGCCCTGAAATTTTGTATGGGAGATGGTCGGTACGTGTGCAGTTGAATGGGCTGTGAGAAGCTTTGAATGGGAGATAGTGTGTTTAGCAAAGCGTGCGTAAGAGATATTTGTAGGTGACATGAGTCGTTGAAGAGGACGTGTCTCTAAATAGAATGAAATCATTCTGATGAACGTTCGCTCCAAACATTGAACTGAATTTGATGTATACGTTAAAGGTCTTTTTAGGTGATTGAAATTTGTCGCAATAAATGTCCAGAGACTGACAGTGAATAGCATAAAACCAAAAAATGTATGTTTGGAATGATTCTTTTTGTCTATGAATATGTGGGTTATTTGGAGGGAAAAAATGAAACTATGTTATTCCTGGGAAATTAAAAAGACGTAGAACTCTTTGAAGAATAATGTGCCTTAACTTAATAGTAGGAAGTGGTGGTAGTGTCTACGCTGTTCGTCTGCCTGTGCCCCCAGAAGCCATATCCGCGTGCACTTAAGATGACCGAAAACAACATGGACAGAAAAATGTTTTTCACGCATATACACTGCATACTTGATCCACCCGTTGCAACATTTCATAGATTGAACTTTCAGGCCCTGAAGTGAATGCAGAAAGGGTGGATCTTACATTTTCACAACTTTACAGGAGAGAGCAAAATCGATTGGCTTGAAGACTTATTAATGTTTTATTTTGTAACTTTTTCTGCAGATACATTTTCAGTATCTGAACGTAATAGACTTTATGCACAGTTTTAGAAAGCTCAAAGTAAGGTATTCCAATCATATATTTTCGCCCCTAAGTCAGTTTTAACTGTTTTTTGACTGAATAAATCTAAATATAAATCATAACATTTAAATAGCCGAAATGTGAACATGTCCCCTTTCTGCATTGTGCCTTTTCTCAAATAGACTTAGGAATGTGAGTAAATGTACGAAAGTAGAAAAGAAAAATTATATTATTTCAAAACTTATTTAAAAATTATTTATTTAAGGTCGTTTTAGAAACAACTAGGTCATTCGCAACCGCAGTTACAAATTACAGTACTTACAAATATACAATGGTTACAAAATTGCAAGGAGAACACATACATTAGAGATAGATCATTTATATTGTATATGAGATTCACCAATAATCAATTGTTAAATACAATTTACTAGATTAAATTTGATAAGAATTTGTATTATCTGTGTGTATCACAAATATGAGTTGAATACACAATGAAGATCACTATTAATCTATATAATCTACGCACTCGATTGGTCTTCCGACATGTGTTAGTGTAGTGCATGTAAGTGTAAGTAAGAGTTGAGGACAGGAAGAGGAAGAAAAGTCAGCGCTCGCTCCTTGGCCCGTTTGTTAAATTACTACTCCAGAATTTTCCTGGTGTTTATCAGAAAAACCACGCAAAACAACTGCCGCTTGTTAGAATCCTTCTTGAAAAATCCTAACACCATCGGGACCCTAATCCTGGGCTCTTCAGTTGATGCACTGAGCCACCTAAGCCTAGTAGGTAAGCAAAAGAGTCACACACACCACACCACACCACACAAACCGACATTGCTAGTTGGGTTGGACGGCCTCCTTCATTAACGTTGTGAATCAATTCTACAAATTTTCAGATTTGGAAAGGGGAAAAGAGGGAATTGAAAGTATTTACGGAAGTATAATATATTTCATACGGCTGCGGGGCCCCTTTAGAAATGTTCAGGGAATTTAAACCCACGGCGCCTCTAGCCTGCCCTCTGTGCACGCCTATGGCGCCAGTGATGGGCGCGCGCTCGTTAAGTTCTATAGAATGCAGTGTGCATCTACACTTTGCAGTGCATTTTAGTACGAAATATGTGTTAATTCAAAGTCAACAACTAGTTGTGTTCTCCAGTGTAATAATAATAATAATAATAATAATAATAATAATAATAATAACAATAATAATAACAATAATGATAATCAGAGTGATTTTACACTTTATTTGCAGAAGCTCCTCCGAATATACGTGATGCAGGTGAACATCTTTACAGTGATGTTCCTTTGAAGATATTAGCGTGGGTGTACTCCCAAAGCAGAGGAGTAGCTTGGCTGGCGCAACCGGTGGATTGCCCAGGGCAGCCTCAAAGTTAGAGCCATGAATGAGGACATCCACCAAAACTCAATTAAGGTGAGTTCCCTGTTCAAAAATATTTTGTAAGTACCTCGTATTAACAAAAAATCTGTGACAAATTACTAATAAACGAAATATTTCTTCATGATTCGTATTGCTACAAGGGAATGTGAGAACATTACTGCAAGAAACGACGACAACAAAAGCAACACAGATTATACTGAAGGAGATAAAATATACTATCGGCGGGCCCACTACTTAGTCAGTATAATTACTTCCATCGCAAACAGCTGTTCTGTTGTTCAAAATCAACTATGGGACCAACACCCGTGTTGTAAACCAGACTTCGTAAATATTTCGTTTATAAAATATGTAGTGTAAAGCGCATCTGTACAGAATTGATATGCGTGCAAGTTGCGTTGCTTGTCATGCACAAGGTTAATTCGATTGTGCTTAGTTTAACTTTATGTAGTTTACCGACAAAACATTCATTATCAGAATATGGACCCAGGAATAAGAAACACAATGGAATAACAAGGAGAATGATTTCTTTGATGACTTAATTTAGCTTACAATACAATACCGTATCTATATAAATTAGATTTAAATATTTGATTTTACGTTTACAAATTCTGTTAGGGACCCCATTTGAACCCCCTTCACTAAGGCCTTTGAGAACCTAGGTACGCCCTTGTCTACAAGAGTGAATGTCCATGATGCAATGCCTCATTTTGCAATAAAGAATCTTCTATATTTCTCTTTCAGTAGATAGTGTATGCATGTTCAACACCGAGGCGGCGCGTTTTGTATCTCTATCTCATTTGTATTCCCTTTCTCCAGTTCCCGAGGATTGATTCGGAGGGAATATGTTCGTTGATGTTTACATTTGCGACAGTTGAAAATTTGTAAATCATAGTAGCCAAAGATTTTTAATAGACTGTCTAATTTTTCTCAAAGTACCAAATCCGTATTTGAGAAAGAAATTGGATTCTAAAGGGAGAATAGCTTTTATTCTTTTGATGCGAGTTATCTCGCATGATGAAATTTAGGGACTTTTTTTCTTTCATTGATTCAGATTAATATGCTCATTTCTAACATTACTTTGTTTGTATTTCAATACTCCTATGTTCACAGAATGGATGCATCGAACAACATGAATAAATTTCACGAGCTTTTATTGTTGTAAATGAAACTGGGTACGGGAAAAGAACTAATTGCTAAGTTTTGTCTAACATCAACTCTACACTAAAACTTATTCACATTATTTTACTCAATGAAAATTTACTACGAAAACTAACCTATGGTGAAAAACATCGCATTCAAGTGACATAAATCATCCATATCATTCCATGAAATTCTGGAGTACTTAAAATCTCATTACCTGACGCCAAAGTTATCTGCACACGCGTAAAATGGGTCATAAGATCGCGCAATTATTAAACACGATTTTCCACAATATAGCGAGAGTAAGAAAATCAATGAACAATAAAATGGTAAAAATTCTCAATGAGTATGACAAGCAGTAAGAAACATTCATTTTATGCTGAGAAATTTTTGAACTCTGAAATGATTTCATTACATCAGCCGTGGGAATCCCAAGTATATTTATATACAAATCTTATTTGTGAATGTGCCATTATAGAATGATCGGGTTACGGAAAAGATAAATTTTAACGTCGTTAGAAAATATTATAAATGGAAAGCATGTACATAATTCAGTTTCTTTAAAAACTGAATGATTTGGGAATTGCTTATTCTCATTGGCGTTGGTTGAGGTTTTAACTCTCTACTCACTAACAGTTTATTGAATTTTTGACTCACTATATGATGGAAACCCAGTGCTCTTGACTAGCGGCTCTAAGGTTCTCATCTGTAACAACACCAATTTAGCAATTTTTTATTAATTTAATAATCATTATGTCTGATCCCACATACTGTTAATTGTTATAATTGTATGATGCTAATGTGAATCTTCTTTTAACCGGATCTTGAAAGAATTGTTGTTTAATGCGAAGCGAGTGATTTGTGTTTTAATATCCAGAAATGTAAACCGTTCCACTATGTTTTAATGTCAAATAAATACTTACCTAGTGAAAGGATTGACCAACATATGATAGCGGAGTGAACACAACAAACTACCTTAATCATAACACAAAATTCCAACATTTTTTCTATAGTTAATTCGATCATTCCTTGGACCCTAACAAATAAACCAACTAAATTCCTCGAAGTTTGTCTTGATACGTGGGTGATTTGTAAACCCCATATCATTAACAAATCCCATGAAGCACGCGCTGTCCGTTACAAATTATATACCATACTTAGCATAAAATCCGCCATCAAGGCCGATCTTACACGGCTTGTATATAAATCTGCTATCCGCTTACTTCTAATCTATGGTTGCTCCATTTGTGAAGATGTTGCCCCCACTATACTAAAACCACTTCTAACTTTTCAAAACAAATCATTTGTTACTGTAGCTGAAGCACGTTGGTTTGGTTCCAATAATCAATTGCATAAAGAATTTGAACTATCCACAACAGCCCAATTCATTTACACACTTTTCTAATCTTTTTTTACAAACATTACCGTCTTCTTCATCCGCAAGTAATTTCTGACTTGAGAAATCTTTCTCCCAAAGGAAAATTCAATCCTGATTTCCCAAGAACGAATTCAGACCACCTTAATAACCCATTTTTCTTCTAACCTAATTGTATTAATTCATAACACTACCATTCCTACAACTCACCCCAACCACATAATACGTAAATTGAATTTGAGATCTCTAGAGGGTACTCTTGTAAAGTACTAATGGCCTGTATAAGGAAAAAAGACTTGGTGGTTTTAGCAGCTGCTTCCAATTCAGATCATGCCGTGTACTGATGATGCGATGCGAATTCTGGGATCGGGCATTAAAAAAGAGCACTCGCTTCATGATTAAAAACAACGGCACCCTTTCCTTAGTCCCATCTGCGTAACCTTAACAGACCAAGTAATATTTTATGTTTCGTGTAAAACCACGTGGCAGAAAATCCGTATTAATAAGTAACAGTAAGTCTCAAGAAAACACATCCCTTATTTATGCTGGCTGACGTAGTGCTCCGGAGCTGCATAGTATTTGTAAGTTCACATGCTTCCTTTCTCATAGCATACGCCTTCGATGACATTTCTGGCATCGATGACCGCTTGTGTCGGGAATATAATTATGCACTCAGCTTTCATAATAAATGACAAACCAGATGGCGGTTCACAAAATCCGGGCATTCCTCACTAAAATGCCATATCAATTCCATGCATGCCTGCAAGCGTCTGTCTCGGTTAAAAGCACATACCTTCGCGGTACTCAACGAGCACTAACGTTTTGGAAACAACACATGAATTATGGCTCATGGATTATTGAGTTTAGAGAACTAGGTTATTTTTTATAATCTCAGTAAACAAATCTTTCAATAGACTTAAGATAAAGTGAACAAAATTGCAAGGCTGTAATAGAATGGATTTTAATTGATATTTTCGTCCTTAAATTAGTACATTATTTTCAGAATTAAATTAGTATTACATGACTTTTCTATAATTGTAAAATTATTTAACATATTACGTATTTACGGAAAAAATCACCAAAACATTAATATTAAACATGTTTGTGACAATTAAAAGTAAAATCTTCACAACTTATTTACTAAAATTATATTTTTCCAACATTCATCTAAAGTGTTTTCCCAAGCACCTTTTCAATTATGTTTTCTGAAGAGAAAAACTGATAATTAGAATTTTTGTTTCTTTTAAGCACTGTTAAACTGTGAAACTTATAAAATCACATCACCTCACAGCCTAGCGGCTGCAGCCGAACTACTCGCTCGCACTCGCTACTGACTCAATGCACCACGCGTCACAGCCCAGAGTTCTATGTCAGTCTGATACTCTCGCATGGCCTTCACCAATACCCGCTCTGGCCGGGGGGGGGGGGGTGAATTCTCAAAGCTGGGTCGGGGGGGGGGGGGGAGGGGGGGGGGGGAAAAAACAAAAAACAAAAAAAAAAAAAAAGGGCAACTTTTTCGGCCCGGGGGGGGCACCGCCCCGCCCCCCGCCGGGGGTTTGTGGGGGGGGGGGGGGGGGGGGGTGGGGGGGAAAAAAAAAAAAAATAAAAAAAAAAAAAAAAAAAAAAAAAATGGCGGAAAGGGGGGGGAAAAAAAAAAGCCCCCCCCCCCTTTTTGCCCGCCCCCCCCATTTTTTTTTGTGGGAGGCGGTGCCGTGTTTTTTGTGCCCGGGGGGGGGGGGGGGGGGGGGGGGGGGGGGGGAGGGGGGGGGGGGGGGGGGGGGGGGGGGGGGGGGGGGGGGGGGGGGGGGGGGGGGGGGGGGCCCCCGCCCCCCCAATTCCTACGCTCAGAGAGCCGGGACATAAAGAAATTCCCTTCCATGTACACCTTGAGAGAAAATGACTCCCAAAGTCAAATTCTTCGCTGACAGTTAAGGCCCCTCTCCTTCACTGCGCGGTTGCGACTCACAGGGACACAGAAATTAAAACGGATTTGCAGATGCATTCCTTTCATTAAGAATATCTCGAGTCTCTCTGCCAATTGCATTGAATTCTCAGACATTCCGTTATATAAGTTTTTTCGCTGAAGGATATGAAAAATCCTTCCGTTTCCGCCTTGGACAGGTTCCGTTTTATGCTGTGTAAAATACCATTAACTTAAAGGGCAGGTGAAATGTTACGGTTAAGGCAGCTTTCAGCTTGTATAGGTTCCTTTTAGACAAATTTTACTGTAGCACATTTTATTTTCAAAACAATTTTACCGTCTAGACTCTGCTGCAAAGGATGATGCAGAGGCGATATTGCCGCCGACGAATACCTAAACCATTAAAACGTGAGGTAAATATTAACAAGTGAATTACGTAGTGAATTACGTAGACGACTTTATTAAGCATTTGTTGATTAAAAGAATCATATCATTATTCGAAAGAACAGTTTGCAATGTTTACTTTCCAAGCGAGAGACACAAGTCCGCGTTCAAAAAGAATAGGTGCTCGGCTTTATGCGGTGAATCGCAGGGAAATGGAGAGTAGCGTGCACGGCGGGCAACGCTTTCACTGACGACGAAACATTTGCGCACTGCGGCTGCCGCCCACGCTCTGATTCGCGCCGTAGGTCAACACGCCCAAGCCCCGCGCCCGCCGCCGCCCTCGCTCTTCGCGTCATCCCTTGCCGTCCGCGCCCTCGTCGCGCCGTTGCCGCAGCGCGCTGAAAAGGAAGAATGTATGTTGTAGAGTTATTTGAACAGACTGGACAGGGAAATGTTTGTTGATTTGGTCTTTTTTCGTAGAGTATACAGGTATTCGATAGGGAGTTATTAGGCGATTAATATTGGTGCAAAGCGTAAATAACACAAAATCATTTCTGGTATTTGTGAAAAGTAATAGAGTGTTTTTTTAGAGTAAATTTAATATTTTTCTTCGCGGGTTAACTTGGTGTTTTTTCAAATATTGAAAGGGCTTTTAGCCTTTTCTGAATTGAGTATTTCTCCTCATATCTTCTGTCGAAATTTCTCTAACTCACAAATATTGGTGTAATACTTCCACGAAACATGAATAATACAGTAAACATTAAAAGTTCAGTTATCCATAAATTTGTCTTCTTAATATTTTTAAAAGAAATTGTTATTACTCTATATTATTTAACGTCAATTGATTTATTTAGTGCAGCAGTTAGTCGGGTGGTCTGCTTTCCCAATTTTTGTGCGTTAAAATACGGCATATATATATATATATATATATATATATATATAATATAATATATATATTAATATATAATATAATATATATATAATGCCGATACATTAACTGACACTTCTCCGGAAGGGATAAGAACCAGTTTCTTCGGACTGGTTCTTAAAATGGCTCTTTAACAACTGACCCTAACAATTCTTTTATCATTGAAAATGAGACTTATGACATTAAAGACTCCTTGAGTAGAATTAAAACTGATATTTATCTAACCCAAGTAATCGTGTTTATTATTTATTTATTAAGAAAGTTGCTGGCTGCGCTAGGCGGAGATACCTGGGGGTAAATAGTGGGGCTAGCAGTGCAGGGGGAGAGGCAGAGCCCAACCACCTTGTCGCACTTAACGGGCAGCAAAATTTCACAGAAAATAATAAATAATAATAAATAAAATAATAAATAATTAAATGAATAATAATAATAATAATAATAATAAATGGCTGATAAAAATTTGAACGAAATTTCATTTCATACTTTTTTTTTCCTATCTACGACAGACGCGATTTTAATGACACGGAATCTTTCATTAACTTGATCGTGACGAACTTCTAAATGAATTATACGTATAAAACTTGTTCATTGTAGCAATTGGCACACCACCTTTACTGCTTTGTAGGGGTTCCATGTAATTATTTTGGCGTGGATTGTTTATCTACAACCTATTAATCTCAGAATGAATGTGACAGACTGTATGTGTCAAGAAATGTCCAAAACAACAGCTGGGAAATAAATTACAGTACGAATAAAGTCCTTTCAGGACCTGTCAATATACTTTGACAATCCAAAGAAAGTTTCATTGATGGATCGTCTGTCATCCAATTCGCATTAACTTAACGTATTTCTGTCTGTATGCGCTTTCCAAACTGTGGTTTAGTGCTCATAATACTTGAAGTGATTGTATTGAAGTTGTTGAAAATTGTAATTCTACCGTGTTTCTATTACATTCGACTATCGTGGGTAATAATATTTTTTTTATAGAATTATTTTAAAAGTTGACCAATAATGTTTTAGTTAAGAGAGATAATTTTGTTTAATTAAATTCTAAAAATTACATGTATTTTTTAATAAAAATATAAATAGTATACAAAATCAATTCCTAGCTAGTATTGGAGACGTCAATTCGTGTTTCATATTCCACTTCTCTTATGCTACTGAATCTTAATCGATGGTCCAAAGTATAATCATAAGTATTTCAATAACTATTATATCAGTGTAAGGGCATATGTGTAAGATATGATTATTCTACTTGGTAAAAACATTATATACATGCACTTTTTATATTTAACTCTGTTACAAAACACGATATAAAATTATTGTTCTTGCGAAAGTTTTCTTTAAACTACGGGTATAAAATTTTAGTCTGAAATACTTATACGTAACTCCAAGGTTTCTGTCTGTATCTACAATGCATAGAACATCCTGCAGCATCGAACAGATAGTAAGAGCATACGCGACTTGTAAAAGGAAAGTCACTGTTTTCTTAAAACAACCAGTATGTTATATTATTTAGATAGCTAAGGACATTTGAAAATATTTGAGCAGATTTTGATGGTAACAATTGAGGTGAAATAAACTCGTCCCGAAAATAATTATGTTTTAAAAAAAATAATATTTATTTAATTTGTTATGTTTGTGGAAACATTTAATATGGTGAATGCGTTCCGACATTCAAGATCGGCACCAAAAGCGAAGAAAAATTAAGTCCTGTGCGTTATGGTCTGCAACGGGTGAAATACAACCCACGGTATGCATACTGCATCTGCGCAAGGGCGTCAAGCGATACAATTTATACTATTGAATTGCAATGTGTCTGGGTAACAATCGACATTTTCTTTAGAATGTCAGTTGATGTGATCCTTATTGCCTCACTTTAATGGTTTTTTATGTTTTTTCTAAAACGATATAGTTCGTTTTTGGTTGTTTATAATTGTTATATTTTTGGCCCAAACAATGGGATGATAAAGGAAGACTATTTCCATTTATTTCCATTTAATCTACATATATTTCTTAGTAATCATATTTTTTTTAATTGTAGACTTTAAAAATAAAATAATATGCATATCCCATGGGCAAAGGTCTTCAATGTGTGGAGATGGTCATACCAAACTAAGATGTCAGATAGAGAGCTTCTTCGTAAAATGATTACAAACAGACATATTATTATAAATAAAAGTTATTGAAAACAAAAATTGTTCACAGATATTATGCACTTCTTAGAATTCTATTTGTTGGCGTTATTCTATTTTTATGGGCCATGCCGTGGAACGAAACGCAATGGCGTAACATAATACAGCAAAGACGTTAAGAACGAAAGACAATTGCGTAGTAGTTAGATGACGTTTCGCACAAGCATCGGGCATGTTTCCCACAATGCTTTCGCACGACTGTAAAAAAAAATTTGGGTTTTTTGCACCGACAAAAAACAAGCACGTTTCGGTCACGGCGTGTACCGACAGTTTTTCCGTGCGCTGTATAATTACTTGCGAATGCATGCACGCCTCCTTTACATTGTAGAAAAAATAATCTATAACCAATTGTGTTTGTTGATGTTCGCGAGATCACCTTCACACTCCCACTGTCGGGATAGTATGCACGATGGCTAGCGAAAGTGTTAGTGAAATATCAAAGAGCAATTGAGGCAAACTCTTCGAAACGGCGAAAGTATGGACCAGAGCTCAGCACCGCCCAGTTTGGCAAACCAGCTGACGAGACGTCTCAATTTCCGGGGCCAACTACTCGGAACGCAAGCGTCTTCCGTCCCTGGAGCCTGCTCCGATATGATGTTCCATCGTGGTTGGCGACGCGCTCATATCACTTCGGCCAAGCGGCAACGTGACCCTTACCGTAGAATCAGAGCTTTGGTCCGCGTGTGTGCGCGTGTGTGTTTTGTGAGAGAGAGAAACAGGGAAGACACACAGAGACAGGGAGACAATAACAGACACGATATAGACACAAAAGGATAGATGACAGAGACGATGGGCAGAGACAGACGGCAGAGACATACCCCACGGACAGAGACAGGCGGGCAGAGACAGGCGGGCAGAGTACAGGCGGACAGAGCAAGCGGACAGAGACGGACAGAGAAGATAGACAGAGGACAGACACAGACAGACAGACTAACATGACAGAGACAGATAACAGAAGAACAACACAGAGCAGAGACAGACAACAGACAGATGACTAGACAACAGACAGAGACAGACATACAGACCAGAGACTAGACAAACAGAGAGAGAACAGGACAACAGATCAGAGACTAGACAACAGACAGAGACAGACAACAGAGCAGACAACAGAGACCAGACCAAAGACAGAGACAGACAACAGACAGAGACAGACAAACAGACAGAGACAGACAACAAACAGACAGAGTCAGACAACAGACAGAGACAGACAGACAGACAGAGACCAGACAACAGAACAAAGACAGACAACAGACCGAGACAGACAACAGACAGAGACAGACAACAGAACAGAGACAACAACAGAAATACAGAGACAGACAACAGGCAGAGACAAGACGACAAGACAGAGACAGACAAAAGGAGACAGACAGACGAAAAGAGGCAGACAGCACGAAAAGAGGCATACAAATATAGACAGACTGCACAACGAGAGACAAGACTGACAAATAGAGACAGACTGACAAATAGCCGACTCGGACCAATAGAGACAGACTGATAAATAGAGACAGACTGGACAAATAAGACAGACCGACAAATTAGAGACAGACAAGACAAATATGAGACAGACAGACCAAATAGAGACAGACAGACAAATAGGAGACAACAGACCAAATAGAGACAGACAGACAATAGAGACAGAGCAGACAAATAGAGACAGACAGACAAATAGAGAACAGACAGACAAACTAGAGACAGACAGACAATAGAGACAGACAGACAAATAGAGACAGACAGACACAATAGAGACAGACAGAACTAAATACCGACAGACAGACAATAGAGACATGACAGACAAATACCGACAGACCAGACAAATACCGACGACAGACAATCCGACAGACAGACAAATACCGTAAGACAGACAAATACCCGACAGACTACAGACAAATACCGACGACAGACAAATAAACAGACAGACAAATATAGACAGACAGACAAATACAGGAAAGACCCGGACAAGGGAGACTGAGAGAGAGAGAGAAAACAGTACACAGAGAAAGACGAGATAACAGAGAGGCAAACCCAAGAGAAAGAGACGACGCAAGAAGACAGGCACAGAGAGAGGCACAACAGAGAGAGACACGAGAGAGACAGTGAGAAACATAGAGAAGAGAGAGCAGGCCATCCACAGACACTGGAAGAGAGAGAGAGACAGACAGACAGACACTGAGAGAGAGACACTGAAGCGAGACAGATTTTGAGAGAGAGAGAGAGCAATACATGAGAGGGAGGTGATAGTCACTGAGAGAGAGACAGTGAAAGCGAGGCGAAACACTAGACACGATAGAGAGAAGATACATCAGAGAGCGATCACAGAGAGAGAGAGAGAGAGAGAGGAGAGTCACAGAGAGTCCACAGATGAGAGAACAGAGAGAGATAACGCGGATGAAATGACATAGAGAGACATACAGAAAAGGAGTAGCAGAAGCGCAGACAAGATAGATGCAGATACAGATTAGGGAGAGGCAGTACATGACAGAGGAGAGGCAGACAATGGACAGAGAATAGACACGAACATACGAAAACATAGCACAGATTGACATAGCAAAACATTTACACAGACCACATTGATACAGAGCATAAGACAACGGACTATAGACCGGCGTTGAACACAGACAGGCACAGACTTTAGGCCACATATATTGAACACTGACATAGACATAGACACAGAGGCAGACACAGGGACACGAGCAGACACAGAGACAAGACAGACACAGAGACAGAAAAGGAACACGACAGAAAGACACCAAATAAGCTAGCAGAGATGCAGCAACCAAGAAACAGATAAAGACAGGACAGCCGACGTCCCATTCACATTTCATTTGTTTGTAACTGTCCTTCGTCCGAAGCCCATCACAGGTTTGGTGATCTCTTACCTTATCAGTTTTTAACCTTGCAGTTGGCAATAACTGTCTCTTCACAGAGCGCAAGAAAAGTCAAAGCATTAAGGCTGGACTAGACCCAAAGAGTATGGTTGGAAAATACAAGTTAGAACATAACAGGGAACTTTAATGCATATGCAAAAACTTTTGAAACTAATAAAATATAAATTAAATATATACTTATTACTGATAATCACAACATTATATCGCTTTCGAAATGAAAATTTCAAGTGATAACCGAAATATTTAATACAATTCTTTTTACCTTTAAAGAGAAACATGCAAAAATTTATTATCATCATTCGGCAGTCTCAAAAGTTTTACAAATCTTCATGATCATGTGTGTTGTTTTACTTACAAAGACGGTATAAATATTGGTCTAAAGAAATAAATGATATAAACTCATCCTTTGTCTATATTATCTTTAAATAACTAGCTGGGTCCATGTGAATCACGAAATGCACAATTAAAAACGTTATGCACGTACAACTAATGGCAGACGGTGCCAAAATCTGTAGCCGCATTTGCGCCTTAAAACGCTAACATTACCATAGCCATAAACGCTCGACCATTGGGGAACAAGGATGGCTCAAGAAGCCACACATAATACTAATTACAATAAGCAAATGCAAAACGACCCCTTCAAATTGATGTGTTTTCCGAAGCTTCATTTGAATACATCACAAGTTTCTAGCCGACGTCTCACTTTACAAGATTCCATTGCGATTGTACTGCATCCCAACCTTATTTTAAATTCATAACTTCATTTTCATTGCGAGCGCCAGATGTTGCCAATATGAGGATTCGATCCTAAACAGTGACCAGTTTTTAATATTGATGCGATGGTGTCGAAGGTACTTAGGATGCAATATCCCTGGCGCAAACACAAGCAAAGCAAAGTTGATCAGCCGAGAATCCGTTGCATTACTTGTAGTAGTTAAATATGGGCGCTTCAGCATGTAACAATCTTTTTTCTTCGCACCATTTGACCTCTCGTTTTTCATCAACAACTGTAGTGAATTAACACTCGAGTACCAAGGGATCGTTGACGACCCCAGTTTTCTAGAAAATGTTACGGAATTTCATTAAAAAATACTGAGTGGATATATGGCGTAACAAAGATTTTTTATCTATTCATTTCAAATGATACATTTAGACGATGCTACATTATGTTAAGATCCTAAAAATGTGTTTGGGTCTTGCGAGATCTCCATGATATTTTCCGCAACTTTCTTATGGAATAAAATGCTAGATAATACTGCCCTTCTAAAAGTGTAAACACAATTTTATTTTTTTCCTGACGATCAACAGATGCCAAATAAAAGGATTTGAAATCCAATCAGCGAACAAAAATTGTTAACACGAAGAAATAGGAAATCGAGTCTCGAAAGGACATCATGGTATTTTACGTTACAGGGAGAACCGTGTACTCGTAAGGTTAAATTAAGTAATGTAGGCGAAGTCAAATCAATAGAATCCCTGACTATAGCTCTATAAATAAAGAACGTCAAGCAAACTGGATTTATCCAACAAATGCCTTACATGGTATTATAAAAGATTTGAAGGAAACGGGTAAGCAAACAATCAGTATACAACTTCAAGGCTGCTTATAATGGTCTCCACATTGCTGCAGAGGTGATGTGCGCACGAGGCACTGTATAATCGACAGATGTAATCTGTTTGCACGTTCATAGTCCGTCATCCTCCTTGATAACAATAAAATTGTGGGAAACTCAGCTTTCTGGCGACCGTAATTCTGTCCTTATTATTTGAAATTCTTGAACGGCCAACAATATCTGACATTGGCAATTATGAGGGAAATATAGTTAATTGCGGTAGCAGGCAGGGGCAAATATCCGCTTTTGCTGACTGGTACTAAACGGGTCTTAACTCGAACCAAAATGTCTTCGATTACAATGTCTCTCAAGATTTATATATACCTCTTTCCTAGTAAATGAATCCCTAACGTACTAAACGTGAATTTTATGCGGGAGTAAAATAACCAAATGGATTGTAAAGGAAATAAATTCCCCCCCCCCCCCCCCCCCACCCCCCCCCACCCCCCCCCCCCCCCCCCCCCCCCCCCCCCCCCCCACCCCCCCCCCCCCCCCCTTCTCTCCCCCCCCCCCCCCCCCCCCCCTCCCCCCCACCCCCCCCCCCCCCCCCCCCCCCCCCCCCCCCCCCCCCCCCCTCCCCCCCCCCCCCGCCCCCCCCCCCCCCCCCCCCCCCCCCCCCCCCCCCCCCCCCCCCCCCCCCCCCCCCCCCCCCCCCCCCCCCCCCCCCCCCCCCCCCCCCCCCCCCCCCCCCCCCCCCCCCCCCCACCCCCCCCCCCCCCCCCCACCCCCCCCCCCCCCCCCCCCCCCCCCCCCCCCCCCCCCCCCCCACCCCCCCCCCCCCTCCCCCCCCCCCCCCCCCCCCCCCCCCCCCCCCCCACCCCCCCCCCCCCCCCCCCCCCCCCCCCCCCCCCCCCCACCCCCCCCCCCCCCCCCCCCCCCCCCCCCCCCCCCCCCCCCCCCCCCCCCCCCCCCCCCGCCCCCCCCCCCCCCCCCCCCCCCCCCCCCCCCCCCCCCCCCCCCCCCCCCCCCCCCCCCCCCCCCCCCCCCCCCCCCCCCCCCCCCCCCCCCCCCCCCCCCCCTCCCCCCCCACCCCCCCCCCCCCCCCCCCCCCCCCCCCCCCCCCCCCCCCCCCCCCCCCCCCCCCCCCCCTCCCCACCCCCCCCCCCCCCCCCCCCCCCCCCCCCCCCCCCACAAAAGTTAAATTTGGTAGAAGTTTATTCTTTTACCAAGTACCATCGATTACCACCACGTATCTCTACCCACACGGAATAAAACCGAAATATTTTATTTTCCAATTAAACTTAGAGTCACAAAATTCGGCTTGAGATCCACAAACCCCATGGTAATTTAAAGTTAAAACGTTCAATAAATGATTTTCAGAGTATTAGGAAGTGGAATCTGTTTTTGAAAAAAAGTCGAGGAACCTTGTCTTTTTCTTTCTCGAATCTGGTATATGTGAAATCCTATTCAATTTGTTTTGTGTGCCTGCTACAAATAACTAGTTTTTTCATGCCCAGTGGTTCTTTGGATGTCAATGACCGGAACAACAATAAAATTGATAACTAAATAAAAGGATGAAAGACCCATTTCTGTTTAAATTACGTTGTTCACCAACTACTAATGAATAAGTCACACCCTATAGTACAAATGAGAACCATTGAAAATTTCTTGATCATTCTAGTTAGGATTTATTACAACGAAAATAATTTCTACTTTACCGCAAATGGCAAATGTTAGTTTTTCGTAAAGAAGTAGTAACACGACAATGTCCTTATTCAACTTAATACAGTATATGCGATTCTAACTAAAATAGCTTCGGATGTTTAAATGCAATGCTAGAACTAAAACCTGTCCGAAACTAATAGAAGAAGTTTTATTCGGAAGAATGTAGCATCTACAGCTTAACTTTCAATGACCGCCTACTATCTATGCTTTTCCTCTGAAATTCAGCTACATATATAGGCGGGTTTCGTGCAAAATTCTTTTATATTGCACACTCTGCATATAATAAGTACGAGTAAACATTCTAATTTTCTTCAATGACATTACCAAGATTTTAAGCATATGTTGTTTAACTTTTTTGGCTCTTCAAACATTAATACATTCTTTACTGGTAAACTTGTAAGATCGTTCCTATGAGAAATTCATCACTCCAAAATCATTATCGACACGCAGAAGATAAATGAGAAACAGTCCACGTACTTTACCTCCCTAATCCAACATTTTATACTGACTTCCTCTTATTTCTACTCCTGTCCCGCAATATTACAATTTCCACGCACGTCTGTATTTGTGTCGTAGAAGCATCAATCATCACTTCAAAATCAGCTTTAACAAAAAATACGAAAGTTCGATCACTCATAATCTGCACACAAAGATTGGATCTCTGATTCCTATTTCACTACTACCGAAACTTTCCCAAAGAATTTTCAAGTTCATCACTCGTAATTTTTAAGCTCTTCAATATCATTTCAAAGCTAAGATCCTAAGATAGTGTCTCTCTTTGACAAATCAACCGAAGAAGTAGCTTCAATAGGAAGTTCAAAGTTTAAACGTTGTTTTATGGAGACCCATGTTCTGTTACCGGGTTGGAATTAAAAGATTTTTGTTGAGTCGTTTACAATGGTGAATTTTTGTTGATTTCAAATTCTTTTTTGCAGTGCCTGCTAGCATGAATATATTTGAGTATCCCAATTGGTTGGAAATTGTTTTTATGAGTTCATTAAGCAGGATGCTTGATAGTTAAAGTGAAGGTATCTGCCGATTAGTATCTAGTTGCATAGAATAGATATATTGTTACGTTACTTTTGGTGGTTCCACAAAGGAATATTTTTTAGTTTAATTACTTTGAAGGAACGAAGGGCAGATTGTCCTTTTTCGTCAGTGGGTTCGAGGGCTGGGTTGAACAAATATTGACATTTAAACGAAACAGAAAATGATATATTGTATTTATTTGAAACATAATTGTACCTTGTGAATAAGTAAATAAGAAAACACGGAATATTTGTTGCTCATTACAACCACATGTCAGTACCTATATACATTAGTATCGGTAAATTGCTTCTATTTACATTACTCATTACTTCTCTCTAATTTCGAAAAATATCAAACGTTTACTTTGTAGTGTTTTCAACACTTCATATTAAGTTATAATATGTGCTTGTACGAAATCTGTTTCCAGATATTAATCTGTAAATAAGGCCATTTGGAATGTTTACAAGCATGAATATTTTTTTTGTGTAATTTCACTTATATACGCCTATTTTGAAAAAAAAGCCTTACAAATCTTCAAATCTTACTTTCTCTTTATTTAACCATTCGAAACAAATAAAAAAAATGAACGTTTATGACAAGTGTGGAATGGTCTACGTTTCTTAACCTTATGAAGCCTCGTGCATTTTCCAAAGAGTTAACATAAATATTACATTGTTTCCAAGCCTTTTCCTGCAACTAAATATATCGATTTTCTCGAGAAATTCTTGCTGTTCAATACAATCTTGAAATAAAGCATATCATTTATTTTATGTAATATGTGTAGTAGTTCGCGCGTACTCTCGGAAATATAGAAATTTTTAATCTTTTTATTTATAAAATTTTTTTGATATTAATTTTTAATGAATTTCTTCTCTAATGAATAGTTTTAAAATTTCATTTTTGAACAAATCTAAACTTTTACATTTTTGAAAATCTGCAAATGCAAAGGTGCCAGTTTTTAAATTTTTATAGCGGATGTTTTATCTTTGTAGGCTGATGTTGCTAGGTAACTTGAATGTGCGGTATAAACCCCAATTGCGTGATATCCAATCTTGGCGTATGAAAAAAATGCTTGCTGGGACTCACGTTTTGCGGGTTTAAATAGTAATGCAAACAAGAGCCTAGTCAGTTACAAATAATGCAAGATGTACATACGGCCCCATAGCACCTCTAGTTTAATTAATAAAAACGTCTAAGTTGGAGTTAGGGACATTTGGGACACGGGAAAATATATCCCTAATTGTAGATACATTTATTCCTTTATAGATACCATATACCTGGAATTCAAGTTATATAAGTATTTTTCCCAGATTACGACAATCCGTTTACATTATTAATTTTCTTTTCCTCCGATATCAGCTTGAATATCTGTGAGCATTAGACCCACAAAATAACAGAGCTTCCTAGTTAACGCATAGTTCTCGTATCATATTTCCTTATAGATAGTGGACGTGCAGAATTGTAAATATACCAACTTGTTTATTTACTAGAACAATTAAACATCACCTCTTTAAGTCGATACTGATTACAGCGAATCAATAGCGCCAGAACATTCGAAAAGGAATTTCCTATCTTTCAAATTTTGAAAAAACCATCCCCAAAGTTTCAAATAGACAACTTCGGCACTAAGACTCCTATGGCAATATTTCATTTGTCATTGTACTTATTTATTCTTATAATAACGGTTTAAGATTGATTTTTGAAGTCACGTATTTTGTAGAAAAGATCTATTACAAGATTTTTGAAGTGTATCTTGTATGCAAAAAACTTAATATTTTGAAAAAAATATAAGAATGTTGTTTAAAGTATTAATCTATATTTTACGAAATATTTTTCTGTAACAAAAGAGGAATCAGATGCCTTGGAACAGAAATAAATTTGGGAATTCTCTAAACTTTTAAGAGCATTTAATGAAAATCAAACTTTTACACCGTTTACAAAGGTAACGTCCTCTATTTCAGACAAATAAATTAAGAAAAAAGTTTTGGGCCTAATTTTATGAAGAAACATTCCGGTACACCCGTTGAGACGTCACCTACTAGCATGTTCATTGAAACGATCCGAACCTCGGTTAGACACGTCACCATGATGATGGAAAGAGAAACGGCCATATCCGGAACCCCCGAAACACCACAACTGCTTTTGCCTCCCAAAATAATCGATATCAGTTCTCCTTCCAGGCAATGCATCATTTCTTGTATACCGCTGTTACAGAAAGTGAGCATAGAATAATTATCATTATTATTTCCAATAATCCACATTTATAAGCATTAAGTATTTCAAAAATGATGTAACTACTAGAGAATTCGACAATCACAATACGCGAATAGTTGGTATTATTAACGACCAGACCAAGAGCTTATTGACACGATGATTCCACCGTCAATGTAAACGCTAGCGGCACTGTATAAGGTAATGATAATCGCTGTTGGTAGTAAGACAATCAATGAAATAATAACAAATTGCTTCCTTATGAGACTCAAACTTCACGCTACAGTTATTCTCGATTTAAGTCGTCATTAAATTGCTCAGAACATAATTCAATCGAGTGAATCGAAATTGTAACCGAAAACTATATCAACTAATATCAGCCGTATGTCACATAAATGAATTCCCGAAAATTCTACGCGAAAACAAGGAACATACTGCAGCTACTTCTTAGATAGACTACAGGTCCTAGAGGCTAGGAGGAGTAGAATGGTCGTGCTTCAAATAACTCAGAAATGGCAAAAGGCCGCTTGCCTGTTTCAGTTCCAAAGTAATTAACTAATACGAATGTTTGTCCCTTCTCCATTGCGGTGATGTTTGACACTACTGTTCTCTTCTGGGAAAACGTGAAATATTTTTGCCACTCATCAGGTAGAGGAGGAGCTTTTACCATTACATACGTGTTCACGATCAATTATCGTGATTTCTATGAAACGGTGTAGCTATCCACACTGTGTTCGAACACCAGTAAATGACAACTACTCTTTACTAAAAAGGTGTTAAATAATGCAGGTAATGTAATTTATAACAAATGCTGTGTTTAAAACCAGAACGGTCTAAGTGGACATTTTTATAAATTCTTGCGTGAGAAAAAATATGTTTATTTAGACCGATATTTAGTAGAATATATTTTCGTGATTCTTAATAGAACAACTGAACACGCTGTGGTTTAATGATAGAAAACAAACATGACACCATGACTTAATCTAAGCTAATATTCATCATAAACATATTTCTTATCAGTGTTATAAAATGTCATTTTCTTATGTTTCTGGCTTCTGCACTTAATATAATATAATGAATGATAATAATGTTTATGTAATAGATAATCAAGTAATATTTAATCGAGGTCAATTTCAGGAACTCATGCCGCAACAATTTTTTTATCTGTCCCATAAATTGCAGAAACAAATAATACACAATATAAGTTGAAAGTTCGCTGGAATGTTCTTCGCATTGCTGGTACTAAATTGGGATCCGGATACTAAATACTGTTAATAGGTATTCGGACACGATATCATGTCTAATGCAAACGAGACTATTATTGTTTATTCGTACTTACTAAGCCACAAACAAACAACATGTAAGCACAATACTCGTACTAATATCTACACTAAAAACTATAAAATAATCTGCCGAGATGTTAGAATCCTCCATGATTTGCAATACTGCTTCACACGTCAGCATCGTCTTCATGTTGTATAGGAAATGAGACCAAGTGTGAGCATGGTCTGCTACCGCATCTGGGGAGTATGAGAATTTCCAATATCTCCCATATCACAGCCACAACAGTGTGTCTGGATACAGACACGTGACGTGTTACATAATCATGAGGAGTATTGCCATTGTTTGCGAAACCTTGGACGTTGCCGCCTGCCGCATTGTACGACGTAGATGTGCAGGCAGGAATGATCTGTTGTTGCGTGCACTGCAGGTTTAGCCCTCACGAAAACAGGATGCACACACGAGTTAGCACTTTGACTTGTCAAGGATAACAGAAAAGCATGACCGTGAGAGATTGGTTCCTTGCGGAAAAATTGTGTTCGCACAGTAATTGATTGCATTATTCAGTCTTCTGGTTCACAAGCGTTTTAAAATGCCAATTTGTATAATAATATACCAAAAATTGTTTTTAGCAAATAGAGTGTTAGCAACATTAAGTTGATGCAATATCAAATTTAAGTTGACAAATTTCGTGACTAAATAGCTTTCGTTTTTCCAAATTGAATTCGGAAAGTAGATTTGGCTTAATTAATGTCAAAAGTTCCGAGTGAATGAGTTCAGAATAAAACACTGGAGTGACTTTTGCAAAATAGAGTAAAACTCATTAGACCACTTTCTCGATGTGAAGTTGACATTGATTAGTGATTCCAGGCTGCATCAACTGCTAAGGTTTTTGCCCGCGTAAGTGTACTCATTTTTTTCTCGGAGATGTGATCATTTCCCACTGGGTGGTGAGATCGTTGTCGACGCTATGGTCCCGTAGCTGCGTTTTCCCCAACAGTGTCTCTCACCAGGGGCAATCGCCGCCAACGGACTAGCTGTAATTCTCAGAACCGGTCTGCCGCTGACATGTGTGGTAGTGTAATACATGTGAGTGTGTGTGTATGAAAAGGGTGAGGATATGACAGGAAGATGATGGAACGATCGTGCGGCGGTTCGGTGTCCGTTGTTAGGTACTCTCCACATCTGGTAGTGTTGTTGGAGAAAGCACTGTAACTACTGATCAGAACAGCCACCGCCAGAATTGCTTCTCCACTGCAGCAAGCTAATTAACCTAGCCAACTAGCTATGTGGTCGAAAATCCTTCATCATCGAGACTCGAATGTAAGTGCTTCCTGTCAGCGGCACTGCAGTGACATGCAGATGACCTGAACCACCTTCCCCCGGTGTCGCAACAGACTATCGGCCTAGAGAAAAATAGCGAAGTCTTCTCGCCCGAATAAGCCCAATGGCGGCCCAAGCTGCGCGACAACTCGCTGATTGAACAGCGACTAGTGGCCGCCACAGTTGGCCGAGAGTGCGAACACGTATTCTTAGTGTGAAAAGTGTACTGAGAGACTAGTTTGCGGCCACAACCAGCGAGAATGCACCCCACTTTTTTTGCAGCTTGTCTGCGTGTGCCTCACACCGTGTTATCCAACGTTCATTCGCGATTTCTAGAATGTCACGGCTACAATTCCAGCGGCTTGCCACGTGGGAGTCACGATCCGGGAATTCGGCGAATTGCAATCGGAGTTTAACGGCCACAAGCGAATTGACTTCATGAACTTCAGAACATTTCAAAAATTCCTTGTCGTTTGGACGATTAGTCTCAACTTCTTTTTCAACAAACTAAAATTTGCTTTCTTCCGGGCATTCACCCAGCAGCGGACGTTTAAAATACACGTAGCTCGCAATGATGCTCGGTGGACCTCTTGCCACGTAAAAGATTATTTGCGTTATGCAAAGTTTGAAGCCCTGTTGAAGGCAATCACGACAATTGCAGAAGTGTGCATGTATCTCAAAGTATAATGTGTACTTAGTGCGGTATTTCGCCTCAGGAATTATTCTTCGAATTATTTTTGAACAGATTGTTACGGAGTATGAACTTGTGAAGTGTACTGTTCGACTCAGTGCCGAGAGTAAATCGTGATATCAGTGTCGCGCTATAGTTAGCGTCCGTAGAGGTTTCAGCTGTATGGCCAGTAAACCGTTCATACTTCAACTCTTTCACGATTCAACGCACTAAGCGAACACCAGGCATTCGTTCTTTCACACCAGAAATTTGAGACCTACTTCTGGCAAATGCAAAATGCGACCTCTAGGCTGGTCGCGGCGCAACCTCAATGTGCCCAGTCTATCGTCTAAAATTAACTGGGATCCGTCCATTGAGATAATATAATTATGCATTCTAATGCTTAAACAATTGTTTGTATATAGCTCGAAATTTTTCCTCAGAGCTTTTGTATTAATTGAACATCTGGCAATAAAGGTTAGAAATTTGGTGTTCCATTGTCAAATTTGTTCAGCGAACATTATAAATAACGGGAAAATTTAGGCACCATGGAAATTTTAAGTCCATTTTTAACGGATATCTTTGCAATTTCGACTCTAACAGGAATACATCAAAAAGCCTATGCATTGACAAACGGACAAGCATTTTGATAATTGTTCATTTAATCTAATAATTATTCCCCTGAACAGTAAATTTCGTGGTGAGAAAAATTAATAGTATCCTGCGTACCCATGTCGCTTAATTAGAACTATCTAGATTCTCAAATATCGTCGTAAACTGAGTTCTCGTTTTATTAAGTCTCAAATGACATAAACTAACTAACCGCGAAGCCTGAGGAGAGACCCCGAATCGCGCCTGATTCAGTCTTCCGTGCATAGCCTTCAATACTAGAGGATAGTATAATTGAAAGCTTATGCGACCGGCTCTATCGAACTCTCATCAGTCCGTGGCTTGCCGGCGGAGGAGGTGAACGTCACTGGAAGGTGGTGAATTAAGCGCATGACGTCAAAACGGCGCAGTAGGCGGGAGAAGTGGGAGAGAGCAAAGAGCGGGGAGAGGGAGAGCCCTAGCGATTCCCCCGCAACCCGCCCCCCAGGCGACACGACGCGGTAGCGTTGGGCGCGAACGACGTTTGAGCTCGGTTGAAACAAATAATGAGGTATCCGAAGCGTTCAAAGCGCCCATGCCCGTTGGCGTGGGTGGAAGCCCGTCTGAAAAATAATTGTCGGAACGAACAAGTTGAACGATCGATTTGATAGTCGGTCCTTGCTTTGTCTGGAAACCAACGCAATGTTTTCGAACGGATTGGATTGTGTAAACACTTTAATATCATAAGATAATAACAAAATCAATAGTAATTATTATTATTATTAATATTTATATTATTATTATTATTAATTATTAATAATAATAAAATAATAAAAATAATAATAACTAATATAATAAATAATAATAATAATAATAGATAATCAATAATAAATGAAGCGATCATTTTTGTGCATACAGTGAATAATAACAGGCCCTTCCCCGGCTAATATCATATACTACCATTGCACAGGTATATTTGGGAAGAGA
>BOPP01000039.1:8943112-9008272 GCA_017312745.1 Gryllus bimaculatus | reverse complement strand
TAATAATAATAATAATAATAATAATAATAATAATAATAATAATAATAATAATAATAATAAATGGCTGATAAAAATTTGAACGAAATTTCATTTCATACTTTTTTTTTCCATCTACGGAACAGACCGATTGAAATGAGCACGGAATCTTTCATAACTTATTCTGTGACGACTTCTAAATGAATGTATACTTATAAAATCTTGTTCATTGTAGCAATTGGCAACACCACCTTTACTGCTTTGTAGGGGTTCCATGTAATTATTTTGAGCGTGGATTGTTTATTACAAATATTAATCTCAGAATGAATGTGACAGACTGTATGTGTCAGAAATGTCAAACAACAGCGGGAAATTAAATTACAGTACGAATAAGTCCCTTCAGGGACCTGTCAATAATACTTTGACAATCCAAAGAAAGTTTCATTGATGGATCGTCTGTCATCCAATTCGCATTAACTTAATCGTATTTCTGTATGCGCTTTCCAAACTGTGGTTTTAGTGCTCATAAGTACTTGAAGTGATTGTATTGAACATTGTTGAAAAATTGTATTCTACGTGTTCGTATACATTCGACTATGTGGGTAATAAATATTTTATTTTATAGAATTATTTAAAAGTTGACCAATAATGTTTTAGTTAAAGAGATAAATTTGTTATTAATTCTAAAAATTACATTATTTTTTAATAAAAATATAAATAGTAACAATATCATTCTAGTAGTAATTGGAGAGTCAATTAGTGTTTCATATCCAATTCTCTTAATCACTGAATCTTATCGATGGTCAAAGTATAATCATAAGTATTCAATAACTATTATATCAGTGTAAGTGGCATATGTGTAAGATATGATTATTCTATTGTAAAACATATATACATGACTTTTTTATATTTAACCTGTACAAAACACGATAATAATTATTGTTCTTTGCGAAAGTTTTCTTAGAACTACGGTATATTTTTAGTCCTGAAATACTTATACGTACTCAAGGTTTCGTCTGTATCTACAAATGCATAGAACTCCTGCAGCATCGAACAGATAGTAAGCATACGCGACTTGTAAACGGAAGTACACTGGTTTTCTTAAAACAACCAGTATGTTATATTATTTAGATAGCAAGGACATTGAAAATATTTGAGCAGATTTGATGGTAACAATTGAGAGTGAAATAAACTCCCCGAAATAATTATGTTTTTAAAAAAATAATATTTATTTAATTTGTTATGTTTGTGGAAACATTTATATGGTGAATGCGTTCCACAAGATCGGCACCAAAGCGAAGAAAAAATTAAGTCCTGTGCGTTATGGTGCTGCAACGTGCAATACACCCACGGTATGCATACTGCATCTGCGCAGGGCGTCAAGCGATACCAATTTATACTATTGAATTGCAAGTGGTTCTGGTAACAATCGACATTTTCTTTATGAATGTCAGTTGATGTGATCCTTTTGCCTCACTTTAATGGTTTTTATGTTTTCTAAAACGAATAGTTCGTTTTTGGTTGTTTATAATTGTTATATTTTTGGCAAACAATGTGGGATGATAAAGAGACTATTTCATTTATTTCCATTATCACATATATTCTTTAGTAATCATATTTTTCTTTTAATTGTAGACTTTAAAAATAAAATAATATGCATATCCCATGGGCAAAAAGTCTTCAAATGTGTGGAGATGTGCATACAAACTAAGAGCAATAGAGAGCTCTCGAAAATATTAAAAACAGAATAATTATTATAAATAAAGTTATTGAAAACAAAATTGTTCACAGATATTATGCACTCTTAGAATTCTATTTGTTGCGTTATTCTATTTTTATGCATGCCGTGAACGAAACGCAATGCGTAAATAATACACAAAGACGTTAAGACGAAAGACAATTGCGTATAGTTAGAGACGTTTCGCACAAGCATCGCAATGTTTCCCACATGCTTTCGCACACTGTAAAAAAATTGTTTTGCACACAAAAAACAAGCACGTTTCGGTCACGGCGTGTCCTGACAGTTTTTCGTGCTGTAAATAATACTTCGAAATGCATGCACCCTCCTTTACATTGGTAGAAAAAATAATCTATAACCAATGTGTTTGTTGATGTTCACGAAGATCACCTTCACACTCCCACTGTCGGGAAGATGCAAGATGGCTAGCGAAAGTGTTAGTGAAATAATCAAAGAGCAATTGAGGCAAACTCTTCGGAAACGGCGAAGTAGGACCAGAGCTCAGACACCAGCCAGTTGCAAACAGCGACGAGACGTCTCAATTTCCGGGCCAACTACTCGAACGCAACGTCTCCGTCCCTGGAGCCTGGCTCCCGATATGAAGTTCCACGTGGTTGGCGACGCGCTCATATCACTCGGCCAAGCGGAAGTGACCCTTAGCCGTAGAATCAGAGCTTGGTCCGCGTGTGTGCGCGTGTGTGTTTTGTGAGAGAGAGAAACAGGGAGACAGACAGAGACAGGGAGACATACAGACAGATATAGACACAAAAGGATAGATGGACAGAGACAGATGGGCAGAGACAGACGGGCAGAGACATACGGACAGAGACAGGCGGGCAGAGACAGGCGGGCAGAGACAGGCGGACAGAGACAAGCGGACAGAGACGGACAGAGACAGATAGACAGAGACAGACAACAGACAGACAGACAACAGACAGAGACAGATAACAGACAGAGACAGACAACAGAGCAGACAACAGAGACCAGACCAAAGACAGAGACAGACAACAGACAGAGACAGACAAACAGACAGAGACAGACAACAAACAGACAGAGTCAGACAACAGACAGAGACAGACAGACAGACAGAGACCAGACAACAGAACAAAGACAGACAACAGACCGAGACAGACAACAGACAGAGACAGACAACAGAACAGAGACAACAACAGAAATACAGAGACAGACAACAGGCAGAGACAGACGACAGACAGAGACAGACAAAAGGAGACAGACAGACGAAAAGAGGCAGACAGACGAAAAGAGGCATACAAATATAGACAGACTGACAAAGAGAGACAGACTGACAAATAGAGACAGACTGACAAATAGACAGACTGACAAATAGAGACAGACTGACAAATAGAGACAGACTGACAAATAGAGACAGACCGACAAATAGAGACAGACAGACAAATAGAGACAGACAGACAAATAGAGACAGACAGACAAATAGAGACAGACAGACAAATAGAGACAGACAGACAAATAGAGACAGACAGACAAATAGAGACAGACAGACAAATACCGACAGACAGACAAATACCGACAGACAGACAAATACCGACAGACAGACAAATATAGACAGACAGACAAATATAGACAGACAGACAAATACAGAAAGACCGGCAGGGAGACAGAGAGAGAGAGAGAAACAGACACAGAGAAAGACAGATACAGAGAGGCAAAACCCAGAGAGAAAGAGACAGACGCAGAGACAGGCACAGAGAGAGGCACACAGAGAGAGACAGAGAGAGACAGTGAGAAACATAGAGAAAGAGAGGCAGGCACATAGACAGACACTGCGAGAGAGAGAGAGACAGACAGACAGACACTGAGAGAGAGACACTGAAAGCGAGACAGATTTTGAGAGAGAGAGAGAGGGACATACACTGAGAGGGAGGGATAGTCACTGAGAGAGAGACAGTGAAAGAGAGCGAAACACAGACACAGATAGAGAGAGATACACAGAGAGAGAGTCACAGAGAGAGAGAGAGAGAGAGAGAGAGTCACAGAGAGTCACAGAGAGAGACAGAGAGAGATAACGCGGAGAAAGACATAGAGAGACATACAGACAAAGAGAGGCAGACGCAGACAGATAGATGCAGATACAGATAGGGAGAGGCAGACATGACAGAGAGAGGCAGACAATGACAGAGATAGACACAGACACATACAGAAACATAGGCACAGATTGACATAGTCAAAAACATTTACACAGACACATTGATACAGACATAGACACGGACATAGACAGGCGTTGACACAGACAGGCACAGACTTAGGCACATATATTGACACTGACATAGACATAGACACAGAGGCAGACACAGGGACAGACAGACACAGAGACAGACAGACACAGAGACAGAAAGACACAGACAGAAAGACAAACAAATAAGCTAGCAGAGATGGACAGGCAAACAAAGAAACAGATAAAGACAGACAGCCGACGTCCCATTCACAATTTCAATTTGTTTGTACTGTCCTTGTCCGAAGCCCATCACAGGTTTGGTATCTCTTACCTTAGTCAGTGTTTCAACCTTGCCAAATTGGCAATAACTGTCTCTTCACAGAGCCAAGAAGTCAAAGCAAGGCTGACTAGACACCAAAGAGTATGGTTGGAAATACAAGTATAGAACAATAACAGGGAACTTTATTGCATATGCAAAACTTTGAAATAATAAAATATAAATTAAATATAACTCTATTACTGATAATCACACATTAATTAACCCTTTCGAAATAAAATTTCAAGTGATAACCGAAATTAATTTAATTACAATTCTTTTTACCTTTAAAGAGAAAACATGCAAATTATTATCACATTCGGAGTCTCAAAAGTTTTGTAAAATCTTCATGATCATGTGTGTGTGTTTTACTTATCAAAGACGGTAATAAATATTTGGTCTAAAGAAATAAATGATATAAACTCATCTTTGTCTATAAACTTTAATAACTACTGGGTTCCATGTGATCACGAAATGCACAATTAAAAGTTATGCACGGTACAACAATGGCAGACGGTGCCCAAAATCTGTAGCCGCATTTGCAGCCTTAAAAACGCTTAACATTACCTACCATAAACGCTCGACCAATTGGGGAACAAGGATGGCTCAAAGAGCACACATAATACTAATTACAAATAAGCAAATCAAACGACCCTCAAATGATGTGTTTTCAGAACTTCAATTTGAAACATTCACAAGTTTCTAGCCGACGTCTCATTTACAGTTTCAATTCGATTGTACTGCATCCCCAACCTTATTTTAAAATTCATAACTTCATTTTCATTGCGAGCGCCAGATGTTGCCATATGAGGATTCGATCCCCTAAACAGTGACCAAGTTTTTAATATTGATGCGATGGTGTCGAGGTTCTTAGGATGCAATATCCCTGCGCAAACACAGCAAAGCAAAGTTGACTGCCGCAGAATCCGTTGATTACTTGTAGTAGTTAAATATGGGCGCCTTCAGCAGTAACAATCTTTTTTCTTGCAACATTTGGACTCCAGTTTTCATCAACACTTAGTGAATTAACACTCCGAGTACCAAGGGATCGTTGACGACCCCAGTTTCTAGAAAATGTTACGGAAATTCATTAAAAAACTGAGTGGATATATGGCGTAAAGATTTTTTTATCTTATTTCATTTTCAATGAATACATTTAGAGATGCCTTACATTATGTAATGATTCCTAAAAAATGTGTTTGGGTCCTTGCGAGATCTCCATGATATTTTCCGCAACTTTCTTTGGAATAAAATGCTAGATAATACTGCCTTTCTAAAAAGTGTAAACACAATTTTATATTTTTCCTGACGATCAACAGATGCCAAATAAAAGGATTTTGAAATTCCAATCAGAAACAAATTGTTAACACGAGAAAATAGGAAATCGAGTCTCGAAAGGACTCATGGTATTTTACGTTACAGCGAGACCGTGGTACTCGAGGGTTAAATAAGTAATGTATGGCGAAGTCAAATCAATAAGATCCCTGACTATAGCTTCTATAAATACAAGAACGTAAAGCAAACTGAATTTATCCAACAAATGCCTTACATGGTATTATAAAAGATTTGATGGAAACGGGTAAGCAAACAATCATATAAATTCAAGGCTGACTTATAAATGGTCCCACATTGCTGGCGGAGGTGATGTGCGCAGAGGACTGTAAATCGACAGATGTAATCTGTTGCACGTTATAGTCCGTCATCCTTCCTTGATAACATAAAATTGTGGAAACTCAGCTTTCTGGCGACCGTAAATTTCTGTCCTATTATTTTGAAATTCTTGAACGCCAACAATATCTGACATTGGCATTATGAGGGGAAATATAGTTAATGGCGTAGCAGGGCAAGGGGCAATATCCGCTTTTGCTCTGGGTACTAACGGGTCTTAACTCGAACCAAAATGTCTTCGATTACATGGTCTCCTCAAATTTATATATACCTCTTTCCTATAATGATATCCCTAACGTACTAACTGAATTTATGCGGGAGTAAAATAACCCAAATGGTATTGTAAAGGAAATAATCTCCACAAAAGTTAAATTTTGTGGAGATTATTTCCTTTACAATACCATGGATTACCACAAGATATCTGCTACCACCACGGAATAACCCAAATATTTATTTTCCAATTAAACTTAGATCACAAAATTTGGTTGGGATCCAACAAACCCCATGGTTATATTTAAAGGTTAAAACGTTTCAATAAATGTTTTTTAGAGTATTTGGAATTGGAATCTTGTTATTTAAAAAAATCAGGAACCTTTGTCTTTTTCTTTCTTCGAATTCTGGTTATTGAAATCCTATTCAATTTGTTTTGTGTGCCATGGTACAAATACTAGTTTTTCATGCCAGTGTTCTTGGATGTCAATACCGGGAACAACAATACAAATTGATAACTAGAAATAAAAAGGATGTAAAGACCATTTCTGTTAAATTTACGTTGTTACCACTACTAATGAATAAGTCACACCCTATAGTACAAATGAGAACCTATTGAAAATTTCTTTGATCATTCTAGTTCGGATTTATACACGAAAATAATTTTCTACGTTTTACGCAAATGGCAAATGGTGTAGTTTTTCGTAAAGAAAGTAGTAACTACGACAATGTCCTTATTCAACTTAATACATATATGCGATTCAACTTAAAAGCTTCGGATGTTTAATGCAATGTAGAACTAAAACTGTCGAAACTAACTAGAAGAAGTTTTATTCGAAGAATGTTAGCATACAGCTTATACTTTCAAGTGACTGCCTACTATCTATGCTTTGTCCTTCTGAATTCAGCTACATATATAGCGTTTCGTAAAATTCTTTTATATTGCCAACACTCTGCATATAATAACGTAAGAGTAACATTCTAATTTTCTTCAAATGACATTACCAATATTTTAAAATAGTTGTTTAACTTTTTTTGCCTTCAAACATTAATACATTTTTACTGGTAAACTTGTAAGATGTTCCTATGAAAATTCATCACTCCAAAGTCATTATCGACACGCAGAAGTAAATGAGAACCCAGTCCACAGATTTACTCCTAATCCAACATTTATGAAACTGGACTTCTCTTATTTCTCATTTCTGTCCCGCAATATTACATTTCCATCGCACCGTTCTTATTTGTGTTCTAGAGCATTAATATCACTTCAAAATCCAGCTTTACGAAAATACGAAAGTTCAGATCACTCAATAATCTGCACTACAAGAATTGTGATCTCTTGATTCCTATGTTCAACTACTACCGAAAACTTTCCCAAAATTTTCAAGTTCATCACTCGTAATTTTTAAGCTTCTAATATCATTTCAAAGCTAAGATTCTAAGGATTAGTGTCTCTCTTTGACAAATCACCGAAGAAGTACTTCATAGGAAGTTCAAAGTTTTAAGCGTTGTTTTATGGAGACCATTAGTTCTGTTACGGGTTGAATTTAAATAAGATTTTTATGTTAGTGTTACCAATGGTGAATTTTTGTTGATTTCCAATTCTTTTGCAGTGCCTGCTGAGATGAAATATATTTGAGGTATCCGCAATTGGTTGAAAATTTTTTTTATTGAGTTAATTAAGGCAGGATGCTTGATTTAGTTAAAGGTGAAGGTATCTGCGAATTAGTATCTAGTTGTCATTGAATAGATATATTGTTACGTACTTGTTGGTGGTTCCACAAAGGAATAATTTTTAGTTTAATACTTTGTAAGGACCGAAGGGGCAGATGTCCTTTTTCGTCAGTGGGTTCGAGGGTGGGTGTACAAATATTGACAGTGTATAACGAAACAAAAATGATATATTGTATTTATTTTGAAAATAATTGTACTGTGAATAAGTAAAATTAAAAAACACAGGATATTTGTTGCTCATCAACCACATGTTCAAGGTACTATAACAATTAGTATCGTAAATTGCTTCTCATTTACATTACTCATTACTTCTCTCTATATTTTCGAAAAACTTCAAACGTTTATTTTGTAGGTGTTTTCACAACTTCAATATTAAAGTTATAAATATGTGCTTGACGAAATCTGTTTTCCAATATTAGATCTGTAAATAAGGCCATTTGGAATGTTTACAAGCATGAATATTTTTTTGTGTAATTTTCCGTTATATACGCCATTTTGAAAAAAAAGCCTTACAAATCTTCAAATCTTCTTTCTTTGATTTTACCTCGAATAAATAAAAAAATGACGTTTATGAAAGTGGTGAATGTCTACGTTTCATTAAACTGTGCATTTTCAAAGAGTTACAAAATATTACATTGTTTCAGCCTTTTCCTGCAACTAAATATATCGATTTTTCTCGATGAAATCTGCTGTTCAACTACAAATCTTGAAATAAGGTCATATTCATTTATTTTAGTAAATGTGAGTAGTTCGCGCGTACTTCTGCGGGAAATATAGAAATTTTTAATCTTTTATTTATAAAATTTTATTGATTTATTTTTTAATGAATTTCTTCTTAATGAAATATGTTGTTAAAATTTTATTTTGAAATAATATCTAAAACTTTTACATTTTTGAAAATTGCAAATGCAAAGGTGCATTTTTAAAATTTTTATAAGCGATGTTTTATCTTTGAGGCTGATGTTAGCGGTAACGTGAATGGCGGTATAAACCCAATTGCGTGATATCCAATCTTGGCGTATGAAAAAAATGCTGCTGGGGAACTCACTTTTGCGGGTTTAAATAGTAATGAAACAAGACCTAGTCGTTACAAATAATGCAAGAATGTACATACTGCCATAGCACCTCTAGTTTAAATTAATATAAACGTCTAAGTTGGAGTTAGGGACATTTGGGAACGGGAAAATATTATCCCTATTGTAGATACCATTTATTCTTTATAGATACCTATACCCTTTATATTAATTAATTATTAAGAAGTAATTTTCTTTCTCTCCGCAGTATCAGTCTTGAATATTCTCTTGGTGTAGCTTAATTCACAAAAACTAGAGGTTCTATAACGCATAAGTTCTCGTAATATTTGTTATGATTGTGCAGCAATTTAATATACCAACTTGTTTTTTACTAGAACATTAAACATCACTTTGTCAAACTATTCGCGAAACAAAGCACAGAACATTCGAAAAGGAATTTCCTATCTTTCAATTTTGAAAATTCAAAGGTTTCAATAAAACGGCACTAAGACCTATGGCATTCATTGCATTGTCTTATTTTCTTATAAAAGGTTTAAGATGATTTTTGAAGTCACTTTTGAGAAAATCATGTTCAAGATTTTTGAATGTACTTAAATGTATGCAAAAACTACTAATATTTTGAAAAATATATAAAATGGTTTAAAATAATAATTTACAGAAATATTTTCTGTAACAAAAGAGGAATCGATGCCTTTGAACAGAATAAATTTTGGGAATTCTCTAAATTTTAGAGATTTTAATGAAAATCAAACTTTTACCGTTTACAAAGGGTAACGTCCTCTATTTCAGACAAATAAATTAAGAAAAGTGTTTTTGGCAATTTTAGAGAAAATCCTGTACACCGTTGACGTACTAGTGCTGTTCATTGACTAACGACCGGACGGTTAGACGGTCAATGATGGATGGAAAGATGAACTGGCCATATCGGGAACCCCGAAAACACGACTTTTTGTCAAAATATCGATATCGGTTTTCTACAGCATTGCATCATTTTCTGTATACTGTAAGAAAGTGTAAGAAGAAAATTAATTATTATTTAAAATCATTTTTATAAGCATTAAATATTTCAAATAATGATTAACTATGAAATTCGAAATAAATACCCGAATCTAGTTGTATTATTAACGACAGACCAAGAGTTTATTTGAAGATATTCCACGTCAATGTAATAGCGCTTACGGCATAAGAGAAATTACGCTGTTGGTAGTGACATCAATGGAAATACAACATTGCTTCCTTTGACAACTACGCTACATTTATTTCTCAATTAATGTCGTATTGCCAACAGTGTAATCGAAACTTCTGTACCACTGTATACCGAATAAATATCAGCCGTCCATTTAATGAGGATTACCCAAATTCAGCGAAACAGACATCGCCTACTTTAGTAGCTCAGGGGTCCGAGAAGGCTGGAGGAGGATGGTCACGTGCTCACTACCAGCAATGGACAAAGGCCGCGTTGCCTGTTCAGTTCCAGTAATTAACAAACGAATGTTTGTCCCTTCTCCATTGCGGTGATGTTTGACAACTACTGTTCTCTTCTGGGAAAACGTGAAATATTTGCACTCACAGGTAGAGGAGGAGCGTTTACATTACATACGTGTCAGGTCAGATAGTGTATTCTATAAAGGTGACGCTAATCACACTGTGTTGAACGCCATTAAATGACAACTACTCTTACTAAAAAAGGTGTTAAATAATGCATGTAATGTAATTTATAACAATATGCGTGTGTTAAAACCAGAACGGTATAAGTGACATTTTATAAATTCTGAGAAAAACCTGTTTATTTTAGACTATATTTCAGTAGCAATATATTTTCGTGATTTTAATGAACAACTGAAACGCTGTGGTTTTAATGATGAAACAAAGCACCATGACTATACAGTAATATTCACATAAACATATTTCTCAGTGTTTATAAAATGTCATTTCTATTGTTCTGGCTTTCGCACATTAATATAATATATGAATTGATAATAATGTTTATGTAATATATAATCAATAATATTATACGAGGGTCATTTCAGAACTCATGGCAACAATTTTTTATCTGTCAATAAATTTGCAGAAAACAAAAATCACAATATAAGGTTGAAAGTCGCTGGAATGTTCTTCGCAGTGCTGGTACTAAATTGGGATCCGGATACAAATCGTTATAGGTATCGGACATTGTATGATGCCTAAATACGGTAGCTATTATTGTTTTATTCGTATTACATAAGCACAAAACAAAACAGTAAGCGCAATACTCGTACTCTTACGAGCTAAAAACCTTTAAAATAATCTGCCGAGGCTGTTAGGATATCCTCCATGTTTGCAAACTGCTTCACACGCAGCATCGTCTTCATGTTTGGAATGAGACCAAAGTCGCATGGTCTGCGATCTGGGGAGTATAGAGAATGTTCCAATATCTCCCATCCCCACAAGGTGTCTGGATACAGACGACGTGACGTGTTACATAATCATGGAGGAGTATTGCATTGTTGAGAAACCTTGGACGTTGCCTCCGCATTGTACGACGTAGATTGTGCAGCAGGAATGATCTGTTGTGCGTGGCACTGCCAGTTTAGCCCTCACGAACAGGATGACACACGAGTACACTTTGACTGTCAAGATACAAAATAAGCATGACCGTGAGAGATGGTTTCTGCCGAAAATTGTGTTCGCCAGTAATTTGATTGCATATTCAGTTCTTGTTCACGCGTTTTAAAATGCCAATTGTTATAATATAACCACAAAATGTGTTTTACAAATTAGAGTGTTACAACATTAAGTGATGCAATATCAAATTAAGTTGACAATTTCGTGACCTAAATGAGCTTTCGTTTTCCAAATTGATATTCGGAAAAGTAGATTTGGCTTAATTAATGTCAAAAGTTTCCGAAGTGAAATGAGTTCAGAATAAAACCCTGGTAAGTGACTTTTGCAAAATTAGAGTAAAACTCATTAACCACTTCTTCGATGTGAAGTTGAACATTGATTAGTGATTCCAGGCGCATCAACTGCTAAGGTTATTTGCCCCGTAAGTGTACTATTTTTTTCTCGGGAGATGTGATCATTTCCCACTGGGTGGTGAGATCCGTTGTCGACCTATGGTCGGCTAGCTGCGTTTTCCCCAACCAGGTGTCTCTCACCAGCGGAGCATCGCCCCAACCGGGACTAGCTGTAAGTTCTCGAACGGTCTCCTGACATGTGTGGTAGTGTAATACATGTGAGTGTGTGTGTATGAAAGGGGTGAGGATATGAAAGGAAGATGATGGAACGATCGTGCGCGGTCCGTGGTCCGTTTGTTAGGGTACTCCTCCAGCATTCGGGTAGTGTTGTTTGGAGAAAGCACTGTAAACTACTGATCAGAACAGCCAGCCGCCAGAATTCTTCTCCACTCAGCAGCTGAATTCAACCTAGCCAACTAGCTAGTGGCGAAAATCCTTCCATCATCGAGACTCGAATGTAGGTGCTTCCTGTCAGCGGCACTGCAGTGACATCAGATGACCTGAACCACCTCCCCCGGTGTTTCGCAACAGACTAATCGCCTAGAGAAAAATAGCGAAGTCTTCTCGCCGAGATAAGCCCCAATGGCGGCCCCAAGCTGTCGCGACAACTCGCTGATGACAGCGACTAGTGGCCGCCACAGTTGGCCGAGAGTGCGCGTATTCTTAGTGTGAAAGTGTACTGAGAGACTAGTTGCGGCCACAACCAGCGAGAATCACCCACTTTTTGCAGCTTGTCGCGTGTCCTCACACGTGTTTATCAAACGTCATGCGCGATTTCTAGGAATGTCACGGCTACAATTCCACGGCTTGCCACGTGGAGTCACGCCGAATTTCGGCGAATTGCAATCGGAGTTTAACGGCCTCAAGCGAATTGACTTCATGAACCTTCCAGAACATTTCAAAAATTCTTGTTCGTTTGGACGATTAGTCCTCACTTCTTTTCACAAACTAAAATTTGCTTTCTTCCGGGCATTCACCCAGCAGCGAGACGTTTTAAAATACACGTAGCTCGCAATGATGCTCGGGTGGACCTCTTGCCACGTAAAGAATTTATTTGCGTTATGCAAGTTTGAAGCCCTGTTGAAGGCAATCACGACAATTGCAGAAGTGTGCATGTTATCTCAAAGTATATGTGTATTAGTGCGGTATTCGCCTCAGAATATTCTTCGAATTGTTTTTGAACAGATTGTTACGAGTTATGAACTGTGAAGTGTACTGTTCGACTCAGTGCCGAGAGTAAAATCGTGATATCAGTGTCGCTATAGTTTTAGCGTCCGTAGAGTTTCAGCTGTATGTGCAGTAACCGTTTCATACATTCCACTCTTTCACGATTCAACGCACTAAGCGAACACAAGGCATTCGTTCTTCACACCAGGAAATTTGAGACCTCACTTTCTGCAAATGCAAAATGCGACCTCTTAGGTCTGGTCGCGCCAACCTCAGTGCACAGTCCTATCGTCTAAAATTAACTGGGATCCGTCCATTGAATAATATAATTTGCATTCTATATGCTTAAACATTGTTTGTAATATAGCTCGAATTTTTCTCAGAGCTTTTGTATGAATTGAACATCTGGCAATAAAGTTAGAAAATTTGGTGTTCCATTGTCAAATTTGTTCAGGACATTATAATAACGGGAAAATTTAGGCACATTGGAAATTTTAGTCATTTTTAACGGATATTTTGCATTCGACTCTACGGAATACATCCAAGCCATGCATTGACAAACGGCAGCATTTTATATTGTTCATTTAATCTAATAATTATTCCCCTGAACAGTAATATTTTCGTTGGTGAGGAAAATTTATAGTATCTCGTACCATGTCGCTTATTTAGAACTAATAGATTTCTTCAAATATCGTCGTAAACTGAGTTCTCGTTTTATTAAGTTCTCAAATGACATAAACTAACTTAACCCGAATGCCGAGGAGAGACCCGAATGCGCCTGATTCAGCTTCCGTGCATAGCCTTCAATACTAGAGGATATGTATAATTTGCAGCTTATCGACCGGCTCTATCGAACTCTCATCAGTCGTGCGCTTGCCGCGGAGGAGGTGACGTCACTGGAAGGTGGGGAATTAGCGCATGACGTCAACGGGCGCAGTAGGCGGGAGAAGTGGGGAGAGAGGAAAGAGCGGGAGAGAGGGAGAGGCCCTAGCGATCCCCCGCACCGCCCCCAGGCGACACGACGCGGTTAGCGTTGGGCGGCGAACACGTTTGAGCTCGTTAAACAAATACTGAGGTTATCCAGAAGCGTTCAAAGCGCCCATGCCCGTTGGCGTGGGTGGAAGCCCGTCTGAAAAATAATGCGGAACGAACAAGTTGAACGATCGATTGATAGTCGGTCCTTGCTTTGTCTGGAACCAACCATTTTCGACGGATTGATGTGTATAGACACTTTATATCAATAAGAATAACAAAATCAATAGTATTATTATTATTATTATTATTATTATTATTATTATTATTATTATTAATAATAATAATAATAATAATAATAATAATAATAATAATAATAATAATAATAATAATAATAATAATAATAATGAAGCGATCATTTTGTGAATACAGTGAATAATACAGGCCCCTTTCCAGGCTAATATCATATACTTAGCCATTGCACAGGTATATTTTTGGGAAGAGAATACTGCAAGTAAAAACAAAAAGCTAGCTTTTTGTCGCAAAATAATCTTAATAATCTTAATCAGCTGATTAGGATAGGCAACATAAATAAGTGAAAAAAATAGTGAGCTTTTGGTGGTGGCACGGTGGTGGTCCAAGGGAAGTGTAGTTAGAGGAATGTACCCAAACCTGGGCTTGGTTACTAATGCGAGCCCTTTGATTTAGAGCTCTGAAAAGTGCTGTTGCCTATTGGAAACTTACTAAAATAGTGGTAATTTACAATTTCCTAGCCCAGTCATACGGGAGTGTCTTCATTTTTACTTGATGCCGGACAGTTGACCATTAATGCGAACAGTGAAAAGCGAAGTTTTCACAAGTGCTTATTCTCAGGAGCCTGATTTAGCTACTTCAGCGGTAAGTCTTCTAACGATTACAATAACTTAAACGAGACAATACAAGCTATTGATATAGGGCAATGTAATTTATTTTACTTGCCATGTAACAATGTTATTGCCATTTGGAGTACATGGTGATTCAGTCCTCTTTGCTAATACTCCAGGACTTTATCCGAAATGTAATGAGCAGACTGAATTTGCTAAAATTAGTTACTCTTTATCGTTTAGATTTGTAAATAATTAACGTTAAACTTTGGACTATGCTCTTGTGCTCGTGTAACATGAGCTGCGGGAAGTGAACCAGCGACTACACCTCACCTTAGGGCTCGCCGCTTCTATGGAAAACTTCTCGCTGATATTATCTGTGAACCGAGCACAAGGGAGATAGCGCGGGAGGTCAAGGCATGACAGTTCCTCGTCTGGTGAGCAATTCCTGCGAAGAGATTACAACTTTTCCTTTTCCAGTGAATACAGCATTTGCGAAGTAGAGACTTGAACATCGTTTTCAATTCTCTAGGCATTTCTTGCGCAAATGCAAAGAAAACCAAGAATTTCGTTCTTTAGTCAGGTGAAGTTTTTACAAGAATTGGTATTATTAATGGCGACAATTTGCAACTAAGGGCCGAGGAAAATCCAAACGTTGCACGTTGTGAGACTCGCCAAGAGCGATTCACTGTAAATGTGTCGGTTGGCATTTTGGCAGGCTTGCCATACGGAAGAATACTCTGGAATGCGCACGATACATGAAAGAAACATGTTTACGCTAGAATTACAGCCCGCATAGTAACTGTTTAAGCAGGAGGATCAACTCAGTACTATTTTTGCACTGTGCACGAATGAGATAAATTGCTGCAACAATAAATTAACAGTCCTTCAGCGCGTACATACACTCACGCGCGATGCAATTAGTTCACAGTCCGGGTACTTGTAATTAGAATGGTTTGTTCACTGTAAAACACATAGAACTACTTAAGTAGCAAATTAAGAGAGTTACACATGTTAGTATTGAACAATTAATGATGTGAAGAAGGCACGAAATGCCTGCGAGGTGGCAAGACATAGGAGTGCAAATGCCAGTGTGCAGTAATTGATTATTAAAGTAACATAATCAGCACATTTTACAATACACTAAACTATTGCACTGACTTATTGAAGAATCCTGCACACGCATACATTGCGTACATTGCGATGTGAAGGAAGTTGAAAATATGAGAGCGAGTCTCTGGAGCACAGGAATGCCTGCGAGACGTTTTTCTCGCGTACTGACTTGACTGCATCTGGGCGCCAGCTAGGGCCAGCCGACTTTGCGCGCTTCTGAGGTTCCAGCAAATGGGAACGCTTGTTACAGTACATTGGAACTTAAGAACTAAATGTATTATTATTAACTAATGAAATGAATTATTGGGGTAATTTAGCATTTTTAACAGTGAAAATTACAACGCTAGTTTTAGGTTTAAGATATTTAGAAGACAATGTTGCGTAATATAGCGTAAGTCTATGCTTGGAACTGCCACGTGCCGAGGACGTTTGGTTCATGGAACACGAGGCGAGGCTGAAATCCCAAGAACTCTGCTTCCTGCGCGAGTTTGTTGCAAAATGCATTTGTGAAACGTTTTACAAAAATGATTTGTGTTGCAATCTGACTGCATTGATGTGCTTATCGAAATAAATAGTATTAATTTTATAAGTAAGTTGCTTGCCTGAACACACTTGTTAAGCCCCTGTTACACGAGGTGAAATTACGAAATGTATATCAGATATAATATACTGTCCTAAATAACACTTAAATAATAGTTATTTCTGTCTCTATTCATATTCTTTAGATAGTAGGAAATAAAAGCAACAGGAAACAATATTTAATATAATATTTGGGATACCTTTTTTGCAAAAATTACCGATGACACTTTTTTTCCAGAATTTTGAATAGTTTTTACACTATATCCTTTTGCAGACATCAATAACGTAGTGTACTCTATCACCGGATCTTGTTTGAGCAAGGACAACTGAATCATCCTGTATAAACATACTTGTGCCTTACCTGAGCCCCCAACCTTTCATATTGCGGGCCCCAATTTTTCGTCTTGTAAAATAAAACAATTAAAGTATTTACTACTCCTGTGACCTTAAGATTCTAATGAAAATCAAGAGGCAACTCTAAAACCTCGAGAGGGCAGGAAGAAGGAATACTAGGAAAGTGATACTAAGATACTCTGTTTCTCCAGCGGAAACTGCTTTGACTGCAAAAAACAGGGATTCAATTTACTGCAAAGATGGACGCGGTTCAGCTACTCTGTAGTATATTGTTACTTGTTTGCGTATATCACTTCTGACTTCACAATTGAAAAGGGCGCAATACCTGCAAAGGTGGTGTTAGGGATCGTTTAGTTGCCAGTGGACTGAAGGAAGATTACATATGAAAACAACACATAACACCTACCTGACAACAGCTTTTTTTTGAAGGACCAGAGCATTTTTGGAAGGCTAATGCGGAAACCTTTCCTTAAAATTGATAATATTTTCAAGAAATGGTGCTATTAGGTTGGGAGAATCATTAGATATACACAAGTTTAAGCCGAGTTTAAGACACATCACAGATTGGATCGAAATCATGAGATATATTTCGAAAAGCATCTTAGACTATGAAGAAAAAATTTTTGCTAGGGTGACATATGAGAACATTCATATAAAACTAAATAAAATAATGAAAATATGGTAGAGAGCACAAATTTCAAACATTTATAACATTTTACTAATGAGAATAAATAGTCAGGAATAGAAGCTTAAAGGTACCTGTAGAAACCTCCACGCTAAATAGTTAGTGTATTTTATTCATCCCTCCTTCACCCCCTCCCTCTCCTAGCTATGCAGTTAAAGTGACGACTTTCTACTTTGAGCTGACCATACTACCAAACGCATGGTTAGATAGTTCGAGACATGCATACTTCCACAATGGAGCTGTGTTTAGGGTTTTTTGCTCTTTGACATTTGATTCTTCTCATTGCCATAATCCTTTTGTAATGGGCCAGTGGATTCTACTATATGTTACGCAGTTTTATACATCAATCGTACGGTACATAAATGTTCGCCCTTACGTCGAGCATTTCCATGAACACATTCTTTGTTCCATTCTATGTATAATACTACTCTAATACGATTTTTGCACTTATCTTCTTTTTTATATATTGAATGTTAATCTTATCCTTGTTTTTATATCTTTTAACGTGATGTATTTTCACTTCCATTCATTTTAACCTTGATAATAAGACCCGATGAGGACGCGAAACGTTGGCTGTAATACATTCTTATTAATAAATCTGAAAAGGAAAAAAAATACTGTCTTTAATAATTTCTGGACTATTCTGTTCGTGCAATTCTAAATAGGCAATTCAGAAAGTTAACTTGAAATATTTTTATAATACAACTTATTTCTTAATTTAATATCTTGATATTATTTCTTGTTTATGTTTTTGAAAATATTAGTACTTGAGTAATCTTGACTTCTAACAAATTGAAATTGTTGTACGAATTTTTTTCCCCACACTTAATATTAAAGAGGAAATCTTTTTTATTTCGATTAATTTTTCATTGTTATATTTTAATATAATTTTATAAACTATTTTCTTTTCAAAATATTTTTGAAAGGTATTTAAAGTAAGTTTTTGCGTTGTATTTAATTATTCGTTGGCATTTTTTAAAATGCCTGAAGTGTTAGTACGAGAACAGACATAATAATATTATGGAACAGTTGCAACAAATTCAGAAAATGTGTGCTGTTATAACACCACCAATTTTTAAATATAAAGCCAACAAATTATATGTAATTATTTCAAAAATATTAATGTAGGGGAATTCAGACTGACATGGACCCTTCCTATAAAATACTTTCTGGGTTTATCCTTAATGAAGTCGTAAGTACATTTACGTAATGCGAATTTTGAAAAAGTAAGTGATACGAAACATTTAAACAAAAACTAACATAATACGCAAAAATACTGTGAAGTCATTTTTGGAAGTAGTCATTTTAAATGTAAAAATAACAAAGAAAAACCGTAGAAATTCAAAGAATACACAAAAGGACAGGAGACAAGAAAGAAAGTCTAAGAATGTTTGAGAACAACAACGACAAGCACTTAATTATACTTCTGGAGTTGTTTTAGTAGATTTTAATTTTGCATTTTTCGTGCCTATAATAACTTCTGATGTCTGTTTTGCCTTATTTTCTGCTTTTTGTCTTGTTTTGTTGTTTTCCTCCCAGCACCGATCTCCACCAAGCAGAAAACATACATGCAAGCCTGGAAAACATGAAAGCATGATTGTGTCTTATCTTTCTGACTAAGCGGAAGCTCAGGGACCGGGCTCAAAAATTAAAATGATAAAGGAAGATGACACTAATTAAAATGTTTGATTTTTTTATGGCTGTCGTCATGCTTTGTTCGCTCACGAGGAAGCCTCTCTTTGCTATTCAGTATGACCTCCGATCCCTTTCGAGAACACAGATGGCTATATATTATATACTTTTTAAATGCTGGCAATCATACAAGCACGAAGAACGAGTACGAAGAACTTCTTTTCACTGATGCTATTTATCAAAAATGACCATTTCCCACTTACGCCATTTCAAGATCAAAAAAGGAGTCTACATTAGCATTTCGAAGAGCATCACGAGTAAAACGAATTCGTAGTCTTGGTGGTCAAGTTGAGATTACAATGCAAATAGGGTTTCCTAGCACGAGGGTGCTAATGTAAATTTTGAGTTAGAATAAAAATGTAAATCTTTTGGATTATTATTTTTTACGACCATTCCTATTAAATGGTGATTTGTCATTGTTTAAATGCCTTGTTGCATCCCTACTGGAAGAGTTTGTGTTATTAGCTGTGGACTGGTTGAGGTGGATTCCCTATGATTAGCACCAACTCGATCACTTCCCTTACAATATCTTCGAAGGACCAGTGAATTTATTGAGAGCGAATGCACACGCTACTAAATTTTCTGGAATAGAAAATTGGTTGCAGAGAAGTTGTTACCATATTGGGAAATGAGAATGTCTCAGTAGATATAACACGTATAATTACGCTATTACAGTTAAAAGATTTACCAAAATAGTGATGCATTGTGAAGGCATACATTATGAAAAAGAAGGGAATAGTCATTGTTGTACCTTTGCTTGAAAATAATAATGTGCCATGGCAAAATACTATAAAATATTCTTTGGAAGCTTCAGATAGTATGAATAGCATGGCATGAGGATATTGAATGAAATATAGAAATTATGCTAGAATTCACACATAATGCTGTATGAAAAAACGTAATATTCACATTCGATAACTTGAAGGAGTGCTAGTTCCACAGCGCGAGAAGATGCCGGGACGTGCACGCAGTAGACGCTGTTTGGGTCTGAGTCATCGAGAATGGCCCTCCTATGCTGTGCGCAGCTCAGCCAGCGCAGCTGGGCCCACGCAAGAAATGCATAGCTATCACTCCCCGCCGGAAGACAAGCAGACACACAGAATGTCGTTGAGAAAATTCACCATACTGAACAACGCATTTCATTACCACGTTTGTCGAAATGGCTGACGTTAGTAGAATTGGCTGGATAGTAGCGTAAGAGTACATTCCGCGAGTGTGATTATCATACGTGTATAATTAATTTAATAACTCGCACAATCAATCACTGTTCGATGCACAAACAATTAAAAACATGGTACATTGTGCAATATGCGAGAATGACATTAATCAGATCACTGCTGTGATAATTTAACAGTTTGCGGCACACATATTTTTACATGAAATGTAAGAACAGTTCTGCACGTTAACCTTGCGCACTAGTTTCAACATTTTTTTGAAGTCGCGCAATTAAAACGACATTGATTAGTTCATCGTAGGATATACACTGAACTGTTAAAATAACACATTAAAACAAACCTTAGAGACACGTATACTTTAGTACATTGTAGACGTACATTGTAGTGTGAAGACAGCAGAAATGCAACATGAGTGCGAGTGAGAGAGACGTGCGTCAGCTCTATATGAAATCGGTAGCCCGACTGATTTTTCGATTGAAATGCTTAGAGCCGATGCCTCTGATCGCTGGCAATCCACATTCAGCCAATCCGATACAACATTTTAGTTATGCAATTAAAGAATCTTGGACAACGTTTGTATTGTAATTACATTAGTCATGTGGTTGAGCAACAAATAGGAATTTAGGAATTTCAGTACGTGCCATAAAGTTCATTTGTTAAATCATCTGAATGCCGTAATAATTCTCGAAAGGCGTCGCTCGAGCAGCAACGGGCATTGAGCGATGGGGGTTCAGAGAATCGTGAAGGCAGTAAAACATGCTTAAAAATCTATGAAAATTAAGACTACAGCTGTGCCGCTGGAGGTAGTGGATGCATATCAGATAGCGTGAGCGTTTGGCTGCTGAGAAATGCACAGTCCAGGATGATCGTGAAACAGAAAGAACACATTACACTTAAATTCATTGTAATTAATCGTACTAGGATTGTCGCTATCTTGTGCCAAGGTGTGCGTATAATTACGTAATTCTTTTAATAATAATTAAGGAAGCTTATGCCCTCTTTTAAAGTCTACTTTAGCCAAAAGAAATGTATTTTTGCATACCCGTTTTAGTAAAAATAAAGGTCTGAACTTACGGGCTCTAACAAAATTTTGTTAATACAGTTTTGCTAACTGCATTCCATATTTTCTCATTTCTTCTCCCACTAACATCACAAATTGTGAAACTTAACTTAGGTTCTTATACCTAGCCTATAATTGAAGAAAATTAATCAGTATTTTCACTATGTTAAAGAAACCCTCAATGTCCGTTTGAAAAAATAAATAATATACTGTTCAATTTTCTATACCATCATAAGTAATACTCTAAACATCTCGGTTTAAGAAAGATGTGAATTAGACTACTTGGACGTAAGAGATTCGTACATAAAAGAAAAAAAGAAGGGAAAAATAATCTTCGTTCTACGTCTCGCCCTTACAAGGCATAATCTCCACGTTCTAGTGAGATAGTAATCACAATTGGTCTTTAAGGTAAATATGATGTATATGGGTGCAATTACAAGTACTTGAATAAAAATATTATTAAGTATGAAAAATAATTTCGAATATGCGTTTCAACCTGATTTGAGCCCATGTTTGCAAATTTGTGTTAAAAATGAAGTACTCTAATATTAATTAGTAATCAAATAATTTACTAAAACTATATTATTGGAGGATATTCTTTTTTCTCTTTTCTACATGTATGGAATTCTTAGAAACATATCAATATATTATAAAAATATTATCTTTAAACAGAGTTTCAAATTTTAAGTCGATGGCAAAGAGGCGGGAAGTTTGGTGGATAAATATATTTCAAATAATAATAATAATAATAAAACCGATCAAAAATATATTTATTTTTGTTAACTAACCTTCATACAAAAGGAAATATATTAAAGAACTGAAAATGTACGACCTTCTGTAGGGAAAACCAATCGCTTGCTTAAGAAAAATATGAATAAGCGAGCATTTTCTTTCACTTCATTTTCGTCATAATATCTCATCTCTTTTCAACATAATGAAAGAGATCCAATATGAAACCTCACTTTCTTGTCACCATATTTTTCATTAGTACTTCTCATAATATTTAATAATACTCTTATTCTCAAGGAGTCTTCGTAGTTTTGTTTACTGGACGATTTTATTAAGACTCTTCCTACTTCTCATTTATTAACATTTAAATAGCAACCTTAAATACTGGAGTAAAAATGAAATTCTGATGAAGTCTCGTCTTACACGGAGCATTTAAGTACTAGATAAGTTGAAAAAGACGAGAATAGTAAGAAGACAACAGTGTTTGAATATACCTGCATTAATATAAGAAGTCTCTACAGACATCAAAAGCAGTTTCAGTGGAAATTATTTAAAATATTCTAATTGAGATCCTTCTTTCTTCTGAGTTCCGCAATTATACTTAGCAAAAGCGGATAAGAAATAACTTTCTCATTTAAAATATGTTCCAATTTCAAGTCTTAATGCTACGATTTGAATAGAAATATTTTGAAGCAAATATAATTATTACACAAGATACATTTTAAAAACAGAAAAACCTGTAGTTGTCATTAGTAGTAGTAACATTTTGAAAAAATGTCACTCTGATGTGATGAATAGTTTGTAAGAAATTTATGCATTTAAGCGAATATTTTCAGGTTTACAAAGCTCAATTTTTAAATTTTAACATACCTCAGGGCATACTTGTTGCGTAAGTCATAAATCGTAACAATAATAATAAATAGACATTTTACCAAATTTCTGCGCTCTACTTATGAACATACATATCGTCATTTCCATTCCATGGTTCGAGTATTATAATTTTGCCCAGTTGTAAACTTGGTATCAGGACCTAAATGGAGTTACATCACTTGTAATGCAAAAGGGTAAAGGATATGATATACCTGAAAACATGAAATGCAGTTAACAACACTGAATTTACATATTTTTTAGATAAATATTAAATTAAATGGACGATTTTAACAAAACTCCTAAATTAAATGAACAATATGATCACAAGTAGAGAAGACAGGAAATCGATTTTTTAAAATTTATATTCAAATATTAAGATTTGGAAACAACATAAAAATATATCGTATCTATAACAAGTTGAAAATAAAATCCTATACTATTTTCAAAGTTACATACTTTGTTACTCATAGGTCATCATTATCATCATCATCATCATGTAGTCATTTCCATTCAGTGGCCTTCAACATCGTCAGAAATAAGACCCATAAAGTAGTGGTAATGATCAGGTTGCATAAATGGCACAAGGTCTGGCACATCTTTTCTTTTTACTTTCTCGTATACGTAAGTATATACAGAGTATTATATGTGGTATAGAGAAAGTTATGCAATCCTGCAAAAAATCGATATCGAGATGTCAACGGATGTACGTTTTGGGAACCCCTGATACCGAACAAGTTTTTTTCAAAACGTCCATGTGTCTATCCGTCCGTCCGTATGTCAGTCTGTCCGTCAGTCCGTCTGTCCGTCAGTCCGTCTGTCCGTCAGTCCGTCAGTCCGTCTGTCCGTCTTCCGTTTGTCCGTCTGACCGTCTTTCAGTCTGCAACCACCATTAGCACCTAAACCATACGTAGGATGTTTTTCCAAAATTGATATTCCCGGACGATCTGACTCTCCCGGAGGCTCTGCGATTTTGAAAAACTTTCTTCCAAATTTCGAGGTCCTTTACATAAATCTCCCGGGACATTTTCAAAATATTCTCAATATAGGCTACAAATTTTTTTTTATTTCTTGTAAGAATAGACACTTATATACGTGGCATAGGTCCGATTTTAATGGATAACTCTGAATTTTAGAAAATCGCAAAGGTTTAGGCGTCTTCCTACAACTACTAAATTGATAGATATTTTTCCGTCAAGTAAAATATGATAATATTTCTTGCCTTATGATCTTGTACATTTTTGTATTATTTAGCAGTTTCGTTTAATATTGCGTGTAATATTTGCAATTTTAAAAATTACAAAAACAAGGTTTTCACAAAAACGGCTCCAAATGTTTTCTTTAAACTTTTGGTACGGATAGTGCTACATTCACTCTATAAGAGGACATAAACGCCATGATGTTCTAATGTTTTATCTTTTTTCAAAAATTATAAAATGAATTATATTATTTGTCTCTCACGTCATTAAATGGTTCAAAATTTTAAATTTACTATATATTCACCGCAATGAACTGATAAAACATACTTGTTACTGGTGAAAGGTGAAATTTCCAACACCACTTGTCAATAAACAGACGGATGGCACAGCGGACATCATAAACTTGTGTTCGTATCTGTACTTGTGTAATTTACAACTACTCCCTTTGTGATGTTAATAAAATGTCGCTTACTGAAAACATTTACCAACCTATTTTTTCTTAAAATACGAAAAATTGCGTTATACCTCTTATGCTTTAAGGGGCTAATTCAAAGAATAACTTAAAACATATTATTAATATTGTGATATATAATATGAACTGGCAAATTTTGGGACTAAACGTGGTTCAAAGGGGATAGAATATCATCTGGCAATTCGTAAGACACATATCTGTCTACTAAGAAAATTCTGTAATTTTCTCATGTCCAATTGAAAATTCACCATAGAATCAAAACAGTTTTGGAAATATATTAATAAAAAGTAGAACATATTCAAAATTGATTATTTTTAACCAAGGGATCTATTAATACAAAATATGACAACAGCTCATTAATACAAATATTTTAAGAAATCTCTATTAAATATATTCACATCCGAAAGAAAACCACTGTAGCAATGAGATTGTAATATTATCATAACTGCTTAAATGGAGTACATACCGTTAGTAAGACTGAATTAACTAGTAAATAAATCAATGATTGATAGAAATGATTTTATTCTCTTCAATAAAGTAGAAGAAAAAAATTGAGTTACATTGCATACTACATTTTTCATGATATTCATTTTCAATGCCTTAAATAATTGGATATTGCGTTACCATTAAAAATATATGGCATAGTATATATCCTCATCTGATCTGAAAACAAATCCCTTCAAAAAAAGCTAGTTTTAGTATATATACTGACAATGCAAAATTTGGTAAAATGTTCTCGTTCAATTCAGTTTTCTTCCCATTACCCAATAACTAAATTTATTCTGAGAATTATATTATTATTCATATCAAGTTTTTTTCTGACGGTCGTTTTTTACACAATCATAAACTATATTTATACCTTCTGGTACACTTAGACAAATGCCGCAAAATATTTCTCAACAGAGGTAATTTATGTAACAAAAATAGGCTTTCGTCATAAGCACAAAGTCTTTTCGATACTCTTCCATCTTCTAGAATTTTTTATAAATATAATTTGAAGTACCCGGTGTCTGTGCACAGACTTTGGAAAAAAATGTCATGACATATTTCATTTCCCATACCCCTCATGAAACATTAATACCGTGCGTTCTGTATTCCATTCCCGGATTCTCATTTCACTGCCGCTCTTTTCTCAAAGATTGGTGCCAGCGGCGATTCAGGCGACCTCGATATTCCCCCTTCTCCTCGCCAGTCGACGACGCCTTCATTGGCACCACGGGCGAGAGGCGATACACAAGGCAGCGCCCCCGCCAACGCAGGCGCCGGCAGGTCACCTTCAAACGCCCTCGCAGGAACGGCAGCTCACAACCAACTCCACCGCCCTGCCCGGCCCACGCTCCCGCCGAGGCCCGCACCTCCCTCGCCCCTGCCACCAACACCCCCACACCACCGCCCTCACCGTCCCCATCACCCCCGTCATCAACACCCCCACTATCACCATCGCTCCATACATTACCACCTCCTCCAACATCACCTCCCGTTCCGCCATCACTACCACCCGCGTTATCACCACCCAGCCACCATGACACCCGTTCCATCCCACGCCACCGCCGCACCTGCATGACACCCGCCAGCAACACCCCCAGCCCAACCATCGTCCCCGCTACCACCACAGTCTCCGTCATCACCACCTCCAACATCACCGCTGTCACCACCACAACTGCCCGCGTCAACACCACCACCGCCACGATCGCGGCATCATTCCGCCCTCGGATCCGCCTCACCACCATCGGACCCGTCAGCAACATGTTGACCTCACCAATGTCGCCTCCATCCCCACAGTCTCCGTCATCATCACCGTACCACCCATAAGCAACACCCTGCCGGCACAGGCCCCATACGATTCATTCACCTCTTCTTAACCGTCCCAACAACCCCTACTCCAACCTTTTCCCCATCTCCTGCCACTCTTCACATTCATTCCATTGAGAGCCCGAAGGCCGACTGAATCCATTGCCTGTTCCTCATTCGTCGCGTCGTCCAGTTTGCCACCCGCTAAGACCCCCACTCCATTTCCCACTGGCCTCGCACCATTTCTAGCTCTCGCTACCCCTTTCATCGCTGCTTGCTCCGCCTCTACACACTCCGCTTCTACCCGCTCCGCAACTCTCCGCTCCGCTCCGCTCCCCTCCGCTCCGCAACTCCCCGCTCCGCTCCGCTCCCCTCCGCTCCGCAACTCCCCGCTCCGCTCCATAACTCCTCGCTCCGCTCCACAACCCCCCACTCCGCTCCGCACCCACTCGATCAGCTCCGCAACTTCCCTCACCGCTCCGCAACTCCTCTCTCCGCTCCGCAACTCCCCACTCCGCTCCGCAACTCCCTGCTCCACAACTCCCTGCTCCGAAACTCTCCGCTCCGCTCCGTAATTCCTCGCTCCGCTCCACAACCCCCCACTCCGCTCTGCACCTGCCCTATCCGCTACGCAACTCCCCGCTGCGCTCCGCAACTCCCACTTTGCTCCGCAACTCCATACTCCGCTCCGCCATTCCCCTCTCCGCTCCGCAACTCCCCGTCCCGCTCCGCAATCCCCCACTCCTCTCCGCAACATCACGCTCCGCTCCGCGACTCCTCGCTCTACTCCCCTCCACTCCGCGATTCCCCGCTCCGCCCCGCCTTTTTCCACCCCGCTCCGCCTCTTCCCGCTCCACCTCTTCCCGCTCCGCTACTCCTCGCTCCTCACCGAAACTCCGCTCTGCTACGCCTCTTCCCTCTTTGTTTCTAACACGCACGGTTACTTCCCGCTCCGCCTCTTCCTTCTCCGCCTCGCCCCGCTCTGCCCCTCCCCCGCTCCACGTTCCACCTCTCACCGCCAAGCCTCGGCGCGCGCTTCCCTCTCCATCCGACTCCTTGAAGCTTTGGCTGCTCTTTACCTCCGCTTTGCCACGCGCTGCCAGCCAGGCGGCACAGATATCTCCATAGGCGGAAGCCAAGTCGCTGCAGGCGATCGACTAACGCAACTTCATCCACTAACGCCGCTCCGTTGGGCGGCGCCCACGTCGCCCGTCACCCCGGCGACCTACGCGATTCAAGCGCAAGTCAGACAACGTTAGCGCCTCGGCGGATATCGCTTGAACCGCTTTACTGCATTTCACACGGTATTTACCGACCCATTCTCATTCCCATACCACATGAATAGTCCACAGATCGGAGTCTACGGATCACGGGAACACTCGGAAAACTGGGTACTTACTATTAAACTGAGGTGCGAGGGGATTTGGCGAATTGGTAGCTACGCTAGACACAATTTGATAATGGCGATAATGATAATGATGATAATAATAATTAATCTTATTATAATAATAATAATAATAATAATAATAATAATAATAATAATAATAATAATAATAATAATAATAACATTGTATAAAATGAGTCAATCTTCCTGGTCTTCAATAAACCATTGCCCCTGAACTAAGAAATATCTTCTGAGTAGCTAGAATAAAAGGAAAAAATAGCCAACTTCAAATCCTTGGATAAAAATGGAAGAATTCTGGTGACCAAGGAAGAAAATGGTCTAGTGATCATCATTGAATCATCAAGCGACCTACAAAAACTATTAGAAGATATGCATTACTAAGGTAACTTTATGCATCAAAACTCTCAGAAACGATTATAGACTGGATAAATTACAAGATACGTGATAAACAAATTTACTTTGTCTATAAAAACCTATCTCAATGAAATTCCCACAACAAATACTAAAAAATATATAACAAAAATAGGTTATATACAATACATATTAACATTCGGTTATAAAATACTTGTAGAAATACTTGAAGAAATGTAAATGATTCTAAAACAATCTTTCTTCCATATTGTCTGTCTGTGAAAAGTATGTTTCACAGAAACAGATGTCAATATGTTTCATCTATCTATTAAACGGTTTTTTTTTGTAGCCTTGGCCGTTTTCTGTGTTTTTCATGTTTCCATTGTTTTACGTGTGCGAGAGGAATAACTTAAGAGATAGTTTCACTCTTCGGATCCACTAGTATGCGATTAACTTCAGCCGCTAGGATGTCCAACATGGCCGCTTCTAACGAAGTTTCTCTTCCTTTGAACGGTACACGTCGCAATGTCTGATGAACGTTACACATTACATGTTCGCGCCTTTCTCGATCGTTAGAGTACCATTTTTCTCTCACGGCTGTCAGTATTCACAGCTTCAAAGATTTGTGATGTCCCTCTCTTTGGGATAAGGTCTCGCATATACCGTTTCCCTCGTTTTCTTAGGATTGACCAATAGCGATTTTCTATTTCTTTATTCTAATTTCAGGGATGGTCAACGCAGTGCTCGACTGATAAAGTTATTCCACGCCGAGCGACAACGTTATCACTCGCGCCCCGGTTTCAAACATGAACACACGCAAACTCGCTTTTTCTTGACTTGAAGCCTGGACCTGAGTTCTATAATTCCGTATAAATCGACGGAGGTGTCCTTTCCAACCCCTCGTTACATAGCAGTGACGCCCAGGCTGGATACCCGTGGAGTACCTGCACCCGGTAGTAAGACGCCGTGAGAGATAGTCGTTGGCAAGAAGCCCGGTGGGGCAGAGCGTGTCAAGAAGCCAGGCAGGGCAATTGTGGAAAAGGGCCGCGCTGTGGAGGGAGCGCTTTCCGAAGCGCTCACGTGCTCGAAGAGAGGTGTGAAAGCTGGAGCACTAGTGGGGGCGGCTAGGTAAATAGCTTCCCCATCGACGCCAGATCGAGACGGGCCTTCCACCCGCCGAAATCCGCCCACGGCAGTGGTTTTCCGCGGAGCCCTTTGGCTGGCGCAGCAGATATTGGATTACATTTGCGCGCGGCGATGGTGTAACGGTTAGCGTACCGGACTGTTGTACCCAAGTTGGCGGGTTCAAAGACGTGGATTTTTAATGGCGATAAAATCCTTCGTACGCCTTGCTTCGGCGGGGAAGTAAAGCCGGCTGTCTCATGTTAGTAGATTTACTTGCATGTAAAAGCTCCTCATGCCTAAATGACGCCTCTGAGCTCAATTGAAATCGTATATTTCTCGCACAAGATATACCTCCTTTCTCTGCTGGTTGGTGAAAGGGGCGTAGCAAACTTTGCGTGGTCAGTCGGAAGAGCAGGCTTCATGGGCTGAGTCTCACTACGTAAAATAAGGCATTAATTCAATTCAGTTCAATACATTGTACTATTTCTCTTCAGAGGCTTCTGACGATGATTCTCTCCAAATATTCCTAAGGCACCTCGACGGCAAGGTACTTGTGCTGCAGATGACACCAATCTGAGGATATTTTGATGCACTTTTCAGTTTTACCTTTGAATAATATGCATTGACAAAGTGAATTTCTGACTATTTTCAGTTATTAAACGTGGTTTGAGAGTAGTCTTACGAATTATGTACTAACTCTAAAATATATTGAAAGTTTAGATAGAACAAAAGGATGAGCAATTAATTTAATTGTTAATGTAGATTGCTGTTGATTGTGGTCAGAAATGCATGTAGAACACAACACGGCCAACAACCTATCATGTTTGCTGTACTTTACTATGTTATGACTAAGGTTAGTTTATCAGTATTATTTTGCTTTTGTATTTTATTAAATGCTTATAATCTTTTTACCTCATTAAATTATAAAATGAATGTTTTCTTGGTTTGAATTCCTTATTGAGGAATCGACAACGGAGATTTCGAAATCAGAGCCCGGAAATTACTAAACCCACTTATCAATCTCGAGAGACTCGTGTCTACGCGATCCTAATTTATGCACTGCCTGAATCCCAACGATCTTTCCTCGGCAGGCTTTGATGCCGCCGTAAGCCACACGCTCTGTGCGTTGCTCCACGAATTTTACCATTTTCAGTTCATACGTGGTAATGGTAAACTTTCTATATCACAATGCATCCTGAAACATGATTCTAAAGCTAATAATAATCATGAACATGTAAGTGTTGTGCTTCCAGCATGAACGATTGTTTTGTGATGTGCTCCACGCCATTGCGTAATACACAGCAACAACACATTTCTATTGTGCAACATAATATCCGCTTGCGTAGCATTTAAAGTGACATTGCGTACCTGTTGATCATGATTTGTGACATGCTTGAACTTGTGTTGTTCCGCGACTGTGAATAGCTGCAACATAATTTGTGGTGGTTCTACTCAAATAGTCATGCTGAAACAGGGTCCCTGTCAGAACAATGGTCATCTATTGAATGTTCCGGCATTGGAAATATGCTACTATCTGCTATTGTAAATCGCAGAAACCATAACGCGGTTGCTTCTATTGATTGCCTGCACGCCACGGCCAAACGCACCCCTGCTAAAAGTTAATTGCAACTATTTCAATTAGTCTTTAACTTCATATGCCTTCAGATATTACAATTATTTAAACGTTTTCAAGAGAAAATGCAGTTGCATAGTTGCAACTAGATGTATTTTTCGGTGGTTTCCACAGAAATATTGTGGAACTCCATAATTGTAATACAACGGGAGGAAATAGAAATGGTATTCCTCAAAGAGAATTGATGAACAAACTATTCGTCAGTTACATCATTACACAGACAAACATGTTTCGAGGTACTTTACCTTATCTTCAGTGTCTGCAACAGGATATTAAGGAAAACTCAGTAACATGGTCAACATGATTCGTGGTGGTTTTTCTAACACGGTGCCATTTTGTGCGTTGCAGAATGCACAAAATGGCACCGTTGGGGAATGCAACATTGGCTCTTAGTAACAGAAAACACGATTTTGAAGGAATCAATCAAATGAGTCAGTCAAAACAGTACAAAAGTTTTCAAACATTGAAATTAACATTAGGGAAAGGCGAATGAAACTCTTTGGCCATCTTAACAGATTATCATAAAATCGATTGACAAAAAAGTAGATTATGTAACCCCACTTAAACTCACAACACCTTGTCTGAACGAAACTTGAAAAGACCTCACAAATGCTAATATAAGATCGAATGGCATTGTAGAAAGAGATACAAAGTGGATAAGTGGAAAGTTGCACAAGAGCAACCAAAACAAAATAATACAGACCAACGATTGGTCAGAAGAACGTAAGCAAGCTTTGTCCGAAATAATGAAAGCATATCAGAAAAACAAGACAAACCCAAAGAAAAAATGAGTATCTTGTCTAGCGACTTCCATCCATGGTGAGAATTCGCCAATTATAATATAATAATATTAATAATAATAATAATAATAATAGTAATAATAATAATAATAATAATAATAATAATAATAATAATAATAATAATAACACATTCCAGATATGATTCAGCGATTTTTGTAAATCATTTTGCATGAAAATACTACAATTTTTTAATACGATTCTTGGTAGCATGATGGAGAATCATCTTAAGGATATATCGATTTGTGAAACTTCGAAACACGCGAAAATGAAGAAACGTTACATGAAAATAAGCACTCTATTTCTCGACCATTCTAATCTGTTCTCAAACCGAGACCCTCCATCGTCTCTCGAACTCACATTCCTTCTCTCACGGCATTCCCATCTACATACAGCTCTCAAATTATAGACTTCTTTCCCTGTCACTCGCTTCCAACGCTGATTCTTTTCCCACTGTTCTCCAATGCTCAATTGCCGTCCGCAATCGATATTTCTTCTAAATGTTAAAGTGGAATCCCTCTTTCGTCGTACGCTCCATTCTCCGTTCTCGAAATTCATATCGCATCTCATTCCAGTATACTAGTTCCCATAATATTTGGCTGATACTTTTATTTCCTTTCGAATCTGTTCATAATAAGTTGAAAAACTTTATAACCATCTAGAAAATAAATATCCAATCAAAATTCCACACTCTGGTCGACATGTGTTAGTTCTCAGTGGTTGAAAGAAAATTTCAGGCAATGTCACTACACAGACCTGCAATGAAAATACGGTTTTGAAAATTGTAATTTTCTCTTATGTTTTTTGTACGTTGAAATCGAAAATGTAACTTAAAATGCTTCTTCACGCGCAGTTTTTCACAAATTGATTTTAATAGTGCAGTAAGCCACTGGCAGCTTTCTGTTTTTAGCGTACAGTTTAGTGACGTCCTCTATGACCTGGTGGTAGAATTTGCACTTTTCCTTCGGGCGGCAATATGTACCAGTTCACTCACGACATCTATAAAGTGGTGATACAATTTCTGCGGTTTTCCCTCCACATGGCAGTATGTTCCTGTTTGAGGTATGACATGATGCTTTAAATCACGGACGTCCAAGATAGATGCGCAAAGGAATTTAATGACTGGCGACTTTTCATGGATTCATAAAGAAAGTTTAAAATCAGTGCTACTACAAAACGGCATCGAGAAAGCTTCAATACCTATGGGGCATTTAGTTTACCTCAAAGAAACTTAGGAAAATCTTGCCCTGATCCTTACTAAAATACAGTACAACAATCCTGGCTGGGTGATACGTAGTGACCTGCAGATTGTATACGTTCTTCATGAGCAACAGTCTGGATATTCAGAGTTTCCTCGTTTCCTCTGTGAACGGGATAGCCGTGCGAAAGTGAACCTCTGGGACCAATCGGAATGGTCCCCAACAACTACTTCCCAAACACGAAGTAAGAATAATTTAAGGAAAGGTCTTATTGCTACAAAGAAAATACTGCTACCAGCTGTGCATATAAAATTAGGACTCAGTAAACAGTTAACTATAGCTCTGCCAAGAAATGAAACGTGTTTCACGCATCTTTGTGATAAGTTTCCACGTCTCTCAGAAGCCAATATAAAGGAAAGAATTTTCGTTGGACCAGATATGAGAACACTTATTTTAGAATTTACCACCTCGATCACAGATGCTAAAAAAAGAGCGTAGATTTCCTTTGAAATAGTGGTTAAAATCTCCTATGAAACAGGACCCGAATTATGGAATCATAGTTAAAATATGTTGAAGAACTTTAAATATTTGGGATGTTGTATGAGGTTCAAGATTCACTCCCTGCATGCACATTTGGATTTTTTTTCCTGAAAATCATGGCGCGATGAGAGAGAAGCAAGGAGAAAATTTTCACCAGGATATCAAGAAGATGAAAAAGAGGTATCAGGGTCGCCAACAATGTCGATAACAGAACCTAAACATGCTGGGCGACTACTGCTGGATGCTCTACCGGGATATGTCACGGGGCATACTTATGAGGAAAAGTTATGCTCACAGTTTCACACAAAAAAAAGATATTTCAAGGCACTTAAATAATGTTTTAAAAAGAAAAAAATATTAAATAGTTCATATGATAAAAATTTTTGTATTATTTGCTAGACAACGGATTAAACTTTTCATATAACCTTAATTAGCATTATATTGTAATATCAGTTAGTTACAAAACTTCATAGTGTGTTGAGAAAAATGGTGAGCGGTAGGATAAAACTGAGCTCAGATATAAAATCAACACCCCAAATAACTATATATTTCATATAAATTTAAAAAAGTTATTATAGCCTGTAAATTTGCAGGCCTGTGTTATTAGTATAATTGAAGATAAAAGAAACAGGAGGAGAACAAAGAGTGATGAAAATAAAATTTTATTTTATTTGTGTAAAATTATATTTTATTTTCATTTTATTCGATGCCAACATTATTAATTTTTGGGTAATAACTTTAAAGTGTGCAAGTGTTGTGTAAAGACTCGGGATCTTCACCTCTTGTAAATTAGTGGTCCTCAATGTTTGGAGAATTGAAATTAGTGTGAAAATTTCGTTACCGATGTTATACTGCCTCTGTAATGTCAGCGCTTTCCAGTCCCGACCATTCTATACACCCGTCATTACAACTGCACCTCTTCTTACACGGGTCCAGGTGTATGTACTCCTTATCTTGCTTTCGATACCGTCCAATGATACTGTCAATAGCCTTTGAGTACCGTGAGAACTATCCAATTGAGCACTAACTCACATCAAAACGCCACACACAGCTGTCCGTTGCTATTCACCGGCCGAGTGTATGCGACTGTGTTATCGATTCCAACAATCTCAGTCGCGTTCTGGAACCCTCCACCCACCAACGTTTCTCGTGGGCGACGCTTCAGGGCTTGTCAAGGCCATTTCATCTAGATTCCGAATTAGATCGTTCTGATGTACAATACGATAAAAATAGTGACCAAAAACGTAGCATGTAATTGTAACCGTTTTTAGGCAGATGTACTACAAAGAACAGGGAGTTTTAGCGCATATGTGACTAAGAGGTAAATACCTTAAATCACGTGGCGGACCTTGAAGTTTTCACGTCTTATCTTAAACCCAAGGCAGTGATGGCATGGTCTCCTACTCCTGGCAGTGGCACGCTTTGTAGCACCGGGGCGTGCTACGAGCTTCTGAGAATAATTATTGAAGGTCAAAGGTCACAAAAAATTAGTTTTTTGCAAACATCTCGTTTTCTAGGGCTCAGAGGCTAATTAAGGTTCTTACAAGTTATAAAGTTTTTGTAAATATCTACAAAAATGGTTATATTCATTTTTCCCGTACGACATACCGTTTTAACGTCTGTACATGTCGAATGCTCCATTCCATCTAGCTTTATCCGTTTGCGCACCACCATTTCGCACCACCACCACAAAGGCGCATTTCTTTACATGATTTTCCTACGAGATGATGATGATGTGATAGGCCTAGACGATATGCAGTTTAAACTATAAAAGTGTTATGCGTTTGAAAAATTGTCATATTATTAAAAAACTGTTCCGTTCTCGTCTTCATGAATTTCTTGTATTTGTATTTGTAGTTCTAAGAAGTCTGCATCTTTATTATTGTATCTATCAACTTCACTCGTATTTTATTGAAAGATAAAATGAAAAAAATATCGTCATTGTCAGTAGAAAAGTTATCGAAAGAATCAACAGCAGAATTTTCAGGCATTGCAATAGAAACATGAGTGATCATGACTGTGGCCGTTTATAATAGAGCAAGATACGCCAAATCTTCTTCATTCACAATTTCCACCGCATAATTTTTTACAATCACTAAAAATAGTATTGAGAATACTGTCTGGCGCTGGTCGTAAAAATGTTTTAATGGACTCCAAAAAATATTATTAAAGATCCAACCCCACTGTTGTGGATATATATCTCTTCCCAGTCACGTTTGGATCTGGTAATATACACAGTACCTGTTGCAGTTGTAGGGGGAAGTGATGGTAATTTTACAACAGAATTGAATCTTGTCAAATTCGCATAACGTAAATAGCGGTAATTATCAAGAGATATTTCCATATATTGCCGTCAATTGTCAAATCCATTGTGAAATATAAGTTGTTGAGAACAGTTTTCTTTTTGAAAACCTTCAACAGCTTGGTGTAAACCAGGACGATTTTACATTTTACATTACGATCAAACATGTTTATTGTATTAAGTTTCCGCTGTTGAATAGAGCAGAAGTGGTATCATATCCGGTTACTGCATGTAGCAATAAAATGTGTTGTTTACATTGAGGATATTTGTGAAAGCTTGAAGAATTATAAAATTGTGATTTGACCTCTCCTTTACCTGGCTTCATAGGAAATAATTGTTGCTGTAAATGACTACGTCATATGAGATGAACAAATATATCAATGTCCTCGTCTACTACGACAGTAGTGTTAGCGATTCATTCTTCCATTGCAGTTTCAGTCAATAACTCATCTGCATCATCACGAGTTTGTGCTGTTGCGATGTTGAAGTTTTTAAATGTGTCCATGAGCAATGCAATTAGTTTCCGCTTATTAGAGCGATTTGAGAGGAACTTATCTTAAGCAATTGGTACGTCCATATTTTCACCGAAAATAATTTCGAGAGATACAGAAATTGCGGGGGTTCTTTGAGATTTCTCCATTGGCTTCACGTTTTTTTATTGCCTTTATATCCATCGAACACAACAATAACGTTAGTTCCACAACAATCACATATTCTATGCATGAGTTACATGGAATGGAGCCTATACCTTGTACGGAAACCTCACCGCTTGTTTATGTTAAAACGATTTGTCATACGTGAAAATGAATAGAACGAATTTTGTAGATAATTACATAAACTTTCTTGCTTTTTATCACCTCAATTAATCTCCAATCCCTTGAAAACGTGATTTTTGCAAAAAAAAACAAACAAACTGAGTTTTGTGATCTTTGACCTTCAATATTTTTGGGGCCAGGCTTCTATCGTTGTCTATTTTTAATGTATTGTTTAAAACAACGAAATAAAGCGATTAAAAAATAAAGACTTTGATACCATTTTTTTAAAACTGGAGACCTTTTCTGTGCTAAATTCGACTGGGTTATCAGTACAATTAGCGTCGGGAGAGGAAACTATCTTTAGTAACCCCTATCGGGAACGATAGTGATGGCGTTGTCGAAACCTGCACCAGAGGGTACCAAGTATTTAAATTTTTGATCCAGATTGGGAAGAATCGTTCCGTGTCTTAAATCACACACCCGACAATTAAATGCCAAGTATAACGAAATAATTTCCGTTTTTTAAGCAAAATATTTACAGTCTGGGTTGGTAGCTCAAAGAGTCATTTGCGGAATATACAGTCTGCTTGGTTTCAAATGCTACTATATAATATTCAATTCATAAAATAGTGGTGTTACAGTGGCACTTTCTTTCTCGAGTTACATTTTCATGTAAACGTAATATTATAAAATTCAATAAGTATCATTCGAATACTTCAATATTTCCTGGAAAACTCTCTTCAACAAACGAAGCTTAAGAGATTCGAAAACATTTGGGCACAACCATAAGTTTAAAGAAGATGGCACGTATTCCATAAATATCTCTATATTGTGCTGTACTATTAAAAATGTTTTCAGGAAACATTTTGGAGCCATATAGAAGAAAATCTTCCTTAAACAAGAAACCTTCCTTTGACAAAATTTGATTCAGTCTTACACAAAAACTGCACTTATGTAGAACATACATGAAAAGATTTCAAGATTTATTGTGACAAATAAAATGCTTTAAAAAGAAATCTTTGTCTAAAATAATGACGATAACTGGATCGAATAAACGTTCAACTATTTTCGTTTTCGAAATGTCAGAAGGTGTAATGAAAGACACACTTTTTCCATATTATTATGAGCATATTGCTTTTTTTAACAAAAAATTTAAAGACAATATTTATTTTAATCTTTTTCACTGTCATATTTATTTTACATCCATTTAAATATAGTTTTGTTTCCAATAAATAATCTCTGTGTTAATTACCATTCGTTATTTTCGTGTTTTTTTCCTACAGGTATTTGACGCCTTGCAGGATGTGACGAAAATGCGATCCGAAATACATCCCTTTGCCACTTTGTTTGGTTATCGATGTCATTGAACTAATTTGCCATAAGCTGTCATGCTTACTATATTCGCCGCTGGTGTTGATTCGGCTATCGCATCACGGTCTTCTCATTGGCGCTCATTCGTGTATTCCCTACTCAGAAACACTTCATATCTTCTGGACCACTGAGCACTGCTCTTTCAGTACCGTCTGGGAATCCCAGCAGTCACGTGTCAACGACCGTGGCTCTGCAACGTGCTGCCAGGGGAAGAAGGATTGACCTCGCTTCACAAAGACGTTGACATAGAAGGTAATGAGACGAGGGACAAAGAGCTCCTAAGACCCTCCCAGTAATAATAGTAGTCCCTGAATGTTCACGTGTGCGGTATTTTGTTGCAAACGTGCCGAGTTTTTCTTTAAACTTCATTACATAACTTCATGATTTTATGAACATGTAAGATATGCGTATGCATGTAAGAAGAAAATCATAGTTTGATACTTTAAGACGATTATTATTATTGTCTTACATTATTCACAGTATCTACTGGTCGGTATGTCAACCACACACAGGTATGATGACCACGGTGTGTGGTTGGCCTTTTACTGAAGGTTTCAGATGGCTTCTGAACAATACGGCATGTATTCAAAATACGTCTTTTTCCCATATTATATACATTCCTGTATCCAAGTGAAGACACTCAGTGCCCGAAGTGTCATTTTCGGGATTCAACTCCCGTAGCTGATATTATTATAGGCCACAGTCGTCACTATACTATGAAGTTCCACGATGAGTTGCGACTTCATAGGCGATGATTTGTATACTCTTGGATCTTCTCTTGATATTTTTCCCGATATGTTGTGGGTATTGGTATTGATATATCGAATAACGAAAACCTCCTGTTGGTTCTATCAATTGTAGCGTTATATCTGGTCTATTGGCCGCCGACATGTCTGTCGTATGTTAATGGAACGTCCCCCCCAAGGTAAAGAAATTTGGGTGGTGGCCCCTCGAACTACTTTCAAGCACAATTCTGAGGCCAACATATTTATTAATACGGCCACGGAAGTTGGCCGAGTAAGCCCAGTTTCTCAACGCCCAAAAATTGGCGTACACTGTTTCGCCACTTCATCATGCTCTTTTTTGTATCCACCTGTTGCGTGGCTGCTACATCCACTTGTCACGTGTTGGGATAGGTTTCGACTTGCAGCCTCACACTCTTCTACACGAGTCGGGAATGAATGGTAGAATCTCTCAGAATGTGTTTTCTGTAGTTCAATGTTGGTACCACTTGGTCTTGGATAGCTATCATGAAGGCTTCTTTCTCGGAAAGAGATTCCCGTGCTGGAGCATTGGTGCGACGCAGAGATGTCGACTTCTGGTTTTTACTCAGCTTGTGAGGGTACCTTCCCATGCCCAGTGCCTTGCTTTCATAAGTGTTATCTTCTCCTTCGCGTTTCAATGATTGGTTGAACAGGGGGATCCAAGCTTTTTTCAAGTTCGAGGATATAGTTTATTATCAACTGCGCTCACTGCTTGCCTGAACTTCTACCCACAATGTTCAAGAAGTATCTTCGTGAGTGAAGCATTTGAGAGGCTGTGTAGATTTTATGAGATCTACAATACCTCGCCTCCTTGCGACCTTGAAGCGGTAAAAACGCTCAGTACTTGAAATGGGGATGATGTTTTCGTGTTGAGTCCATAGCGGTCGAATTGTTCTCGGAGGTTGTCGAGGTCGGTTTGCTCCATTTAATCAACGCCAAAGGAGTATGTCAAGCAACTGGAATAACAAATGAATTTGATGGCCTGCAACAAGGTTTGCTAGCAGAGTTGAGTTTTAAGAGCCCTGAATCGTTTACACACTTCATTTGTTCAGTATATTCTTAGTAACAGTGTGTTTGATTCGGCAGTGACTCGTTGGAAACCAGATGTATTTGTAAGTTTTCATGGGTTCTCCTATAAAGGTTAATCTTTGGTTCGATCTATAGTTTCCAAATTCGTATTAACGTGCATTATGACCCTTCCGAATGATACTTCACTCTTCGCTGCACTTATTCCAAACCGAATTTCATCTTAAATGTCGTCCAGTGAACTTCTCCGCCGTCACGTTTATTACGTTGCCGCCATAGGACTTCTCAGTCAGTGCTCCATCTTTTGTAATAAGCGTGTCAGTATTCACAGCCATGATGAAAGGGTATCTTATTCTATAGGTCCACTTAGTCCTTCTGGCGTTGCACTGCCATGCGGCAGTGGTCCTCTGGACAGCCAATAGATTGCTCTCTCTGGGAAAGCACTTGCGGCAGGTGCAGCTATAAGTGGAGATGGATGGTGCCTGCTAATGTTCGGCTGTAGTATATTCGGGTTATCCCCGATCAGGGCCCGCCGTTCAGCTCCTTGATCACCACCGGCTCGCATGCTGTCACCTCCAGCGGTGGCTCCGAAGGTGGCCCCGGCGCTCCCAGGCAGCTGGCTGCGTTTCAGGCCTTACGACGGCATATTCCGTGCTCCATATTTCTATGGGTGTTGCCATCGCCCGTTTGCCGCCAAATTTTCTGACCGTTGCCCGTCTCCCACGTGGCTAAGTTCTCAATTGCTCGGACGTAGGGCTGGACTTTGGGAGACTCTGCATAGAGCTTCAGGTCATCCATGTATAGGAGATGTGAGACACGAAGAAGAGTTGAGAGTTAGTATTATTATTATTATTATTATTATTATTAATATTGTTATTATTGCCCAATCAATTACTTGGGGGGAAAGGCCTTCCGAAGATTCAGGCACACCAATAGATCGTACGCCAGATCAGCTACTTCTGATGATGGAAGTTGAAAATATTTCATTAAGCACAGTTTACACACACGTACACTTATGCACTTTTCACAGATTCTTTGACCTATCAAACGTCTTTACCAATTTCTGTCTGATACAGGTAAGGTTATCTAACTATGTTTCATCCTATCACTAACCACAAACTACTAACCTTAAGCTTGACTCTAATTAACTATTTTCACTTACCGTTTTTTTAATAACTGTATTGTAAATAACATAATATTTAGTCTCCATGACCAATTTTGTAGTTATAGTTCTTCTCCTTTCTTTTGCACCATAATCTATCTTGATATACTTTAATCTATTTAGACGCTATATCTAATTGCGCCATTTTGTCTTCTGTTTCTCACACTTTTTTCCCGATTCGCAAAAGCTACGTACTGTTCACTTCTGCCCATCTAATTGTATCCATCCTGGCGACGTGACTCCCCCCCACTTCCAGTTTAGTTTCTAGGGTGATACTATAGCGTCAACTAATGTTATTTTTCTTAATATTTCGTTCCTCTTTTTTGTTTAATGTAATAGAAAGTTGCTGTCAACGCTAGCGCCTGTTCAGCGAACTATTCAGCCGATTTTCTCCAAGATTGATTTTCCCCGATTGATCTGAACGAAATATAGGTTCTGAGAGTTTCATTTTTAGAGGTATTTTGATTTTTAAGGATACTTAACATTTTCAAAATATTATCAAAAACGGCCTCAAATGTTTTGATTATACGTTGTCCTTGGATAGCGAACAAGGCTCTTAAAAAATGCAGTTCGTTGAAATCCTTGATTTTTTGAAAATTGCAAAAGTACACATTTTATTGGGCGTCTTGATACAACTACAACATTGAAGATAGAGAATTTTCCTAAATAAAATCAGTTCCGTATAGACAGATCTTGAAATTATTTAATTCAATTGTTCAAAAATATGAGTGTAATTTCGTATTATTTTGGGTGAAATAAAGACAATTTTAATGTTTTTTTAACTTTTAAATATTTTTTTTTCAAAAATCGCTAGAATTTTTGTTTCTTAAAATGTTAGCAGTGGCTTATTTTCTTACAAGGAGCCAGGAATATTGGTAACAACACTTATTGTGACATATAGAAAATATTTTATAGCCTACTGTTTGTTTCTATGTCAAAAACAGCGGTTATTGGACTATAAAATATAGAGGTACACATTTATATTATTCATTTTTCAAATGAATGTGTCGTTTAATTATTTTTGTGATAATATGATATCATGTGACTATGTGTAGTAGTATTATATCAAATAGAAAAGTCACCTTGAATATTGTGTAAAACCCGTAATGACAATATCGAATCCCCATGTCCAACGCTCACGAGAATCCACTGTCAGAATCATGTGTCGTAAAAACGGCAGAATATAAATGCACTTACGCACACGATAACCAGAATATGATTATAAAAACAAGTGTGCTTTATTAGATATTCACGAACACAAAACTGTGCTTTCGTTTCTCTTGCAAACTTGATAAAATTGTTCTTTTCACTTGGTTCTAATCTTGGTTCGATTTTTGTTCAACCCATTTATTAAACAATACACTCCTGATGAATTTGTTTGTCTTTCGGCGTTTTCTAATTCACTATATGCAAATTCACCGTTGGCATTAAATTACACAATCAGCGTACTTCAGATATGTTTTTCTGATCACTCACAACAAAATGAAGGTTAGCTTGTCGTGGGACGAGAAGACTAGAAGTATTTAGTAGGACAGACATAAATAGCATGAAAGACATATGTAATACACACTTTAATTTGATCTGCATTATAATCAGCAGGACTCAAGTTACAACAAAACACGCTTGATACGATAATTATGACACGATTTGCACGGATAAATATGACATTATTGACGAATAATGTATTGTTTGTCTGTTTCATACCAAAATTTACTTTCAGTGGGACATCCCTATCCCCGACCACTAATCTCTCATTTCTGTAAAGAAAATTACATTTACCCCTTTCAAAAAGGCTAAAATGTTACAATAGTCACAAATATGCAATATTTTATTGTATGGAAGGGAACATTTTATGGTAATGTGACGTTTATAATCAATTTTCTCTCAGGATGTACCTTATTGCAATTAGTTGCTGCGGAACTCCTTTTCTTACTTCTTGACTTTTTCTGTAAAAATAGATTGGAGACATTGCGAAGTTCCCTTGTTAGTCGCCAGTCTCTCATCTCCTTCAGCAGCCACGTGGACTCTTGTCAGAAGCCTCCCAAGTGCGTCATCTGCCTCATTAAACGCCGCCTCCTGCAGCCGTCCTACACCGTCGCCCACATCCCATCCCCCGCCCGACTCAGCCCCGTGCTCACGATGCTGTGGCAACCTTTTGAGCTCACGTGGCTGAGAATTTGACTAGAGCGCCGCGATAGCTATGGTTGTGGGTTCTTCTTCTTTTTTTGTTTTTTTCATCTTCTTTTTCTTTCTTATTTCCTTCTTCATTCTTTCTTCTTTATTTTTTCCTCCCTTCTTTCCTTCCTTCGTTCCTTCCTTTTTTCTTTCCTTTTTCCTTCCTTCTTTTCTGTTTCTTTTTTTCTCTTTCCTTCTTTTCTCCTCCCTTCTTATTTCTTTTTCTTCTTTTCTCTTTTCCTTCTTTTTTTCCTTTCCTTCTTTTCTACTGTCCTTCTTTTCTACTATTCTTTTTCATTATTTGTTTCTTTCTTTGTCTTTTATGGCTCAACCTGACTTACGATTTTCCCTTAGCCTATTCGCGATTCTAGAACGCCTTTTTTTGGATCAGAGGATGATGGGTCATTCGACGTAGGGTAATCAGCCCATTGCTTCGTCCTGAGGATGGCGAATGGAGACAAAATAGAAATGCAAGGATCGGGCGTGGCCTACTTTTCCGTGATTTTCTACGATCCACAGCAAGCGAATGCTGAAGCAAGACTCTAATAAACGGTCCACGGACCGCGCGCGATCTTTCCTTTCTCGTCCTATCTTCACCTACCCTTACATACACACACACACACACAAACATCCACTACATTATCACACATGTCATGAGACCAGTCGGGGGTTTAGAGCTTGTCCCGACTGAGGCGGTGCATTGCTGGTGGGAGATATCTGGTTGTGTAATACCCCACAAGTAGACCATCCAGCAGGGGAAGATCACCGTCACATTCCGTGATAAATCATGCTTAATTATGATGATATATGATGTACTTTTTGGATCAATGAACTTAGCAGTTGCCGCACCCGAAAACACTAATCAATCAATCATTGACCCCAAAACGTGTATTTCCGTCGAAATCTCGAAATCAATTTTCCGCAGCATTACATAACTTTCCCTATACTACGTATATGGGAAGGTAAAAACTAAAGTGCAGAAGCAATTGATTGAAGTAATTACCGTTAACTAGTGTAACTTCAATAAGACATGTGCAAACACGTAATAGACAATTTTGGCGCCACACTCCAGTAACGTCACGCCAGGACGAGAGTTAACTCGCAACTATTGGCTTCGAGAGCGACAGAGGCGTTAGCGGTTGGGTGCCGACTGCCTGAACTGTCCAATAGGTTTTGAATATTTTAAGAAACGAATTCCAAAGAGAATACACACTTTTGATTTAAATAAAATGGTAAGGCACACCAACATCACGGAACAGGATGTATTTGGATGTACGGTGTGTAATGTATTTAATATTTATCTTAAAAATAAAGATTGGCTTGTAAGAACAGAAGAAATGAATAAATAAAGAAATGAAGAAAGAAATAATAAAGAAAGGAAGAAGCGAAACCATCAGTAAATTCATCAATAAATACATTAATAAATACTTCAATCAATACAACACTAAATATATAAATAAAAGAAGAGTCAGTTCACGATAGAGTGTTAACCCTGTGGCTTTTCGTGCCAAATTTACAACACGATCATGGGGCACGGCTGCGTTGGCCTCTCTCACTCAATACCTCTTAAGGTAGCCACAATTACCTCCGCGCGTTAATGCTACTACAGATTGACAATATTACAGCGTATCTCGCAAACGGATGTTCCTGCCCCGTCTCAATGCCTCCAGCCGGACGTTCGCCAACCCCCTAACGGGAAGTACGCGTTTATGCAATAATTCAAAATGCCAATCACTCTCCGCCGCCACCCGTGAGCAGCCCAGTCCACGGAGTGTTTCAGGTGTACTAACATGTCCATCGTGCCCTGCCCTCTCCTATTGCTTCCGTTGAATACTTGCGCAGAACGCGCTCCACAGTCAGTTTCAAGAAAAGTCGCGTCCTTTGCCGTTTGTCTCTTGAACTCGTAGATATCGTTTACGCGCTCCCATTTGACGACCGATTGTAGGGTTTTAGCGAATGCACGAGTGCCATGGGTTGTTTTGGGGGCTCTAAAACTCACATCTACACACCCTTTTTTTGAAAATACCTTAGCGAACTTGTTTGCGTGCAATGTAATATTTATGGCCCCAGAAGCCATATTTTCTCACTTCATTTTGAGGAACGATTCCGGAGTTTTATAGAACGTGTCCGTACGTAGAGTCGTTTCTGAGGTTTGAGAAGCCACATATACGCGCTGACTTTTGACAAAAGATTCTTGAGTATTAGCGAACGTGCTGACATGCAGTGTCGTTTCAGGGGTTGCAGAAGCCGTATTTACACGCTCCATTTTGACGAACGATTCTGGAGTTTTAGCGAACGCAGGCATGTCCAGTGTTGTTTCTTAGGTTCCAAAAGCCTACAGATGCCGTGAGGTGCAATTGATGATTGTTCTTCGGTTCACTGTAATGCAGGTTTTTCTTGTCCACCTTCAGTGTTTCAGCTACATTGCAACATGCAAACTGATAATGTTACTATAAGCATATATTATTTTGACGCTCTACAATGCCCTGTTATTCGAATGGTATTCGTTATATTCTTAAAGCAATCATTCTCGAGGATATCATTGAAGGGCACATGAAATGTAGGAAACAAATACTTTCTAATCCAAAAAATGTAGATGTTTATTTTTGTGAAATTCAGATCAAATACAGAATCGGAACGTCCGTAAAAAGTGACGTACACAAAAAAGACATTACAACGACTGCATGATTGTAGTTGAAAGGCTGAACGATGCAAATTCGGACAAAAATAATTGAATTGATATATTAAAGAGGCTTGAAGTAATCACGGGGGTGATATTTACTTATTACTCATAACTTTTCTCTATAATCTAAAAGTTTAGGTACTATAGAATGTGTTTCCTCAGAAAAGTATGTTTTATCAAGCTATGCAAGAAATAACTCTAACTGCCGGTTTAATCTATGAGATTCTGGGGTGCTCAGTGTTGCACTCGGTTTACGATTACATTAGTGCAATAATGGCGAATACAGAATAGACCATAACTTATATTAAAAGGGAATCACACACATCCATCCATTCCTTTCCTTTGTTTGCGGTTAATTGTTGCGTCCATCCTTATGGTACGCATGATTAAGATTAATTTTGTTTCCTTAGAATGACTAATAGAGGTAATAACTGAGATATACGAAGCAATTGGCGAATTAGTTATGAGAGTTACCTTTCGACATACCCAGGAAACCCTGTTCTTAGCTTATAAAAGTTTTTTTTGTTTTGTTTTTTTAGTAATATGTGAATCGGGATCTGAGCGCAACAATTCCGATAATGAAGAGTCTCCCGCAGTAGTTCTAGCATTGTTGACGTTAGTTGCGAAGCAGATGATACTCGGAGTAAGAGAAAAAGGTGCACAATGAACAGATGTGGAAACGGAATTCTCGGAAAGAAATGCGAGCCAAGGTTGAAGAAAATTAATGTAGATCTAAAAGGTAATTTAGTGTCAAATAAGATTTCCAAGATTGGATCGTGTCAGTGTAGCAATGTGTTAAAAGAAAATTTCAGATTAGCATGCGCAGAAAATATTTGAGTGTTTCTTCTATTGTTAAATATTTTTTATGGTGAAATTTGTTTTTAAGCTGCGCTCATATGGCCATACAGGAGATACGAGACGAGAAAGAACACTGATGTTTATTACACAATGGGGATGGCATGGAAGTAAAAGTGTATAAAACATGATTTAAGAATGTTTTTCAAAAGTGGTTTCAAGGGTTCTTCAAAATAAAAAATTTGAAGTCTCGACCTATTGATAGGATTGGAAGTTTACTTGTAAAAACGAAACGGGTATAGAAAAATATAATGATGTTGAGAACTTCATAAAACTGTTTTCAATCGTATCTGTCGCATTATTCATGAAAAAATATCATGCAACGGAAATATCTGTTCCCTGACCTTAGCCTGGGAATGTTATATCGATTATACGAGAAGGAACGTTGTGACCTAGTCTCGTACTTCATATATTCCAGATCTTGTAACACTAAAGTTTCTCTTTTTCTCATGTGATTCCTGTCGAAAATGTGATTTGTAAGTAAAATTTAAAATCCAGTGATTATATTAACGAACTTATGAAATAAAACTTTGAAAAGGAAACGCATCTAAAAAAGCATAAAAAGCAATATTAGTATGAGGGATGCAGATCAAGCAAAATACACAGAAGACATTTTTGATTTGATGAAGACCTTCGCAACTCCAGTACTGGCAACAGGAATCTGCTGCTGTAAAAGATTGCTGTCGACGTTCTGTCAAGGAGTTCATGACTTGTTTTCCAATCAAGCCACTATGTGTGAGTGGAATGAAGGCTTCACGAAATTGTGTCATGCTTACTTCATTTCATTAAGAATTATATCAAAACCAAGCAATTAATTCTGTCCACAGATCAGTGTGGGGGTCAAAATAATACAATTAAAATGAATCTTATGTTTCAGATAATGACTGCTCATACATATTTTATACCAGATGAAATCCGTCACACATTTTTAGTCAGTGGTCATTCAAAACATGGCCTGTAACCAAGACTTCGGTCTAATTGAAAAAAGTCCATCCAAATATGTACTCTTTTTTTAATTTGTTGCGTCTATTTATAGACGCAACGTGTCTCCTAATTCCTCAACGAGCGTTGAGTGCCCCGTCGAGTAAACCTCCTTCATGAAACATCCAGCACCCTGTAGGGGCCGCTGGGTTGTCAAGTCACGTCAGTCGCAGTCAAGTCAGGGAATTGCCGATAGGTCGCGTCTTCGCGCTCGCGTCTCGCACGCGCCGTGCGTCATCTACCCCTCGGCCAAAATTAGGAAGGAATACGAATAGTGGTAAGATTAAGAACGCTTCATAAGGATTGGACTAGCCCCTGTGAAGCAGAAAACTCGTCTTGTCGGGATTAATTTCACATGAGATTCTACAGGAATTTTACGGGAATCGAACCCGGAATTTTAGTGGTGAAAAGCATACGATTTCGCCACTGAGTCACGAGAGCACTGTGTCTCGGTGCTTTTGTGACTCATCGGCTGATTGATTGATCGGCTGATTAAACTGTCATTGATTACTGCAAGAAAAATAAACAAATTACATGTGATAATGGTAATTTTGTATCAACAAAACAATTGGAAGGGAATACATCCAACAGAAAGATATCCCTGAGAAATACACATGTCGAGTAGTTAAAAATACAGTGGGTAAAATTGCGAAAAAAAATTTCCTATTCATTTTTTAAATTATTCGAATATTAAAGATGATGCTTTCAGTGAAGATAAGATTGCAAAACGTGGCTCGAAGGAAAATACTTTTCTTAATTTACTATATCCCAATGAACTTGCAATAACTGTAGAAAAGAAAAGATAATGACTTCAATTGATTTTGTATCATCTATTATATGTAATTTTAAAAACATCTGTACAAGAAAATGCACAAACGTTGCATGATAATGAATGTTTTGTATAAAATGAAACTTGCAATATAATTCTGAATAAATCTCTGATTGCAATAATGACCTAACTTCCAATTATTCCCTTGTGAAATTGGCAAATGCTGTAGTGGTCTAACCCACACAAACACTTGAATTTTTTCATATTTTTTATTGCCACTGTTATGAATAGTAAGGAATAACAATGAAGTAATTATTTATTAAAATTCTTCATTTAGAGTACAATAAAACACAAATGAATGTTTTTATTTTCTCGTATACGTACGTATATACAGAGTTATTATGCGTAGTATAGCGAAAGTTATGTAATGCTGCGGAATATTGATTTCGAGACTTCAATGAAAATACACGATTACCTGATACGTTTGTTAGTTCGTTCTTCCGTCCGTCTACCCGTCCGTCCGTCCATCCGTCCATCCGTCCATCCGTCCATTCGTCCATCCGTCCATCCGTCGGTGAACGCCACTAGCGCCTAATCGATATCTAAGATTTGTTTCAAAATGGTCGATCTGGCTCTAGTCGAGCTTTGGAATTTTGAAAAACATTCTTTAAATATCGGAAGTTCTTTACATGAAGCCCCAGGGACATTTTCGATTCTTTTCCAAAAACGGCTCTAAAACTGTTCTTCAAATTTCTAGTAAGAATAGAGAATATTATACTTATAAAGGTAGTATAAGTCCAATTTTTACGGTTAAGTCGGAATTTTTGAAAATTGAAAAGTTTTCGACGAATTCTTACAACTACAAAATTGAAGATATATATTTTGCCCTCAAACGAAATTTGTTCTCTATAATTAGTTCTTTCATTAAGCTCCTAAACATTTTTTGAAAAGTTTAGTATTTTTCACACAACATTGCGTGCAATTTGTACAGTCTTAAAAACAGAAACGAGATATACCAAAAAAATGCTCCAAATTTTTTCTTTAAACTTTTGGTAGCGATAATGCTAAGTGTACTCCATTAGATGACATAAACGTCATTTTTCTACATTCTTTCATTTTATCACAATTTACAAAAATGTATAGTTTTTCTAGCCTCACATGTCCATAATATTTACATTAGCAGCAATTTGTCCACATTATTGAATTTAAAAGTTTAAGTGCTTTAAATAATGTCATATGAAATTTCTCGTGAACTCAAAAGTTTGCTGTGAAAACAAGCTAAAAATTTCCTATCTGCAGAAATGCTCAAATGCCATTTTTAAAAACCGGTTCCAATTTTTTCTTTGGACTTTTTGTATTCATTTTGCACACATTTGTTGCTTTTAAAAAATACACAAATCTATTTTTTAAATATTTATCATGCCCTTAATATGATAATTTCCAAAAAATTGGCGTACAAAGTTATTTTTTTACATTACGCATTACAGTGTGCATTATTGTATTTGTGAATGGAAGTGATTCAAGTGACTTCAACTGAAGATGTCGAAAAATCAAAATATTCCTGTAAAAAAGAGCTTTAAATTTCGCATTTACACAATTTTTTCTTAAAAATGGTTGTAGATTTTGCAACGACAATTTCCATATAGGACGAGGTTTTACTCTTCTTTGTTATTATAAAAGAATTATTTCGAATCTACTATTACAAAACCGAAAAATTGAGAAAACTTTAAAATACACACTTTGGGCGGCGATATATGGCAGCTGGCAAGAGGATGGAGCAAGGCCGCAAAAATAGTCCGCACGAAATAAATTAGAAAACTATATAGTACAAGAAAATCTGTGCAATTTTGTAACACCATTAGTTAATTTGCCAATAATTTCCTCAGCAATTTTCTCCAAACATAAGATCTGAGGATAGGGCACTATTGCGCTAATACCCGCATTTGATTATGAACTAATATTTTATGTTCCAACCAGAACCAGCTTGTAGTCCCTAGGCGTACTGAACAAGGGAAAATAATTTAATAAAGATTTTTTTGTAAATAATTATGTTTGGACATTTGATTAAGTGTAAGTACAGGACTATTAAAGAACTCATTTGTAAATAATGTTTTGATATTTGGGTTATTTTTTCTTGTGAGAAATTATGGTTCATTATAGTTTTTTTACCGCAACATTGTCCGATGAGGTGGTTCACTCGTTACTTTCTCTATTACTTAGTAATAAATAAATAATTAACATTTATATCTTTTTTGTCAAACATTTCAACTCTTAAAATCTCGCATAACACACTAGTGAATAATCTAAGCATCAAGTATATTACTAAGATTTCATTCGGTTTTTTATGTACATGTGTATTTCTTGTTATAGTTCAGTCACTATTTTAGATATTTTGTAATTGTGTATCTACTGAGAAACTCTTCTACAACCCTGGGCCCGTTAGGCACCCATTTGTGAGTCTGCAAACCAAAAAAATTCAAATAAATAATTATTATTCATTGTGAGAATGGACAATTATACTGGATTGAGAAAGTTGTTTCCAAAATACCTGCAACGAGCTATATGATGGCTGACTGAATTTGAAATAATTCTGAATGTATAACACAATGAACTTAATTTAGGGTTCAATTCACTTATCCAGTTTGAATTTTGACTGAATCTGAGGCGAAATAGTAATACTACGTTTAAACCAATTCATCAGTCATTCATCAGTCATTTTTCCACGATTGTTGATATTAAATTTCGTTTGTGATTATTTACATGCATTTGAAAACTGCATCAAAACAGTTTTACTTCTCACGCTTGACTGGTCTAAATAGTTTGGTGCACAAATCAAATCAACTCATTGCATTATTATGCATGTAAATATGGAGAAATTATTAGCATGCTTGTCCTTGTGGCAAAATTGAACATGATAGAAACAGTTTTAAAAAATCGATTATAGAATTATACCTGTTCCCCACATAAATATTTTTGTGTTTATTTATGATAAATAAATCCACTAATCTGTGGACGTACGAGCAAGGAAATGACAACTTTAGTCCAAATGTCAAAAGGTCTGCTCATCTCTGATGCAGCTAGAAAGTTTTTACCCTTCTGTTACGGCGTTCATTAAGTATTATTACCATTTCCTCTATGTATCACGTTTCTTGAAATATCGTTGAAAAATGTCTGCTTTCATTATTTCCCTCGCGCTGCATCGTTAACCCCAACCCATTCGTACACAGCTCTTGCCAGTGCAGAGATACCATAGCGCCAGTACTCGCCGCCAGTATTTCCATCACCGCTCACCCCAGTCGTTTTGTTTTTAGCGAAAATACATCTTAATTACACTGGATGCTTAATCACTTCCCACCACCAGATGCCGCCGCCGCCGCCAATATTACATTTCCGTCCTGCCGCCTCCCCACCTCCACCGCACACAGACACCCACAATGTGGAGCGCTACGCGTGTTCGCTCTTGTGTATTCACCGCCCACCGCTGTCCTGTTTGAGGTCGTTTGCCCCGAACGCTCTTGCTCGCCGGCCAGGTACATACACGCCGACGCCCGGCGCCGCGGCCGGGGCAGGGGAAGGGGGAGGGTCCGACGACGTGTGCACCCCGCCTACTTCCACCGCAGCGCAGTAATCTCGTCGGCGACATCGCATCCCCCTGCCTGGCGCCGGGGACACAGAGCCGCCCCTGTCGTGCTGCCACCTCCCGACATTTGTCGCCACTGTCCGCGGCTCGCCGTGCACACACGCGCTCACGTGCCACCCGCTCGCCCTTCCCGGAACGAGCCGCCGAGCCGCTTTTCTTCTATTGATGCCGTCGCCAGCAGCTGCAAACCTGTTGTCACAGCTCGGTTGTTACCTCGGATCGTTGCCTCCGTAGCGTCGGTTACCGAAAACTCCTCCAGTTCGACTCCCAACGGCGGGAAATTTTGAGATATTAAGTTCAGAGGCACTGTAGTGACATCAGTTGATGCCTTGAGCCACCTCTCGCGGTGGAAGTACTTAGAGTGATAAAACTCCTGGAAGTCATGGTGTATGTTCTGCAGCACGTTTCAGCGGCGAACAAACATCGCTACCTCCTGAGATGTAACATGCACTTACGGGACTAATGACTAAAGTAGTTGTCGCCCGGAATCAATACTCGCTCCACCTCCACCCCCCCTCCACTCACAAACGTATCAGTCGCTTTGCTTGTACTGATGTCATAGCCACCTGTCGCCGTGTGCTGCTGCCTCACCGGGGGACGTCCTCAATCTCTGGTCGCCGATCAGAGACCAGCCGGTCGACCGCGTCGCTTGGTCCCCGACTGCTTGCTTATCTTCCTGCTGCCGCCGGCAGCTAGTTTCCAATAGCGGTCACTTGCAAGCTCTGTCCCGAGCACAGTGATGTCCTTAGTCTCCATTTAAGGCTGGTCCACACTGGGCCCACGGACGCAACAATTGTTTGTAATTTTACTCGATTAATTAAATAACCACATATTGATCGCATTGCATCACATTCCGCAATACAATACAGTATCTTCAGCAAGACTGTGTGCAGAACACTTCAAGAATTTGAAATCTGGGATAGTGTATTTTTTATGGCAATTTTTTTTGGGGGGGGAGTAAAATGACAAATGATAAATTGTCCTCCTTCTTTACAATATTTGCTCGATCCGTTCCCGCGTGTGGGTCTCTTACATACAAAATGATACACATTTTAAAAGAACTATTCAAGTAGATTAATTAATTATCATGAAAAAATAATATGAACTTGTAAATAATCGTGTTTATGATACACTTCTAAATACATTAGCTGTCTTCAAAACCATCAACCATCATATCTTTATTCTGAACATCATGTTATTTTTTTCGTGAATATACGCAACGTTCCCAATTTAAATTTTTAATCCTTCATCGTGTCAATTGCAATGATAATATAAACTCAAAAATCTTTATTAGTCAGGCAAGTAAATGAAAATACATAAAAGTATGTGAAACTTACCACAAAAATCCAATAATAAATATTCAGATATTTAAACATTAACCATAAATTTACTGATCTTGTCTAATTCAAACAGTTTTGTTTGAGTTTTAATAAACTCACACTTTCCTATCGGAAACGCTGTTTCTGCCGAGGCCAATCAGTCAAGTATAAAGAGGAATGGTGCATTGTATAAAACGATATAACTAGGGAGAAGATTTTGATAACTTAAAACAATGGCAAAAATAATCAATAAAATGCTCTTAAAATGTTTCTAAAATGCCCTAAAAGCAAAAATGACGCAAAAAATTGATCAAAACAAGAACAAATGAACAACTCAAGCTGTTAGATATGTTACTGATACAATCGAGGCTTCTTTCTTTCGTTCACGTAAACTCAGTTGCAGACTTTTGGTTTCGACTGTTCTTTACAAAGAAATTTTTCTTTATTTCTTGCACAATTGGTCGGACGGACAAACCGCTGGAAGGCGTCACAGAAATCATAGATCACATAGTAATCGCAACGGCTGACATTACAATAAATGAGAGAAGAAATCTAATAGGCTGTTCATGAATTCTGTATTTATTCTGTAAAATATTCTGTAAAAATTCTGTAAAATATTTTTTTCATCTCATAATATGACTTGAAGCAAGTACCATGAAAAGGTTTTATGGTATTTAAATCGATTAAATACGGAAAAATGCTTTAAAACGACAGGAAAAGGTTGAAGGGGAAAAAGTAAAAAATGACGAAAAATCGAAGAACATGCAATATAAAAATGGGTCATTTTATTTTGTCATAACAAATATAATGTCTATTCTAAAAGGTGTTGTCCTAAAGTGAAAAAAAAATTGACCTTTCATTAAAATACGCCTCCATCCCGCTTAAACCATGTGATTGAAAAAGTTAAATGTTACCAAAGAAACTGAAGGAATGCTAGGTTTCATCTAACAGCAGGAGAAACGGCGGGTCATTGAGATATGTTATTCGAATGGAATGAATATCGGCATAATATATCTTGGCCGATATGAATTATACGAGAAATTATGTGCAGTGGTAGCTTCACTGGATTTTTAGTATTAAAAGTTCTTAAAAGAGTACATTAAACTATTTTCTTCTTCCTAAAAGTTAATAGTGCTTCTCACAAGTGAAAAACACCGAAACCACCAGACAACTACGCACAAAACTCGCCCCGCCGATACTGCAGAGGGCGGGAGCTGCTGATAACTCCCACGTATGTTACCTACGTATAGTTTTCACACGGAACGTTCATGCCCTGAGAGTCTGCGAGCCAGCGAGCAAGCCAGGCAAAACTATCTGCAATACAATGTGTATTATTCGGTTCTACTGGCTTCACTACGTTCGAATTTCCAATTTACTCAAGTATACATGTGGCTTTGTCAATGAACCCTACTACAATCGTTTGATGAATACCTCCTCTCCATGATCCACTCGAAATTTCGTATTAATACGATCACTCAGTTACGGCCGAGAAACGGGAGGCGCCGCCCACGTTCATCATACGTGTAATCTGGTTCCTGAGAACGTCTCCCACGGCCGGCGTCAGCCCCCGGCCCTGGTACATTCTCTCTGTTTACTTGTGCATGCACTAGACCGCAGCGGAGTCCCAGCACAGGCTGCTCGCCGTCGCTTGCGCACTTGAAGCCCCGCCCACGGACCGGGCACTGACAACGACGTGCGTGACTCCGCCCGCCATTCAGTCACTCGTACGGGATTCTCTCCGCCCCCACACACCTGCTCGGTACTTCAACCGCCATCGCGTCGCTGGAAAGGCTTTTGGCGGCGGTGCAGCCGCTCCCTGTATACTCCGATGTAAACATAGTGCCCCTCCAGGCTCACGAGATGGAAGGAGTGTGAGACGCTGCCATTTAATCGAGAGCTTGACCATGAAGAGACACTATGTTTAAATCGGAAGATCAACTTCAGGGCCTGAGCCCTTATATTGCCATCGCTCAACCACTACCTCCCCGCATAGGCTTTTCGAGATTTCTATGATAAAAGTCAATGAATCACTCTCACCTATGAGGTATGCTCCTCTAACCACTACTTTGGTGTGTGTGTCCCCATTATAACCATTGGTACTTACGTTTTCCCCGGCGGGCGCCATTAAACTTGGTGTCTCCACGTTTCAGTATCGATAAGATTTGATGCTATACACTAACTGGAAGATATTTGCAACATTCCATTTGTCGCAAAAAATATGTCGGTAAAGTTGGCACATCCATTTTCTCAAAACGAAAGAAAAGTTTGCAATAACTGTTACCCAATTGCACACCCAAAATAATTTTGGACTATATCCCAAGGCCCCGAAATTAAGATTTCAAAATGAGACTGCCAAAGGTGACATCCCCAGTTCCTCAAAGCTCAAATTTTTAATCCATTGAAACAAGAGAATTTTGGGCCACTTTGCGCCGCTGTTCACAATACCACTAGCTAAAAAACACAATTGCAATCGAAACCAACGTTCCCAAACTCAAATATTCTTGCGTCATACTTTTGGGCTATTTTTTAACTAATCAGGGACAACAAAAAATGTTACTTTTTCTCAACAACCTCCTAAATTAATGTTTCAAAAAGGGACTGGTAAAGCTATCTCTCTCACTTCAACACTAAAATATGATTATACTATCGAAACAAGCGAATTTTTCGCTACATTGCGACCCTGTTCAAAATTGCAGCACTAAGTCTCAACATAAAGGTTTTTTGGACTAAAAAACGAAATTTTGTGATCTTATTCTGCTTCAAATCCTAATCTGCAAGAATATAATTAAGAGACAGTGTATATTTTTTTGTACAGAAAAGGGAATTTGTATTACAATAATTTTGACATCCATCGATACAATTCCAAACATCGTAATAAATAAAGCCCTTCATTGATTTTCCATATTACAATTCAATATTCACGGGCTTAAAATCAAATGATTTAACGTTTAATATAAACACATATAGAGAAGTCATAATGATATATTAATGTACGAATTTGGCATTTTAGAGTTGAATTAAACCGAATTATGCCAGGCAAGCGGTGTTCCCAGGTCTGCGTCATTTTGTAAAAAATCCACGCCGGGTGTATGGGAGTCAATGGCGGTGATATATTCCCATCACCGTATCTTGCATACCTGGCGTGCCTGAGATTTTCATTTGTTTATTATTAATTACGTTTATTTGAACTCGATTGCGAATTAAAATAATAGTGGCTGTGAACATATTTCCATTCCGACGGTCTGCCCACTGTTCTGAGTGCCGCACCGCGCCACCCAGGCGTCGCGTCGCTACGCGCCGCACCTCGGGGAGTCGCCCACGTCATGGCTGTGTACGTTGGGGGCGGGGGCGGCGGCGGCGGCGGCGGCGGCGGTGGCGGTGGCGGTGGCGGCGGTGACGACGCGGCGTCTCATCCCGTTTACCTGCGTGTCAATATTCCAGCTCTGCGAGGAGTCTGGGATTATTTTTGTTAGCACAGTTGCCGTCAAGCTCTCACAATCTCGTTGCCATGTCTGCAGGAATATTACCTGTACATAGATATATCGTCAGGGTTGGATTTCATAACTCAGAGCCCCTAAGCAATCAATAGACTGAGACTCGTGCATTTTAGTAATTGAACAAAACAAAAAAGAAAACTGAAAGACGTAACAAAATTTTATAAAATAACTATTATTGAGGATGAATTTTTAAGCTCAGGTTTGGTATATTTTTGTCAAATACATAATTGTATTTCTTGTTCATATTTTCAAGCCTCAAATTAACTCAAATTAAGTGTTGTAATATAATAATAATAATAATAATAATAATAATAATAATATAATTTAACGGTATTAAATTGTGTCATTATTAACTCTCTCGTGCTCGAAATAAGGGGTAGGGAAAAGACAACCACTTTTTTTACTTTAGTCAAAAGTAACTACACTTTATTGAAGTGTCATATAAGAGAAGAAATAACAGTTCAACATTCGAATAGATAATTCACTAAAACAAAAAAATATTTATAACATTGCATATTTATCAAGAATCTATAACATTATTTCCTTCTAAATTTTTTTATAAAGTTTGCACAACTTTATCAAGATAAAAACTAGGATTTTTTGCACATATAACTGTTGGAGGCTGACTGAAGATGCACATGAACTCTTGACCGGATAAGCCACTCTTCCACCCTTACATTGGTAGCTTTGACAACTACTCGGAGGACCACCGTATTTAATGCGGCACTGACGCTTTCCTTTTAAATGTCTATATCTAGAGGTGAATTCTTTGGGTTCTAGAGTTCTTTGGGTGAATTCAGTAGGCATGTAGTGGGTGAATTCAGTAAGCATATAATTAAGACAAAGAAAATTATGCTATTAATTATTATAGATTCATTCCACGTCAAATCGCAGACATCTAAGGAAAATTTGACCTTGAGACCCCAGATTTTGAAAATTTTTTCTGTAAAGAGTGTAAGCAAAAATATGATACACTTGCTTTTCATTTTTTCCAAAATATTTTTCGAGATTATATTACTTTTCAAAATTTTCGAAAAACTGCTAAAGTTAATCATTTTTAACACGTGTTGTAATTGTGACAAACATTTAATATTTTACGATATTAAAAAAAAGATGCTCCTTCATTTGAAGAATGTATTGAGTTCAATAAAAATTTTCATATTGGTTAAAAGCGTTAAAGTTTCGATTTTTCTCACTCCTAAAAATATTACACAATGATTAATAAATTCATTCAATTAATATAAATATATGGATGAGCTCTAAATCATTCTAACCACATATTTCTTATAAACCAAGCTAATCTTTTCTACTTTCAGTAACCCCCTGTAGCAATTTTTTTATTAATTTATTTTTCATAATTGCGATATTTGACCCCAAAAACAAGTTTGACATAGTTTCTGTGACTTACTCCGATAAATGTTTTCGAAACTTGCCGATAATTTCATATTACCTTCTTTTTTACTAAACTACGAATGCGTTTAACACTGAATCAAAAGTCGCAAAATTTTAATTAAGGACAGACCTAAGTAGGAGTGTATGTTACAGCAGATTTGATTAAAAGTGTAGCCGGTTTACGAACTTAAGAACTGATATTTTTGTAAGTAATAGTTTATATTCAAGGATTGTTAGAACTCTCTGCATAATCAGCATCTTAGTTTTGCACATTCGGCTCGAGCTTCGCTTCAATTCACATTTTGAATGTTTTATATTACTCTTACGCTGGCCACATGGAGCCGCCACCTCCAGGGCCACAGCTACTTATTTAATTCAGCTGAAACATCGCTGTCCGCGGCGAGTCTCATGCGAGTATTATGTGTCAACAGTGAATTTTCTATATAACAATGTACTGTAATATGAGTCGCGCTGCGTTCGTGTTAGTTATAATCACGTGCATTCTTCCACAGCTCCCCAACAATCTAGTTAATGTGGTCGTGATAAACTCTTTGCGCCACAATGTATTGAAACGCACATCATGCTGAACTCTCATAAGTGCATGCTCCTAGCATAAACTGTTATCTTAACATGTGCTACACGTGATCATATCATAAGCAGTAACAATCACATGCTTGTTGTGCAACGGTGTCCGCTTGCCAACTATAATTCACAGCATTCCTAGGCTTCTAGTTGCCAGTTTTCCCCGACCGTCGCCCTCATCTCCTCTACAGGTGGTTCACAACACGAGTATGCGTACGTCTGCAATCTTCAAGACTACGCTGCATCATCATGATTCTGATTGTATTCAATAAGCCATGTTTTCATTTCAGCTTTAGTGTATTATGCTCTGTTGTATATCTGAACACATGTTAAGTTCTAACTGCAATAAGCAGAGTCTTCGAATGTCAACGATTGGTGTATAATAACTGCGAAAACTGCCAAGATAAGTTGGATGCTAGCTCATCAGAGCCATATCAACAGCCCACTACCTTCTTACTCAGCTCCCAACAAGCATTTTCGATTTTTGAAACTATAGAGGTATATTGTGGCGGCCAGAGTTTATAGGGGTTATTCACATATAAATTAATATGACATTTTGCTAAATTATCTCGAAAATAACGTAATAATGCGCAGTTCTCTTTGTATGTGAAACGCAGCGGCAGGATCTTGAGCGACGCTCTCCTCCCCCACTGAGGGGCGCGCATCCTCCGCGACGGCCCGGCGCCAGTCACGCCGTCCGCCCCCTTCCAGGTTGCATGTGTACCGCGACGCAGAGCAAGGTCGTCCACCCCCAACCGCCCACGGCCCAACTGCTAGGGTGAGCACTTTATTACGAACATGGGAAATCTCCGGCTGTGTTAGCCAAACATTGCTCTAAATAAATAAATATGGCCACTTGCATCGCACCCTGCTTGCAGATGCATGTCTGCTCCTTATATGAATATTATATTAGAGAGAAAGAGAGAGAGAGAGAGAGAGAGAGAGAGAGAGAGAGAGAGAGAGAGAGAGAGAGAGAGAAAGAGAGAGAGAGAGAGTTTTCGGAAGGAATTTCCAATCTGGTACATTCTAAAATTGTCTTATTAAATTCTAATGCGCAATAGATTTAGTCCAATGAAAACGCGAAATTTCCAGAGCAAAGAAAACAAGAAATTTCAGAAGCTTCTATGAGAAGAAGAGGGGAGAAAATCAGTTGAGTTGAGACCGCTTTTGAGGTGAGACCGTTCTCTTGGTTGCATCGCTGGACGCCAGTCATATCAGATCGAATTTGATCTTTTCTATGAGATCCGAATGCCGATTGCACGAGTCGCGCTCGGTCAACCGCATTCTAGGACTTTGATCGCCGGGTACATCATTTCGAATCGCAGCGAAGTTATTTAATTATCGTGGGCGTGGATCGCTGGGCACGCGAAGTTTCTGCCGTTATTGTCAGAACTATTTGATCAAAAGGAGGAGCCGACACTTGTCGCAATCTGCCGCACACGATCAAGGAGTGAGTGGTGATGAGTTCACGTCTAATTTTGGCGTAATGAGTATGCAGATCCGGAGACGACCGCCGTACTGCCTGCGGAGAGCGTCCGCCACAAAAGGACTTCTAAAGGCCTATTATCCAAGGCCTGCCGTTGACGTTCAGTCTGAGGCCGACCGCCTGCCAAGTCGGCTACCGAAGTGGAAAGGGCTGGCAGGTCATCGACCTCCAAGAGTCGCCGCAACGAAAACAACTGAACATAATGACGATGAAGTTCTGTTTTAAATCCAGCAAAGGTTTAGTACTTTATCTCTTCAAGCAATTATTAAAAAACAATACTCTTGATTGCTCCTAAATTAACAAAAAAATTAAAAAGTTTGTGTAAATTGGCGTGGCCGAGCTTTGGCATAATTTTGTAGTTTAATTCGTAACTTAATTCTAATTTTTAGTTTTTTCGAGGTAGTGAGCTCACCAAACTTTTTATTTTCTGTAATATTTCCTGTAAAATCATGAAGTTTTGTTTATAATTCAACAAAATAAATGTTTCCATTCTAGCAACGCTCACTCTTTCAACGAGGTATCCCAAACGTCACTTGAGATAGCCGGCGTCGCTTGGGCTAACCTAAAACGACCACTTAAACGTGACAATATAAACAAAAACTTCACATCCCCTATCATGCAGTGTTTCTATCCCTTACGTCGCTGTCATTCTTATTCGATTTTCGCACCAGAAAAATTTAGAGCAGAGTTAATTTTGAATGGGACTATTCATTGTTCGTAATAATTTTCTTAATATTCTGTTCAAGATAGTTATGGGTACCAGTGTTGTGGGTACCAGTGGGAACAAGTGTACTCATCGAGGCTGCAAATATTCTCGAAATTTTGGGTGGAAACTTTCGTGCAAAAGTTCCATAACATATCAAAAATGCTCTCCCTGTCAGATATTTATAATACATAACGTATAAATAAATTGCTCTTTATTTTTGCTTAAATCACGTTGGTAGTATGGTTGAGTGTAGATTGAACAATTACATTGTTGATCTTTAAATAAAAGAAATAGCAAACTTGTTGCAATGACGAAAACAAGCACAAATGTGTATGTCATTTCAACCCGGCGAAAACTCTTCTTTTGTGAAAAGTAAAGTCGGCTGTTGTGACAACAGACAATGAAAGTGGCGTATGGTGCCTGCAGGTCTCGTCTGATGCTTCCTCCAGCCCACGCAAGGCCGGACTAATGTGTTCAAGGACGTTAAGTATGACCAACCTACAGACCCTTAATAATTAAAAATTGAACCTATGAAACCAACCTCAATATGAAAATAAAAAAAAGAACCTGTTAATTTTCCAATTTATTATTTGTATAATAAGACAGTGTAGTTGACAGTGGTTTTAGTGGTTTAAAAATTACTTACCTTTACAGGTCTGAAGAGCAAATATTTTCAAAAATGCACAATTTCTCTTTACAAAGTAAATTAATTTCATTATTTCATTGTTTGTGCATTGTAATAAAATATGAACGCAAATAAATTATAAATAAGTTCTTATGAACGTAAAAAAGTAGCATTAATGAACTGGAATATATTTTAATTGAAAGATTTATTGGGGCCCCACGCCAGCACGTCCTTAGTCTGCTTATGTTTTAATCCATCACTGCTCCCGTGCGGTCGACGTCCCCCCCCCCTTTGGGGCGACGCCACCCATACCGCCCACGCCCACGGCACACTGACATCGACCCATTACTTTGTGGACACATTACACTGTCGCGTGTCATATTTTCCGTGATGTCAATTTTAAAACCACTGGAGGAATATGAAGTTATTTTTAGGTACGTTCCCGACATCATTTTTTCGACCTCTACTGTCCATTGGTTCTACATTCCATATTTGCATTTCTTTCGCATTAGTTGATGCAGGGAAAATATTTGCATCGGAATTTTAGCAACTATTTTTTATTTGTCTGGTAACAATTTATTTATTTTCGGGATTTTTGGCAGGTATAATCTATTTATGTATGGCAAAATTTAACATGAAGACATTTCAAGTGAGGAGAAAAAAATAGAACTCATTTAAGCAATAAAAGATGTCAATGTAGATATACTTGGTTTAAGTGAATTAACAAGAAACTGCAATGAAATAATAGAACTCGAAGATGGCAAACTGTTTAGTTACAGCGGAGGAGAAAGAGGTAAAATTGGAGTTGGCTTCATTTTCTCCCCTAAACTAAAACAATGTTATCGAAATAAAAGGTATTTCAGATAGAGTAATTGTTACAAAACTTGATATTGAAGGAACAACGATTTCAGTATTGCAAGTTTATGCTTCAACATCTGAAAGTACAATATAATATTAGAATATTTATGAATAAATAGACATGGTTCTTGAGAGCTACAAAATGTGAATGTGAATTTCTTTTTGGGTGACTTAAGTAGCATGGAAAATGAAGATGAAACCTGTTTAGGGCCGTATGGCTATAGAAATAGAAATTCAAGATATGAAAGGTTAATAAAATTCCACAAAGTCAAAATCTACAAATAAGAAACACGTACTTTCAAAAGAAAAGGGAAAATAAATGGACTGGGGTAAGTCCAGAAGGAAAATCAAAATTAAATAATTATATTATATATAATTATATAGAATGGTGAGGGCAATGATGAACATCAATCTACATGTAAGAAGAGAAAAGCTTCATAAATTCAAAAGAATAAAACCAAATTACATTTACATAAAGAAATATAAAGAGATCCTTAAAAAGAAAATCAATGAAACGTCTGAAACCAATGACGAAAATAGCATTCAAAGTTTGTATAAAATCCTGCAATACAAGAATCAAACACATCAGAGGAGTCAGACATTAACCATCAGAAACTAGGTAATAACACATTAGACTTACTACAAAAACCACATGATATTCAAATAATGAGTGTAAGTAATCCCGCTTATCAAATGCAACAAAAAGAACTTAACAAACTAACAAAACGAGATATAAGAAGAGATCTAAGAAAACATGAAGAAAAGAAAATACTAGATATAATCAAAGAAGAAAGTAAAGGAAGGAAATGGATCTAAGGCCTTAAGTCAAATAATAACAAAACAGTTGTAGAACGAAAAGATATAACGGAAGATGCCACAAAATTTTATGAAAATCTCTACAAAACAACCAAGCCTGATACACAGCTCGCAATTGCCACATTCTTAGCACTCAACTCTAATGTTCAAACATTCAGGAAAGTGAAGTAAGGAAAGCAATTCAAGACATAAAACAAAACAAATGCCCAGGAGAAGATTTTATTGAAGGAATATCTAAAACTAGGAGATGAATCATTAATTAAACCCATGAGAGACCAATTTAATAAAACAATATTTCAAGAGGAATCATCTTTTTACTTCACAAGGAAGGATCAAATGAAGATATCAATAATTATAGACCCATTTCCTTGACGTCAAACTTATATAAAATATTCTCAAAAATAATACTAGGTTACAAATAATACAAGGAATAATACAAGAACAAGAATAGAATTTAACCAATCAGTAACACAATCAGAATTTCGTTCAGATTATTCAAAAACTGACCATTTGCAAACTATTAACCAGCTAGTGGAGAAATTCCAAGAACACAACCTACCATTATATCTAGCATTTATATAGACTGTGAGAAAGCATTCGACATATATATTGAATGAATTAAAAGAAATTGGAATAGAAGACAAATACATAAGCATACTATCAAAATATGTATGACAAAAAAACAAGAATATAAACCGAAAGAGTTGGAAGATAATTCAAAATAAAAAGAAGTGTCAGACAGGGTGAACCCCTGTCTCCCAAGTTATTCATTTTGTCAAATACAATACCTATTCAGTAAAATAAAAATCAAAAATGGGGTGACAATCGACGAACGCAAACTATCTAATCTGATATTTTCTGATAATATAGTCTGATTAGGAAACACAACAAAAATTCAAACTATACTTTAAGTAATAAATACACACAGCAAGAAAATTTTGTTAAAAATAAACAGAAATATTTACAAATAGAGATGAGAAAGAAATAACAATACAGAACAAAATCATATAATACGTTCAAAACTACATCTATCTTGGACAAACAATATCCTATATAACTATATCCAATAACAAGAAAATTATGAAGAAATTAATAGATGTATTTTGCCAGCATGTAAAAAAGCCTGGAGCTTAATGTTTATTCTTTTAAACATAACAATTAAAAAAGTGAAAAGAGACATAATTGACACATGTATTCTACCTGTTCTGACGTACGGTGCACAAACGTGATCTGTGACCAGGAAAAATCAAAATGATATTAGAGTATGTCAAAGAAGCATGGAAAAATTCTTTAGCAAATAAACTTAGAAATGAAGAAAGAAGAACAAAAATAAGAGATGCAATGCTGACTGCTCATCAACTAAAATGGAAGTGGGGAGTTCACATCTCAAGACTCCAAGATGACAACTGGACATCCAGAACTACTTCCTGGGACCCACGAATAGGGAAGAGGAATGTTGGTAGGCAACATCGTAGATGGACTGATGACTTCCGGGAACTTCTAGGTAATCAATGATCAAGGGTTGCGAAAGACCACAGAATGTAAAAATCGGAGAAAGTCGTTAAAAATAGTGTAAGTGTACGTGTAAAGACAAGAATAATGGAGAAGTGATACAACACGAGTGAATAAAAGTAGTATAAATAAATTTATAATAAATTATCAATATTGAATGTATTTATGTTAAATGGAATTGTTAGAATCATGTTTAGCAGTGTTTGCAATAAATTCATTAATTAAATGACCTATCTATGTAAGGTCCCCG
>BOPP01000039.1:8918993-8936187 GCA_017312745.1 Gryllus bimaculatus | reverse complement strand
GTGCGGGTGCGGGTGCGGGTGCGAGTGCGAGTGCATGTGCGAGTGCGAGTGCGAGAGCAAATGTAAATGCGAATGCGAACTGTGGAGCTGTTCCTCTCCAACGCGCGTTGTTTTGCGCCGCGCTCAACACCTACACAACCCGTCCCGCGGGAAGCCAATGGGTTTCGCACCTCCAACCCAAAGGGATTCGTCCCCTCTCGCTGATCAGCGTTGCAGCTGTGAGCTCGCTGGTTTTATCGTCGCACTGAGCAGCTGTATTATTGGTTTAGGTGTTCCTGCTGACGTTTTTGCCGAACGAGGCATGATATCCCCTGGAATATATTAATTTCGTTATTTTGTCAGTTATGTGCTTCATTTTTGTCAGTCATCAGCTAAATAAGATTTAATGTCATGATGGATGTGAAGTAAGAACCTGATAAATGCGCCTGGGACAGGACTGGAGGCAAAAGAAACAAATCGATCAATTTGGTAAAAACGCTAAAACACTAATCATGTGTCTTTTGTATCGAGGTCGAATTTACCAATCGCGTTCCAACTAGCGGTGTCTTTATTCCTGGAGCCTGTTTTTATTTATTAGTCTGGGAGGTATGGAGGGAGAGACACGTGGCGAGCATGAAGCAATCCCACACCCGTACCTGGCTTTCCTTCGTCACTCAGCTATAGAAACCCAGACGATTCGTATGCTGCAAGTTAATTTTGAACCGACTCACAGAAAGCTAACTCGCTGTTCATGAGTCACCCCCGAGGAGCCACACAATAAAAAACTAATAACAGCAATAACTAAACTAGCGGACTTGTGCTAGAACTCTAGGATGTTAAAGCCCACATTCTTGTTGTTAACGAAACGTGTTTATTTGTTTACAACATGTATAAAATGAACTTCCAATGTTTTCAGAGAATATCAAATAAAAATAAAGAATGCAATTGATTTTTGAAACTAATTTTCAGTATATGTTTATTGACTATTGTAGACAAATGTTCTTGGAACAATTCGCAACATTTCTTTAAGACAATATTCGAAGAAATTATACAATCTTTCTTGACAACTTTATTTTCGCTTTCTTGATACACAAATATTAGAAAATCTTTATACTCTTGAGAAAATGACGTAAAAGTGTCGATGCAAAAGTACAGATTTGGGTAAGTACAACCCCACTGATTACAATGTTTGAAATTGAAATTGCAATGCAATAAAGTATCGAGATACACTCAATCAGCAAAAATGTAATAGAATGTTCAAGAAGGACACATTCTGTAATACGGTGAGGACGATTCACTGACGTCGAAGGCCTCGAATTTCCAGGTTTTAAATTCCTAGAACGCTTTGATTAGGAGTTCTATTTCCATATTGATTTCAACAATGCTGCCCTTGTGTTGCAAGTCACATTTGATATGAATATGTTGACGATTTTTTTCAGCAAATCCTTCATATTTTTAAGTTAAAGTACAATTCGTCTAGTCTCCGTGAAATCCTCTTACTTTAGACACTTGATTTATAAAGATTGGTTGCGTAAACTCATCTATACTACTAATATTATAAAGGAAAGGATCATACGTTATGTGATTGAAAGTTTTAATGTATAAATGCAACAATTATAAGACTCCAGGGATGCAAAGATCATTAAAGAACAGTCACCAGAAGAGGCATACACCAAGAGAATCCACTGAGCTCCTATGTTGTGCTTGGCTCTGGGTCCCCTCAACATACTCATCTGAGGAACGAAGTATGGTTTACAGATCAAGCATGGTGAAAGAAATGTCACAATGACACGGAGAATACCGCATGTGATTTGCATTAATGAGCTGGATACATGCGAAAAATGATATGGAACTTAAAGGACAGGTACAAGTAACAAGAGAATTCACCAGAGACATAAGAACGGAGTCCGGAACGGGAAAATGTAAGGAAATACATCTGTAAAAGGGCATTTGCAAAGGACAAATTCAAGAATACTCCTCTCTTTCTAAAGTATTTCCTTCAAAACAATATAAGAGTTTTTTGCCGAAAATTCGCTTTTCCGGCGCTTAATTACAATACTTGTTATTACGAAGTAAGGGCGGCATAGTAAAAATTAATCACGACATTGAGGACAAGTTATTAACTATATTAACTTTTGTGTGGGATACTTTTTTGTGCGATACGTATTTTCCGGCATCTTTAAATACCCCTACACCAAACAATATTAAATAATTTATCATTTAAAATGATTCTCAAATTAAATATTTAATTTTTTGCTCTTTAAAATATACAGCTACAAAATTTTAATCGATATTGTATGAAATTGCCCTACAAACCCCAACATTTTTACTTTAATCGATGAAAATGTATTGAAACTTTTAAAATAATATCAAACCAATTACCCGTTATTTAATCATTATAATTTTAAAACGTAACCTAATTATAAGCTCAAAAGGAAGTGATATTTATAATGATGAAGTGCTTTTTCACTGAAACGTGTTCTAATTCGATATTTTGGTTGTCTGGACGGGTTAATTCACTAAAATCAAGTCTTAGCACTATGCCAATATATTTTTTGGGCTTACAAAGTCATTATGAAATGCTTATAGATAAACGTTTTTATACAGCGACGCTCATGTGACTCATTATGATATTGTAGCAAGTTGCGCTCAAAATACCTTTTACAAAATCAATTGTCATTTAATGCGCATAATCACGAGCGCAATGAAATGTATCGCATATCTTACTGACGGCAGCCCTCGTATCTGTTATTTGGGAAACTAAAGTTGGTCAAAAATCTTGCGTATTTTTCCAATAGACTTCACGAATACTACAGAAACAGTACAGTATATATGTATTCACAGTACAAAAGATTTTATTTATTTTGTGTCAAAAACAGTCAGAAACTGTGTCTGACATGCTGGGGGGAAGTGAGGAAGGGGGAAGAAGGAAGAAGTGTATTTTTATATAACTAATATTAAAAAATAAATGTGTCATAAAGAAAAACGTGAATAGCAAATATTTAATGGTGGGCAGACTCGTCCTTGGAGACTTGTAATGACATTTTTTATTTCTCTTCTGTAAATATACAATGTGTTCATATTTGAATACTGAACAAATGGTATACAGTATAACAAAAAATGACAAATAAACCACTACTATTACACTTTTTATAGATTTGTGTAAAATGTTTTTTTTTTCGTTTCAGTTTGTCTATAAATTCACTGCTATGTAGTAGGTTAATTGAAAAGTTATTTGCGTTATTGTACAATCTTTTCTGACATATTTGGCTTCTATTGGTGATGAGATCGTCCAGTGGAATTATGTCGAGGTCTTGTGGTATTATGTTGAGATTGTCTTGTTTGTCACGAATCATGGAGCGTTGCAAAGACTTCTTATAGTTTAATTTTCGAATCTTCGAAGAATTTCCTGATTTGATTCACTATCGGAACCCCATATCTCAACACCATAAGTCCATGTAGTTTTTTTTTATTGGCTTGTAAATAAGCACTTTGTTATGTAACGAACGTTTTGATTAACAGTTGATGAGCAATGATCATTTCAGCACTTAAATTGTAATTCTTTCCTCTTAATTCTGATATGCGTTTTCCAAGTTAGAAGTTTGTCCAAGTGCAGATCAGAATGCTTTACTGTTTCTGTTTCGACGAGTTCTTTGTTATTTAGTTTTAATTTTGGACACAGTTGTTTACTTAGTGAGACAGTGTTTTGTAGCGATTTTGCTGCATTCTCTGTGACCCACCATTGGTGTACCCATTTCTCGATTTTATCCAGGTGAATTTGAAAGTGTAGTGAAGCACAGTTTGGACAATCGCTCACCGGTAGAAGAGCCATTTCGTCTGCGAACCCCAACGCAATTATGTTGCATTCAGTAACTTGCAAATTGAAAGAGTATTTGAGGTATAACAGTGTTCCAAGGATACCTCCTTGTGGTACTCCTGCATAAATAGGTTGAAATTCGGAGAATGCTTCTTGATACGTTACTTGAAAGTGTCAATCGCACAGTTACGATTGCAGCAGTAAGTAGAAAGAATTCGCTATAGATGTTTTAATATGTATAATAATCCTTCGTGACTTGTCAAAGGTACTCAGACCTTGTCAAACACTTGTTGGCTGTCTAAAAATGCATATGAGCAGTATATATTTTTTTTTTCAAATCGTTGAGATATTTCGATCACGATTCAGTGAGTTTGCCCGACTGTTGAGACCTTCATTTCGAAATCGGTTTAAAAGTCGGGTGTCAGTCGTTCATTAGAGGCTTTAGACATTGTAACAAAAATGTTCAAATATATTTCATAGAACGCAAAGTACAATAGGAGAGTATGGGGTCACTTCTGCAGCAAATTTTCTAGTTTAACGATAAATATTACTTCAGAACATTTTCATTGACAATAATAGTGACTGCTTCGAAAAATTGCATTAAATATTAAAGTTATTTTTTTATTTAATAGGTAATTATTACCCAATAAATTAAATAACTTGGTACTTTGTGGCTAAGCCGAAGGCCTTTAATCCAGTACAATTCTTATAGCCTACCGTGTTCTAACCTTTCGAATTTTGGTATTCACTCCAAATGCTCTCTCCATCGCATCAAAGTCACGGAAAAGAGATCACGAAATACGGCTGAGAGAAAAAACCGGAAGGGGGAAAACATGCCGTCAGATGCTGAGAACATGCAAATCCACCAAACATATTCTAAAATATTAATTTATTTCCTGGTGCGGACGTAACGCATTCTCCTTCGCGTCGTTGACCTCCTCAGCACCTGAAATCAGAGGGCGCCACAGAAGATCGTGCGCACCGTCGCCTCTGCACTTACTTTTGGGCCACCAACTCCTCTTTGCCCCCTAATGTACTTATTTAATTATTTGCTCCATTTTTCAAATTTATTTATTTTTATTGATTTGCTTATTTATTTACTTGTTACTTAACAGTTGACTATGACTTGCCAGTTTACCAACTTAACTTAAATTACTGATTAAATTATTCAGTGTTGCTTAACTTATTTATTTACTTTCAGTCTAGTCTCAAACCATACTAATCAGTACTGTTTCCTCCTACCTAATATCCGTTTCCCTAATGACCCGAACCTTTCCAAGAATTATTCCGAATTCTTTCATGCAGTGAGACCTTTTATCAGCGCATATGTTCTGGATGAGCGTTGCGTTTCTACGTTAGACGAAGTAGTTTCCCTTTCGCATCCATTTTCCTCTCAATGTTTCGGTCGCACAGCAATTTGAAAGGAGAAAGATCTTATATTTCCTATTACCTCAAAACACACAGATGCCATTACTATTTGCGTCATTCAATCTACGTTGCATCCACCCCTCTACTCTGAACCAAGCGTATCTGCCCTCTTGCGTCCCTTCTCTGCGTTCCCTCAACGTACCTTTTGCAACCCCATACCGAACTCGTGTGAGTTTGTGCAACAAGCGTACGTTTTTCGGCCGTTGCTGCCAGGATAACTTGCCTTTTAATATTTGCAAGTCTACCAACGATTAGCCAGCGATTAGCCGATCTCGCGTAGCCATATCCACCACCTTCTCCAGTAAAACGTCTCCGAGACCTGCGCATTCTAGGAAAAGTTTAAGTTTGTACGCGCGTTGGTCGCTTCTCTGTAAAAAGTTAGGCAAGCGAATCCCTTAATTGGCATTTCCTGCAAAACTCTGTCTGTTGTGAGATCGAGCCCTGGACATTTCCTAGGATGGCTGTTTTTTCTAATCACTTCTTCTACCTTGTGAGCGTTGAAAAATTTAATAGCGATAATTAATTGTTGTGGAGTTTCTATAAAATATATAATCTTCAACATTTCGTCTTCTAAGGTACTTCATATTCTTATTGGTTTAAAAACTGATGCCAAAGTATTCAACAAGATACTCCACTTTTGCTTCTGCTGTTTGTTTCCACTTGCTGCCGTTTTTCAGATTAATGAGATGTGTTCTTGTGAAGGTTTACATTTTGAGTTGCTTTCCAAAATGAGTGATTAGTTGTAGCAGTAGATGTTAATGACTAGATAATAAGATAGAGATGTATTCTCGTATACCTTCAAAGGTCATTTTAACTGCCTTGTTCTAGCACTAAATTTTCTTTTGTGATCTGGCTGAAGTGAGTTCCCATTTTTCGAAGACGTTTTTCTGCCAATTTAAGACTATTTCTTGGGGTTGTACTGAATGTGTAGTAACTGCATATTTTGGAGTCTCATCCCACGAAGCGCTTTCTAAAGTGGCTGTTAAGAACTATATTGCATCATCTTAACACCAGTTTCAGTCGCTTATTTAATGATAGATTATTATTTATGTTTTCACGATATTGGCTTCATTTGGTCTCATTGTTACTTACAAATGGTGTTGCAGTTCGTTCAATTATGGTGAAATTGATGGTCATTTCCACTGGAGTGTGGCAAGAAGAAAGGTGAACTTGCGTGAACTTTCACTGTTCCGGGCAGTACACCTTTCACTAAGAAACTAGTAATGCTAAAACAACACGTCCTTTTTCGCCCTACTTACACGCAAATTTACACGAAAAGTTATAAATTCACGAAAGATTGTACTTGACCTTATTTAAAAACCTATCTTTGAAGAACAAATTTCATTGAGGGAAAAATCTCTATCTCCATAATTGTAATTGTAGGACGACCCACAATTCTTTTATACGTCCTTCACACTATCCAACAACTAAATTTAAACAAAATCGATGAAAATTTTGAAAATGTCCCAGAGGCTTCATGTAAAGTACCCCCAAAATTAAAATACCGGAGGCCGCGACGTCAGTCAGATCGATTGGGGAATATCAATTTTGGAGAAGTCGGCTGAACCATTTAACCGCTATCGGTGTTTACAGAAGGACGAATGGTAGAACGGACGGACGGACACGTTTTGCCGTCATTCGATTTTTCGTTATTAAGGACCCATTAAACACGGGTTCTGGCTACACCACGAGTTAGAGGATTTTTTTTCTTAATTTAGCAACTAGATTTATCCATTTTTTTGTTACTAAGGCCCTGTAATAAGAGTTTTCTGCCAAATGTTCGCCGTTTTTTCGCGCATTACATAATTTTCTCTTTACTCCGAAGCGAGAAAGTAAAAATCAAGTAATTCAGAAAGTTTGATTGTGCTGGTCGGGCAGTATGAAGGTTCCCCTGTCGAAAGAATGTTCATTGTTTTCCGTTCTTGTTTTTCCTCGTAATGTTTTAAGATGCACACCCCAATGCATATTTTTTAAATTTGCCTCCTGCTATGTATCGGGGTCCTAATGAATTTAGTATTTGTAATTAGAGTATTTATAAAGTCTTTAAATTGGGGTTCTTTTTTTAATTTTGTGTGGCCAATACACGCACGTAATCATTAGAGAGGTTTGATCTTCAGCTATCATTACAGATATCACTTGAATTTCTTCGGTTTTTTATTGTTCAAGTTCATTATATTTAATATTATTTGGAATTATTATTGCTATTCCAACGTGCGCTGTGCCATCTGTGTGCTTAGTACTATATATCACGTATCCTGGTAGCGTAACTTACTTTCGTTAAGTGTGTCTCTGAGAGAAGTATTATATCTATTCATTTTTTTACCATAGTTATTAATTCTTTGTTGTTTGAATTAGATCATTTGCGTTCCAAATTAGAATTTATTTTTCAGCGCCATTTGAGCATTTGGATATTAATATCATTAATACCCAAAGAATGTCAATCAATTAATAGCATACTCATTCAGCAGCGTTCCTATTTCTTCGGATTGCTGTTTTAGGATATTTACAAATTGTTTTGAATTTGCATTTATTTTTCCAAGCCTATTTGTGATGGATTTGAAAGGTGAGTGACTTCGTGACGGATTACTGTATATGCGAGGAGGTTGATAATAAGAGGTAATTTTCTGTGGAAGTGTTGGTTTCGGGTGCTTAAAGTCACGTCGGTTTTTTTTTACGTTCGGGGAATTTTCTGAGTTGAAAAAACTTATTGCTTGAGGGGAGGGAGAAGGAAGGGGAGTAAATTCTGCGGAACAGGAACTTTTTGGAGTGTTTTAATTGGTGGGGATATTTCTTTCTCTTCTCTGTTTTATTTATTTATGTAATTCTGGAATACTGGTCAGCCGATATAATTGGCTGGATGGTTTCGTGAGCACAACGCGTATGCAGCCGGCTGCGATTTATGTTTGCGACATTCATTTGATAAATGTTCTTCCCCGCATTTTATGCATCTAGGCATTGCCTGGCAGTAAGTTCTCGTATGGCCGTATACTTGGCACACGCGGAATTGAGCTGGTCTTTTCCTTTTTTATGGTCGTTCAAATTTGATGATTGCGTTGAAAAATTTGTCAGTTTTATACATTTCTTTGTTGTTTTCAAATAGTTCTAGATCTACAAAGTATAGTGAAAAGATGCTTCTTGGTTACACTATGTCGCACATTGTGTATGTTACGAACAAGTTGACCCTGGTATTCTGGTTCATCTTGGATTTCTTCTTGGTTCATTTACGGGTGATTATAATGAAGTATTACACGGAATTTCTGTTGTGATTTGGTTGAAATGTGTGGTATTGCGCTTCTTTGTCGTCCAATGCTCTACTCCTGTTACTGAATGCTTCAACTGTGTACTAATATTTCCCATCTTTTAATGCTCCATTTTGAAATAATTTTTTAATGAAGAAAACTGATTATGCACAGTAATGCCGGTAACACTTTTATGAACAGGCGCCTTTTGTCTGTATGGACGGATCATCTTATGAGGATTTTTTAATGTATTGCCATTCGTCAGTACTCACATTTTTAGTTGAAGATGGTGGCTGGGTAGACTCTTTTTGCACGGCTGGTTTGGCTGCAGCATTTAAATATATTTTGAATTGCAAATTGATTGCTATATCTTTGTATAATTGTTGCTAAAGTGTTAATTATTGTTAATTATTTACTGGCCTATTGACACTAATACTCAACCGAAAGCATCCGCTTAGAAATATTTTCCGTCATGTGGTACGCGTAGGCGAAATCTCTCCGAGAAATTATATTTTCGCCTCATAAGTAAACAAACGATGCCCCGCGTCCAGGACCAGCCTCTTTCTCGCTCCATGGGATATTGCGCCAATCACACAGGCAATAAAGCTCTGACTGCAGCGATTGGTCAACGTGCGCCTCCCCGAATTAAGTTCGTTTGCACGGTCGTGAAGATAAAATTTCACCCGAAAGTTTTTGCGAGGGGAACTTTACACGTAGGTGTTAATGTAAAGTTTAGAGCTAGAATAATGTTGTGAAACATTTTAATTACTATTAATTAATTGTTAAATTTAACGATTAATAATTAATTTAATTAATTAAATTGACTTAACGATTAATAATAACAATCAATAAATCATACAATCAATAATGTGTTTAAAATAATTATTTTATGTGGTTTTACACGTCATTTTATATTCCTACTTTAGCCAGAATAAATACCTTTTTACCTGCCTCTTTTAGGTAAAACACGTCTCGACTTCGGGGCTCTAGTAATAAAAATACCTCTTCTCAACACTGTGAAACCTGGCGTACTGCGGGACCTAATATACACTTGTATGGAGCTTGTGCGTAGCCAAGAGTTGTTGAGGCATGACAACGCTCTTCATCTCAATGGCAGAAGCTCGCCCCCGCGTCCGTTCGCTTTGCCGCAGAGCTCAGAAATCGCCTGACCGCTCGCGCGGGTGGGGGAGGGGGAGGAAGGGGGATGCGCATGCCGGGCCAGCGAGGCGCTCCGCTCCAGTGGCATTCGTGGGCGGACTCTGGAAGCTGCCCACATTCGGCCCCGCGCTGCCATGCCGCCGCCCGCCCACGCCTGCGTTTTCGCAGCGATCGCCACTCGAAGCGTCCGCTCTGGCCCTCACCAGCTAAATTTAGTCGAGACAAAATACACTCACTGCCTTGAGCATTGTTCCAACCGGAAGGATCCGTCTCGAAAGGATTCGAACTTGCCGCATAGCGATAATGTTTTCTGGCCATTGACTCCATTCTCACGCTCCAACTTAGCAAACGAGAGTGGGATTTATTCTAGTCATGTCGAACTCTATCGGAGCGTTGCAAAATTTGATTTTTTTTATTGCAACGCCTGTACTGTCGATATCATAACTGCAACGTGTGCAATAACTGTGAGAAGGGTTAGACTAATTAATCCCTTTATGTCGTCAATGTACAAGCTTTGCAACAATTAAAAATCAAGTATTTTAACGACATTGTTTTGTTAGACTTCATTCAAATGATAGGACAATATATATTAAAATAGTTGTCTTCTATTAATACGACTTATTTTTTTCATTTGGTTGGTTTTATTTACAGATAAATTTACGTATGGCCATTGCATTCTTCGGGTAGTAAAACTGTGGTTTCAATTCGACAACCTCAGCTTTAGGCATATTTTCGTTCTGTCCAGTTACCAATTACTTATGAATAGCAATATTGTGGATTGTTTACGCATTTTCGGTCAATAATAGACGTCGTGGGCATTAATGTTCCAAACTTTTAAGTTTCTTGCAGGGTGTAAAGTTGCATCAAGATAACGCTCATCCAGAAATTGCTGCATTCTCATAAAGATGTTCTCACTATTCCATTGCGTAATTTTTTGGCGTCTGATAACTTCATAAACAAGATATGAAAATGTTCTCAACGCCACCCCTTTAGCGTGTACCGTGTCGAATGTGTGTAAAAATTAATTCAAAATTTAAATTATCGATAATATCATCAATATTTTGTCTGTTCTCATTCTTTATCTGTTCTTGTTTAATAGTATTTTACATTGTAATTTACGTTTTAATTTTTTTCTATTTTATGCGTTTATTACACTAAGTTAATATCTCGTATTTTTTGTTCGCTATATTAAGAAAGCAAACGTTACTTAGGAGATTTCAGGTTCACAAACAAGTTTTAACCACTGCGGCAGAAAAAATCGAAAACTGATTTTTACGTACAGTAATAATCAAGTTAATAAGAAAATGCATTTGTATAAATAACAAATAAAAGAATTGTTATTTCATTACTGAAGTAATGTAACTTACAAATGTTAAGCCATGAAACTAAAATATCAAGTGTATAAAATCAAATTATCGAATAATAATAATAATAATAATAATAATAATAATAATAATAATAATAATAATAATAATAATAATAGTTCTAATAATTTATTGTCACAGAATAAATTAAATCGAATAAAGTATTTAAGCCAAAGAAAGCAAGACTACGATGCTCTTCATGATTCTCTTTCGAAGCAGTCAAGCGTGACCTCTCTCCTAAGCTTTGAAATCTCCTACCCAGTATTTCAGTCCCTTCCGTTTTCACGCTTACATGACTTCCGCTCCGCCCATGTAGCGTCAGCTTCAGCCTCGAAACGTCGGCTCCTCGACCACCGAGCTCGTCGCGTGCTCTCGGAACCGCTTCCTGTCGCTCCCGCCACGCTGTTGTTCGGAGCTTCGAAAACAAGAGGCAACTCCACGGTTGTCAATAAGGTTTATGATACCGTTCTGATATATAATGTACCTAGTAGGAACTAAATAGGATAAAGCACACGTAACACAGCAGCCTATATATCGTCTCCAGCAATTGCTTTCGAGGAATTGAAGTGTGTCCTCGACCACACACTTGTTCGCTCTCCTACACATTTGTTCGCTCAACTTCTCCTATACACTTGTTCGCTCCCCTTCGTTTCCAGGTTCACATGACTTAACGCCCACTCGGCGTTAGCTCTAGCTCCGGGGCCTGGGCTCCTCGACCACTTCATTGCTTGCTCATTTGCTCTCGGAAATCCCCCGCCAACGCCGCGGCACGGAACAACGAAAGCAAGTGACAACTCCACGGTTGCTACCCACGCAGGTCCCTTGTTGCCACTTACGGCTTCGCCTGCTCCTGCCCGACCAGCCCTTGACTTTGATTAGCGCTTCGGCATTACTCCCGTTGCCCGCCCCCGCGGTATCAGCTCGTCCTCCAGGACCATACTCGGCAATATTACCTTCCGACCGTTCATAGGCAGGTTTCGGTGCCTTGTGAGTGCTCTCTCTGCAGCTGGAATTACGAGCGCACAGCCAGCTTCTAAGGTCCTAGCAAAAGTGGCCAATTTATTAGGAATTAGTTACCCACCTTGTTGAATAAATTATTGAAGTGGAGCAAGAAAAACAGAGTTTCTTCGCGTTATCGAACGTCAGGTTCTCGAGACCAGAGCGAGCGAACGTATTAGAGCTATATTTCGTAATCGTATTTACGTGACGGCTATGAGGGCTTCTGAGCCCTCGTCAACGCTAACGAGGAGATATATTTTAACAACGGGGTTATATCGAAAATATATGATAGAATGATTTGGAGTGCACAAGCACCTTGGACACTTACGGGATGCTTATTACAACGTGAACTTGTATAAGCGTATAATGATTTTTTTTGTTGGACTTTCTAAATAACTAAAACGCCTTTTTATTGACAGCACATAGAGAAATGATCAGTAGCTCATTTCGTTCGTCCTGTCACGTCATATACATTGATACAACTCGTAGCCAGTTTCCTCTGGGTTATTTGGGAGAATAAAAATAAAATTTTCTTATGTGATTTTAATGCATTGGTGAAACAAGACTATTGGTAAAACGCTGTGAAATACTATATAATCTCTCTCCGATATTTTTATGACTTATGACTTCATTCATTCGATTGATGATAATTGTACCTACGTTTGTAGTGAAACAAAAAATTAAGCAAGTATTTCAATGGATACTTTTAAAATAACATGCTTTGCTCAAAAATGGGCCAGCCAGGGAACTCTAATATGAACAAAATGTATTATTGATAATTTTCAAAGCACAAATCAAACTTTTTTTCATAAATATACCTGCCAGTGTCACCACACAAAGATAGTTATGTTGTAATTCTGTATTCTGATGCATGTAATGGATAATTGTTTCGATATATACAAAAATCGTGATCCTTATCTGTCTAGCGTGTAAGTATAGGCACGCTGTAAGAACTGTCAAACTTTCACCTTAAAATGTTGCAGTAACATAATTAGAACTTCATGTTGTTTTCTATAACATCCTTAAAAGTGTCCCCATGCTCATTTCAAAATTTTGAGAAAAATTTTTTTTACTTTTATTTAATTATACAATGTCGTTATGAATTATTTAAAAAAAATAAGTCAGGCAGATGAAGGTTAATAATGTTTTCGAGATTTTACTGTATTCATTAGTTAAATTTGAAAAATTAGATGATTAAATTTCCCCGAAATTCAAATATTGCAAATAATAGCTCTACGGCGAATTAATTAATACATGTATCAGAATTGTTGGATGGAAATAGTACTTGGATATTGTTATAGTGATAAAATAGGGATTCTTTCTAATTTTTATAAATATTCTCAATAAAGTAAAATGTTTTAAAATATATTAATATCAAATGTCAAACACGTTTTGAAACTAACGAAACTATCTAATCATTATAAACATGTAGAAATGTGTGAAACCAAAATTGAATAACGAATAGTTGGAAAGAGAATCCATCTTCGTGCCACGAAATAAACTTCCATCATTTCTCGGAAGCGCCAAGTTAGTTGTCGCGTTGTCGCCAGGACTGCGCCGTTGCGTAGGCGGCTTCCTGTGGTTAGCGTTTCGACACGCAGGCGGCTACAATTCGATTCCAAAAATTGGGTTTCGCACAGTCAGAAGATGAAGCACTCGCCGAGCGCGTCAACTGCTCACTTCATTATTCTCGTAAGTGCTCTGCGTGTTTTTATTGCGAGAGGTGGGGGTGATCTTTGCTGGCTGGCGAGATCCGGCGCAGACCTACGTTGGCCTGCAGTGTTTTCTCCCGCCTAGTATCATCTACCAGCGTAGCACCGCCCCAGCTGCGGAAAGCTCGAAGCTCCCGACCGCTCTCCCGCCATGTGTGGTTCTATAGTACATGTACACTATGTGACCAAATGTTTCCGGATACGTCCAAAATGGTGTTATGGTGTGGTCGTGTTTTTCATGGAGGGGGCTTGCACCCCGTTTTGCACACCTTCTTGCTTCCTACTGTTGAAGAGCAATTCGGGGATGGCGATTACATCTTTCAACACGATTGAGCAGCTGTTCATATTGAACGGCATGTGGGAGTGGTTACACGACAATAACACCCCTGTAATGGACTGGCCTGCACAGAGTCCTGCCTTGAATCCTATCCACCACCTTTGGGATGTTTTGGAACGCCGAATTCGTGCCAGGCTTTACCGAGTACATCGATACCGCTCCTCAGTGAAGAATGTCTCCGGATATTTTTGATCACAAAGTGTAAGTGTAAATGTGCGTAAGAAAGGGGTGAGGATAGGGCAAGGAAGAGGAAGGAAACATAGGGCGCGGTCTGTGACCCGTTAGTTAGGGTACTGCTCCGGCATTCGCCTGGCGTTGATCGAAGAAACTACGGAAAAATATCGATGAGAGCAGCCAGCCGCCAGAAATCTCGTCCAGACAGCGGCTGAATTCGACCTCGTTGTGTAGCTCGTATCAAGAATCATGGCACCGTCGAAACTTGAACCCTAGAACCTTCCGACCAGAGGCGAGTATGAAAGAATTAAAGTGTTTGGAAGAGGTAGGGAAAATGCCGAATCATCTGCGATCTACGCCTCGCCAGACATCTGCAGGCATGTCGTTATTGCACCTGCAATTGAACAGATAACCGCTCTCCAGTGGCTCTCCGTATTTTATTAATGCGTATCTTACATACCCTTTCCTACAGTTCTTTATCATTAACTTATTTACTGAGATAAGACACTAACGTTTTCTGAGATCCAACGCACAACTTTGATTTCATAAATTTTTGTAAATTGAAATTCGTCAAACATAATTTTTCCGACTAAGCAACAGGGAAAGGGAATATTGATCTGCTCGTAAAATAACTTCCCTGGCTAATGACAGCAATTTCTTTCCTATTAGTGAAAAAATATCCTCCCACCTGTATCTACCTACTAAAACATTTCCTGCGGTTTGCATTAGAAACTCAAATCAATATTTTTCGTTATTTTCTACTGAATGACATAACATTGAAGAGAGAAAAAGTTTTACCATGCTATCTTGAGATTTCAAACGCAGGCACATGTGCAGACTTCTTAAAAAAAGTTTTTGTGATGTTTAACTTGCAAACGTAAAATATTCAATTAGATTATAATTCTATAAAATGATGTAACACTATTTGTTTGTTTGTTTTTTGTTTTTTTTTCATAACCATTATTTCCATGCAATAAAAATTGCCCAACTTCAAATGAGGAGTAACAAAGCAAACTTTTTCAAAAGATTAGTCGATTGTTTTTTACATTATCATTGTTCCACTACTTAAAAGTGAGAATATTGAAAGATTTTTAAAATTGAAATATTTTTATAATATTAATTTTATTTGGAGCCATATTTTAATTGGAGTCTTTCACGAAAGCACCATTATCAAGACATACAATCTTATATATTTATTCTTGATGACGGAGTGGGAAACAGCAGGAGTGGAATTCTTGAGGACGGAGTGGGCTTACACTCATTCCAAGAAGCGGAATGTGTACTCTTCCATTGAATTAGCCCTCCGTCCCGTGTTAATGAAGAGCACATTTCCTGGAACTAGGATTAACGCGGTAGGCAAATAACGAATGCCAGGACATGCTATAAAGTACGTGTATTTCCCAATACCAACGTGTAGGTCGACAAGAAAACGTATTGATCTGGTTAGAGAGACACTGGGGCAAAATAAAAAGGGGTACTTTTTGGGGGTTTTATTTGAATAATCAAAAGCACTCTTTTAGCAATTACTATTCAGGATTAAACTTTCTCGCTAAAGATTTTACTTTCTCGCTAAGGAGTAGAGAGAAATTTAATGTAATGCTGTGCGAAAAAAACGAGAATTTTCCGCAGAAAAACTCATTACAAGGCCTTAGTACCGAAAAAATTGATAAATCCAGTTGCTAAATTTAGAAATAATCATATAACACATGGTGTATTCAGAAACCATGTTTCGTGGGTCCTTGATACCGAAAAATCGAATAACGGCAAGGCATCTGTCTTTCAGCCTGTCTGTGAACAATGCTAGCGGCTAAACCGTTCAGTCGATTTTTTCCGATATTGATATTCCCCAATCGATCTGGCTGATGTCGCGGCCCCTTGAATTTGAAACCGATATTATAATTTTGGGGATACTTTACCTGAAAACCATGCGACTTTTTCAAAATTTTCAAAAAAATGGCTTCATTGTTTATGATTGAATTTTGTTGTTGGATATTGTGAAGGACGTTTAAGAGCAGATCTTATGTTAGTCATAAACTCTGAGTTTTCGAAAATTGCAAAAGTTTAAATTTTTTTCGGATACTACCTACAACTAAAATATTAAAAGCAGAGATTTTCCTCTAAATGAATCTATTCCTCAAAGACGTATTTTGAAATAAGACCATGTACATTTTTTCTGAAATTTGAGTACTTTTGCGTATTGTTGCGTGAAAGTTGGGGCGAGAAAGTAGCCCCACTAGTTCAGCCAGTTACTTCAATGAATATACACCAATGTTAGCACTAGTTCCGTCTGAGAATGAAGAAACCCGAATGAACATTCCTCAGAATGCACCGCGTGATGCCCATAACGTATACACGATTCAGCTCACAAACTCACTCTAGTGCCTGAGTAAACGAGAAATGAATTTGTGCAAGCAAGGGAACACTTTTACGAAATATTATTCAAAATATCATAATTTTTATGGCAGCGAAAGATGTAGCCGAGACGATTATTCCTGCGATGTCGCAGCGAGAAGGCAAAAGAGTGGTAAAAGAAAAATTCCAGATATTTTCCTGCCAATATCACGGATGTTCTAAAATGCTCTTTCACATCCTCATTTCCCTCACACTTGTATATTTAGCCTCATCTCTCTACAACATTTTCCTCCTTTATCGACTTGCCTTCATTCGTCCTGTGTTAATTCCGGCAAGCGGCAAACACTGGAATGTTGCGTCAGCGCTTTCCACCCCTCCGATCTCCGACTCAGGTCACTGTTCTCGATAACGTCTGTCCGCCCATGCCATCCTCAACCTTTCTCATCTCATCCTTCTCTCTTCCCTCCCATTCTCTGTCTCCTCTCCCCCTCCGCCCTATATCCGTCCTTTCACGACGACGACGACGACGACGCCGGCGCAACCTGTCGCGCCGGCTTTGGCGACGCCATGCCTGTCACATAAACACACGTGCGCGGGCGCGCTAACACACACACACACACACACACACACACACA
>BOPP01000039.1:8887485-8908841 GCA_017312745.1 Gryllus bimaculatus | reverse complement strand
ATATATATATATATATATATATATTAATTGTACCGTAAAGAATTTAGATGCAGGTCACAGTGCAAATTCTCGTGACTGCCTAGATTTTACAAGCCTTTTTAGAATGCAAATCAAACCGAATAATTCCTCATTCTTCTTAGAAATCGAAAATTATGAGTAATGCTGTAAATATCGGAAGTTATGAGGAACAATCAACTTCTGTTTTACAACACCCTGTCAACAATCTCCAACACTATGAAAAAACATATTCAAAAGATGCCCAGACTCATAATGCTTATTCATGGCCAACTCAATCCTCAAAAACGCATGCCCAAAGTTTAAAAATTTCCCCAAAATTTCTTCACTTCACTCAATTCATTCAACAATGATTACTCTCGCCTGTTATGTCAACTCCAAGATAGTGTTGAAAATTTCATCAAAGAGTGTTAACACAATTCACATCTTCACTGTTTTAACTACTAAAATAATCTATATTACCAATGCGCTGGCTACTTTATGTAAAGCAATGTGGAATGCCAATGGAATAAAACTAAAGAGATCAATATTTGTAAACTTTTTAACACACATGCTATAGATTTGTCTTCGCATGTGAAACTCGTCTATCGCCTAATGTACAATATTCTCTATCTGGATACATTATCCATAGATCAGATCCTCCCTTACAGCTGTTGGAGGGGTTGCCATAATTATTACAAGAATACTTTCACATAACATTTTGGATACTAAGATTTACATGAAATTTCGCCAGCTGTTAGTACACCATACAAAACTCACATATCCAAATTTTGAAGTGCTAAGGAGTGTAAATAAAATGTATGAAAAAATTGGAAGACAGGTATTTCTACACAAAACAGTTTATTGTGCTTTTCCCTCGATACAATCCAAAAGTCACTATCTAACCATACAATAACAAAGCCAGGTGTACCACTTACCAGTAAATAAATTACCAAGTTCGTAGCGGTTTGCCGTATCATCAGAAGATGTACCAGGTCGTAGCTCAATCAACAAATATCCAACGGAATAAACGAAGCACTGGGCGTGGTCGGCGTAACGGTCACAATAACAGCCTCTAAGCTCACACAATATCAGTCACCAACTATTCTGTCTTTCCGGGCGCCAGGCTACCCATTATATTCCGGTCGCCGTCGCTGCCCTAGACGCGCTCCGGTGGCTAGTTGTCCGGTGGAGCAGGTAGTGCCTCGCTGCTCCGTATACTTCAATATAGAGCGAGCGCCGTCTCGTGCGCAGGCCAACTTCAAAGTCGGCTGTGCACACAGCAATTAGAAATAGTCTGAGCGCGTCTAGGCGTTTTGAATCAAGACCTTCTGTGACCTCCACGCTACCCTCAGCGAGCAAATACACCCGTCAGGAACGTTCCGGCATCTGTAAACCGGTGTCGGATCTCTAGCGCGTTCGTTCTTTCACGACTGATGGAAAATGTCATATCCCGTGGTCTCCTTTTAGTTTGAAGTGCTCAGTGACACGCGTTTTTAATCATTCGAGCACAGTCAGTTGTAAAGTTATTGTAAGCTAATAGTATTTTTAAGAAAACTGAAAAAATTGACTTCCATATTGTACGCTTGACGACATGGTACACTATTTTGATTCATTTTTTAAATACAAAAATAAAATGTATGTACGAATGTGTGTATATATGTGTACGAGTGTCTGTGTGTATGTATGTATGTATTCATGTAAGTAACTATTTATTTATGTAGAACACATGTGTGTATTTATTTATGTATATAAGTATTTATTTATTTACGTATGCCAGGTAACATTTTCAGGATCCCACCTTTGCACCGTTGGTATTTGGACTATTAATGCATGTGTTCGACCTTCTCGTCGTTCCGAGCCTCCCATGTAAACACCTGTTTTGTCACCCTGCCTGCCCTTCGAGGAAATTGACACACTACTGATAATGCCTATTAATAAAGGCATTATTATTAGTAGCATTATTTTGTTTATTCTCCAAGTTTTTTGTTTCACATGGATACCATACAGATATATTTAAAATCTACAAAACAAATTAGGGCATTCAAATTATTATTATTATTATTATTATTATTATTATTAGTGACAAAGTTAGCGGCGGCACGGAGACCGAATAATGACTGCAGATCCGGCGGCGGCTGGCGATTTCCGCGCTTCAACAGGCAGCAGGTCATAATAGTTCTGCGTAAAACCACTACTTGTAATGCTTTACAGCCCTTAAAAATATATTTATGAGTTTCGAAAAGTGTTTCACACGATGGAAGATTTTTTATGTCCATCCAGCACAGTGAGTTGTGGTAGACATTTTCCTTTATAGCTCCCTGCTACTCCAGGGCTTGAACTAGTAACAATTCAAATAACCCTAAATTCCAGGATGCTGTTCTCATTAATTTGCTGCTTATGAACCTCCCAATGAATCCTTCTGATCCGATATTTACAATCCTTATATCGAGGCAAAAACCTTTGTCTCTTATTGGGATATTTAAATGCGAAATATACTGCACGGGGTTGTTGACATTCAAACCAACATTGAAACACTCTTTTCTCAGTACTAAATATCCGTTAATTTAAGATTATTTGTTCCCGATACACCTACCTTCCAAACAATCCATATAATAACAAAAGTCCACTTGATTAACTATTTGATATTGGTCTCATTGCAAACATTCCTAATTTTCCTATAACTTTGCAACCAGTGGCAGAATTATACTCACAATCGGATAATTCATCGCATAGTTTCTTTTTAATTGATCTTCTAAAAATACAACCTTCCATACCAAGATTCTCAGAATGCATTGTAAACTAGGCACTCTTTCAGAAAAGTCGGGACTTTCTTCTGTCTTGTATCATACCATCCACTTCAATAGGTACTATAATTTACTGGATATATAGATTATCAACTAAATAATAAAACAATTAAAAGCCTAAAAGTTTATACTCCTCTGATCAAGGAATTGACGAATAGTACACGTGCTGAGCTGGGATAGTAACATACCGATTATCAACGCTAGTTAAGACTTGACCATGATATTCAGAGACATTTCCTCCAATCCTGGTATCTGTGATGAAACCTTGGAAATAATTTTAATATTTCCTGCTTAAAAAATTGTCCAACAGATACTGACAAAACGTGAAATAATGTATTACAACGAACTAGCATCTCCGAGTGTTGTCTAAAGGGAAAAATACAAATACACATTTAGTACAATTTTTCCTTACAAAACATCTATTATCAACTGCTGAGAATTGATAGGTATTATTTTTAAAAGTTTGCATTTATTTCTACGAGGTCATTGTCTTTAATCAATGTATATAACAATCTCTTGCGCAAGAACACTATCTCCTCCTCCAAAATCCACCCACTGAAAGCTTCATCATACCGCAGTCTTTATCATTAATTTCTCGTATGAGAGCATAAAATAACGGACGGAAATGAAGTGTCAAATTAACTCATAAAAATATCCCTAAAATTTAAAGATGTGGATTACGATTAATAATGAAACAGCAGTCCCGGACGCCGGATTTTTGGAAACGGATAGCGACGCCAGAACCGGGGTATCTGAATTGAAGAGACATCGAATTAAAAGTAATTTTTAGAAAAAAGTAATAATTTTTCAGCTACATTTTATTTGTACTATTTCATCCATTTCAATTATTTCTATCGAGATTGATTACATTGATCTCTTAGTGGTCAATATGCTACACAATGACACAGAAATCAGGGTCTTCGTGTGAAATAAATAAATGACAATACGTTTTCGTTAACTCAAACACAACATTTACAAACAGAGTAGACGGTTACGTACGTGACTTTGTGAGTATTATTGCGATAAAATTTCAATTGAATTGTAATTTAATATTTTTTAAAATTATTCAATTATTCATAAGACAGACCTTGTTATACTAGTAAATAATTGAGGTTTTATCGAACAAAGTAAATTTCCGAAATATCCTGTATTCGAAGAAATATAAGTTGAAACAAATTTTGTTTTCTCCTTATTATATGCGGAGAAAAACATGCCGACCCGTATGGCTGAGGTGGCTAGAAAAGCGAGGCGAGTGTCGTTTCGGCGCCTCGGTCGGAAGGATCATGGGTTCGACTCCGCCCGTGGGCATGGTTGTGTGCTCCCGTGTGTTTCATGTACGCGTGTTGTCGCGAAATACCTTGTGAATCTGCCTACCAGAGATCGAGAAGCCCGCAAGTGTGTCAGTGTCGAGTGTTAAGGTGAATAAGTGTCCCCATGAGGGACATAGTAGTTACCCGACCCATTACCCCCATGAGGGACATATTCGAAAATCGGCATCTCCTGAAGCTAGAATAAAAAATGGAATAAGAAATGGAATAAATAAATATAACGGAGTAATGCATCTCGTATAAGCGTAAGTTATGTAATGTTGAAAATCGATGTTGACATTTTCGTGGATTTTTGTTTTTAGGCCCCCTGATATCAAAAAGGCGGTGTGCTTCAAAACGCCCGTCCATATCTGCCTGTCTGTGCGTCAGTGAGCCGGTGGGGCGATGCCCTGTTGATAAGAGATAACTGGATTGAAAAATCTCGCAAACCAATAGCAGTGTATGTAGGTCGGCGCCGGATTTGACCATCTAGCGGGGAAAAACATCGCCACTTCGAATGATAAAACATGCACTCCACTAACGGGTATAATTACCGTAGCAGTTGATGCGACAAGAAATAATAAATGTCAGCTAATGAAATCACGCAATAATCAATCTCAGCTAATGAGGCGCGTATTTGTAACTACTTTTTGTAATAATATTCTGACTGCAGACCTAGGGCTTTGAATAATTTAAATTAAAAACCTCACCACCACCCAAACCGCACAGTTCCAAACAAGTTTCACTCGCGCAGTTCGCTTCCTCTCTCTTCACTCGGAGATGCATTTTGGGAACTGTTCTTTGTGGCAATCGGCGACGCGGCAGCCTTTGCGATTACGAAAAACCGTCGCTGGCGGTGGCGTGCCGCTTCCTCCCCTTCACCCGGCTGCCCCCCCCTCGCCCTCTTCCTCCCCCTCCCGGCCATTGCCCCCTCTTCCCTCGACGCTGATGGGGACCATCCGCCGCTTTTGTCGCGTTCCCTCAGCGTCCGCCGTTGTCCGAACTTGCCTTTGTTCGCAATCGGGTTTTGAAATTGAGGAGTGTCAGATAAAAAAAAGATATCGAGCGGGAAAATGTGAAAAGAAAGTAATCAAGGAAGTCGTTTTGTAACAGTTCCTTCATGTAAACGCAAGTCGGACGTGTGCACTTTATTTGAAATGAGGTCGTTATTTAACAATAAACTATACAAGTTGACAGAAGTGTCATATTGTGAGTCTAAAGTATAAATAATAATAATAACAATTATTATTATTATTATTATTATTATTATTATTATTATTATTATTATTATTATTATTATTATATAGCAAGATTATCATTGAATAGTTATTAATGTCATTAGGCTGGTAAACAGCACATAACATGCGGTTGCAGTTTGTACACGGAGGAAAGAGCGAGAGTCGAAGGTTCTGACAAACTCTGTTATTTGTGTTATCGGTCATATGGCATGCATTATTAATAATACCATCTTCTTTGGTGAAAAAATCATGTAGTAAGAAAAGAACACCATTTCTTGAAGTAAGTGTACTCATCCTCCATCTTTTGCTGTAACACCGGCGTTTGAGATTAGAAGTTCAATGAAGGACACTGCAATGCTCCTCACTGGAAGGTTCTAGGGTTCGAGTCCGACAGTGGCAGGTTTTTTGACATCAGGTAGATAGCTAGGTCGTATTCAGCCGATGTCTGGAGCCGATGTCTAGCGGCCGACTGCTCGAACCTGTGGTGGTTGGTGGATTATCCTACCAACAACAGGCGCATGTTCTTCAGTACCCAAACAAAAGGGTCACGAACCGCCCGCTATCTTTCCTTCCTCTTTCTTGCCATATCCTCACGTCTTATTTACACTCGATGCTTATATGTACTACACTAAAACACATGTCGGGAGATCGTTCAGGAGCTTGGAGCTGGTCCCAGCTGGAGCAATATCCCGGTTGTGGGAGTACCTAGATGAGGAAAACTCCGCAAGCGAGCATGTAGGTCGGCGCCATAGAGCGGACTGTTAATTCGATTCGCCAAACATTATGACTGTCTTTTTGTTCTTCTATTTTGTTGTGATAAGTCGATAATAACATGACAGAATTACGAAGTAGTATTTTGTCCAATAGTTAAAATATTAACGCTTTAGATTCAATGACGCAGACTGCATACATGGCTGCATACGTGGCAGGCTGGCACGAGTTACTTGCAGTTTTAAATAAAACCTACATGAAACGATAAGGAAATATGTAACATTTACATTTGATGAAACATTTACTAAAATTTCACCTCACACACGTACATCCGATGGTACAGGACAGTAATAAGAAAAACAATCAAACCAGAAGCACTATATCATTATTTTTTTCCTCTACATCACGACTAGGATGTTACAAGTCGGCTGAATATAAAATCTATTCCAGGTTACACCATCTACCTAATGGTAGGTGGCCTTTTCTCCGTGTCCCTGCTCTCGCAGGACGTCAACAGAGACATATGCAGTAACTTAACTAAACACAAATATTTGTATTTTTGTCAAAATTGAAACTGTTTCATTATATTTTGGATTTTTCTAACGGAAACAAAGACACCTCACATAGACAGAGGTTCCGACGTTTTCTTTCCATTTCTGCGCGCATTGTAAATTAGAAAAGTATATTCATTAGGGATTCGGAATGTGGAGAAAAACAAGTGATGCTAAAACAACACGTACTTTCTCGCCCATATTTTCAAGCAAAATTACGCGAAAAGTACTCGAAGTTTTGAAAAATTGTACAGGAACTTATTTCAAAATCTACCTTTAAGAAACAGATTTCATAAGGGAAAAATCTCTGATTTCAATATTTTAGTTGTAGGAAGACTCGAAAAAACTGTTGCAATTTTCGAAATATCAGAGTTTTCAAGGAAGATGAGACCCGCACCATTCTCTTAAACGTCGTTCTCACTATCCAACAACTAAATTTAATCAAAATAGATGGAACAGTTTCTTCGAAAATTTTGAAAATGTCCCGAGGGCAGCATGTAAAGTACCTCCAAAATTAAAACATAGGTTTCAAAAGTAAAGAGCCACGACATCAATTGTGGAATATCAATTTTGGAGAAAATTGGCTGAATGGTTTAGCCGTTTCCATTGTCCACAGTCGGACAGTGGTTTTGCAGTCATTCGATTTTTCGTTACCAATGACCCACAAATCATGGATACTGATTTCATCACATGTTAGTGAACTTTTTTCTAAATTTAGGTACTGGATTTATTCACGTATTCGTACCAGGACTCTGTAATAAGCGCGTTTCTGCCGAACTGTCGCTATTTTTTATGTTCTGCGTTACTAACTTTCACTCTACTGCGTAAAAAGTAGTGAGAAAGTAAAGATAAGCGTGGGCTCAGGTTGAACGCAACCTGACGCTGAAGGCGCAGGAAAGGAGAAAGGACACTCGCGTGTCTTCCCTCGACTGTCGTTAACGACGTGGCAGAGACGAAAGGTAGGAAGCGGGGACGGATTCAGTAGTTTTTTTGCACCTAACCGAAACGGCTAACGTTAACGCTTATAAATTACGTAACGATGAATGTTGAGTGAAATTGAGAGACTTTTTGCACTACGCTTACGCGAATAAGGTGCTGACATCTGGTAGCAACAGAAGTAAGTTACACATAAGTATGTCGTCTTTCCGGTTTCGTTTATCGATTTTTCCATTTTGTATACTGTGGTTTCAATTTAGTGCTTCGATTTTACATCGTAATCGTTTGTTTCGTATAAAAGAATACCGAGAAGCGATTGCCAAGCGTTCACTTCTTTTTACTCTCTGGATGTGTTGCCCCCTGCTATGGAAGGATTAATTGAAGCATGTGTACATGGGAATATTGATATGGACGTTGTAGAAGATGCAATTCTGCACGAAATTTTAAAACCAAATTCACCAGGAATTAAGTTTTTTTTCTTATGTTAAAAGGTTCCCCCTTATGCTCAACCACAAGAATTTCAATATTCTTCCTTACTGACTTCCATCCTTATATAGAGTGCAAGCCATACAAATAACATGATGTATGCAAGTTCAATGGCATTCATCATGTTTTGCTGAAAACGATAGTCGGCTTTTATCTGCGATGATGAATTTTACTTCTCTAAGACACACTCTAAGACACAGATTCGGTACACATTATGAGGAATCGCTTATTGAACCGGATCTGGTTAAAGCTTATGTTTGCTACAGAGACCGTGATTGGGGTTCCAGGCTTCAGGCAAAAATGGCGGATTTCGTCAGAAAAACTCTTATAACAGGGTCCTAGATGACGTGGCGGCTTTCCTCAGAGTGGATAAGCGAAAGTGAGAACCAGGGCAAAAGTAGATTTGTATATCGGGATAACAACAGAATCCAGTTTAAAGTTGTAATGAGAGTTAACTAATGATTGAAGAATATCTAGGCATCTAATAGCTTCAGTTACGTCGGCTCTCATGTGTACACTTCACGTCAATCTGTTATCAATTAGGACGCCTAGATAACAGATGGTTGCAGTTGTATTATTAATGTATGCAATGATATTAACGTATCGTCGGTGAAAATTTAAAAAGTATTTGGGTCGCTTCGTCCCTTACTCTGGAGTGCCCTCCTAAGCCTAAAATCAATGTCTCTGAAAACTAATATCTGAAAAATAAAATTAAATCTATAATTCTTTCCAGATGGAAATGCGTTTGGTATTACACGGCAGCAAAAACGTCAAGGTTTCAGATGAAGCCAACAGCTCTATCTACTTGCCGGGAGACGCTACGTCCTAGGCATAGGTGCCAAAGTTTTGACCGTCATGTTGTCACCTTTTTCAGACCAAAATGCATGTCCTGATAGGAGTTTCTACGCTAGCTAGCTAGCTTGGTCAAATTCAGCCGCTTCTAGAAGAGAATTGTAGTTGCATGCAGCTCTGATCGGTATTTTGCAAGGTCTCTCTGATTAATACTAGGCAAATGATGGAGCAGTACCTGAACAGGCCATCGTCCTCTTCTTGTCTTATCCTCACTCTTACACATTTATATGCACTACACTACTACACATTTTGAGGGCTCAGTGGGAAGCTTAGAGCTTGTTACTGCTGGCAGGTGCTTCAACGGCAGAAATACTTTAATGTGTGTAGTGCGGTGCCGGATTTCATGTGCGAAGGAACACCGCCATATCCTATCTTTAAGAAGCATTTCACTCGCAAGATACTTAACCAAAGGAAAAATTTCTGACAAATAAATTGCGAGCAATAAATTGTTGACCGATAAATTGGTGAGAAATAATTTAATCCTTGAGTGTCCATAACATTAAGGACACGTGATCAATATAAATGACCAAACTAGTTTCCGCGCTTGGAAAAACTAAATACTCGTTCAAGAAGTGTCTGCGAAGGGTGGGGCTTTGGATGTCGCCAGGCGCTGGGTGCCTCCACACCTCTCCTCACCGCTCCGCATCACGTTCCTTAATAAAGCGCGCCCCTCTTGGCTCACTTGTGCAATCAATCTCCGGCCCGACCCTTCTCATCTCGCAAGTGGCACACCTTCACATAGTACGGCATTTCCCTATTATTCGCTACGGGCTCGCCGCGTTGCGATCGCAGGGAAACCTGCGACACAGAACACAGGGAAGGCGTAACATGGATTGGAGAGATAACGCTTGTCATGTCTGAAGAGGAAGGAATAATTCAATTCAGTGATGCTTTATTTTACGTGGCGAGATCCATGCCACCAGGCATTCCATCTGTAGTCTGACCTCGCAAATTTCGCTACTCTGCTTTCACCATCTAGCGGACAAATAAGGCATCGATTCGGGTGATGAAAAAAGCGATTTAAATTCAGTCAGAGGCTTCTTTTAGGCTTGAGAATCATTTACATGCAGTAAATCTACAACACGGGACAGCTGGCCTTACTTCCCTTCGGAAGGAAAACTGCTGCCCGGGGTGCAAGAGAATCGTCTGTCGGCACGTTAGTCAGTCATAGAGATGATTTTTTCCCCGAGTGAAAACTTGGTCGACAGTTTGGGCTAGTTGTACTCTAGAATGTAAATATCATCAATACCAGTAATATTCTGTTATATTCTTTTTATTTTTAAGATGTGCTTGGTGATGCAGATACGTCCAGTAGGTTCAAATATTTAATCATGTGATCAAAAATTTGTTAGTATTTTAAAGCATTTTGTCGATTATTCTCGCGCAATTTCAAGATACCTTTCGAAATACGATTGTATAATAATACTAGTGGCATACAGCAGCAGAAATGACACTAAATAAAACAGCAAAAAATAGTTTGTTTTCTAAACATAGCACACACACTGCTTAAGAGCCACAAATAAAATATTCTTGTACAGTACTGCAACAAATTTAATATTTTTCGGCAAAAACAGTTTTAGGAAATAACAAAGAATATACGGATACACAGTATACTAGTTCTTTTCATACCAAGAATATCAAAAAAGTTGATGTTGCTTAACATAACTAACATTTCAGGGAATGCGAATTTTGCTAGGAGCCTTGTTTTCTCATGACCTCTGCTATGTTGCCATAAGTGACACCCTGGGTATTCTAAAGTAAAGTACTTGCACGGTTGTTTTAAACATCAATTTTATAACAATTATTATTATTATTATTATTATTATTATTATTATTATTATTATTATTATTATTATTATCATTATCATCATTATCATCATTATCATCATTATCATTATCATTATCATTATCATTATCATTATCTTTAGTATTAGTATTATAACCATTGACTTTCTTTTTAAATATCAATTCCTTAAAGCTTGCTTATTTAGTGATTGAATAAAATACGCTCTTCTTAGATAAGCAGTATTCAATTCTCATCAATGAACCCATAGTGGGTAATTACTATTTTCTTCTAGCAATACAATTTCTAAAGCGCTTTCTTTATATTCTATTTTCCATAGCAACCCCAAGCGTGTTCACCTCTTTTTCAGAATATTGCATGTCTTTCTATTTTGGCAAGTTTTCTCGCTATCGACCTAAAGCGGAAAGAGAAGGCACAGAGAATGGAAGGTGCAGCATGCCGCGACAATTGGGAACTACCTTCTGGGGCGTCCTCACTAATGGAATTGTCTGTTGAAAGCAGTCTTGGCGATAGGGAGCCGGCCCCCCGTTGCTTTGGTGGGGAAGAGGGGAGGAGCTCTCCCCCGACGCTCTTATCGTTCTCGCATCCTCTCGTTCTCTCCACTTGCTGCGATGGTTCAGCGGCAGCATCGTTGCCTCTGCATCGTCGTTGTCTATTCAGGTTTTGATGTTTGAGTTCCAACGATGGCGGAATTTCGTCACTAGCTGCAAACCTGGGATCAATATTATACAGCTACTATTTGGGAGAGAATTCTAGTGACCGTCTGTTCTCATCGTTCGACTCAAAAGTGGGCCACGGACTGCGTACAATCTTCGTTTCCTCATCCTCCCCTTGTCCTCTTCTCTCCCCTTGTACACACACTCACATGTGCTCCACCCACCACACATGTCGGGAGGACAATCGGGAGCTTAGAGCTTGTTCCGGTTGCGCAGGTGCCCCGCTGGAGGAGATATCTGCAGTGAAAAACCACATCGACATGTAGTTCGCTTGTTATAATTCCTGTACTATTCCGTACAATAATTTATAATATATGATGATGCTCTAATGCTGCAAATGAAATATTAGAAACTAATTGCTAACATTAAAAAATAAAAGAAATATTCGTAATTTCACTGCACTTTAAAAAGAAGAAAATTATTAATTTTCATTATAGCACCCATATAAAGTGAAATGTTTGTTTAACAACATTCCAATTGATATTATTATCAACATTAACCACGAAAAATGGAGTACGCTCTCTAAATTCACCAACCAATCGAGTTTTCGGTATCTAGGTCCAATAAAACATTTATTATGGTTACATGTATTATGTTAGAGAATGTAATTTACTATATATAACAAAAGGCCGTTTTCCGACAAAAGATAACGTAACTTTATCTTCTTACGAAGAAAGTGCGAGAAAGTAAAACGAATATAATTATCACTAATTTGTACAGAAAAGACAGATTTGTACAGGCAAAGTAATCAATTTCCTCTCAGAACATAATCAAATTCGAATCGTTTCTATGGTTTCCAACTTGGAAGTCATTGCCACTGACGTATCAGATCCCACGTTCCATAAAAAATACACAATATCAGACTAAATTCTAAATAATCTCAACCCTAACCTATTGTTTCTCCTTAAATCAATATCAATTACGCCGTTCTCCCCTTCTGCAAAACATATATCTTCAAATGTAACAACTTATAAATAAATATAATCTCTCACGTGTACTCTATAATAAAAACAAAATCAATCTATTTTTTAACAACCACAAAGAAGTAACCACAATCTTAGACATATCTAATGTACGCACTAGTACACAAAAATTCATGTGATACTTGCAACAAAGTCTGCAATGGCGAAACCAAATAATATTTACAAAAAAGGCTATACCAAGATTAATGCGGCATCAATAAGGGTCCTTCAATTTATACAACTCTTACAAAATGCCAGGTTGAATAAAATCACAATGAGAATATGACAATGAATATGAATTCCATGATTGGAACACAAAAGAATTCTCAATAAATTAACCCTAGGAATGAATCACATTTCAATTTGTGATGCTATAACAGTTCACACTTTCTAGCCTATACGAAGAAGTAACGTGTACGTTATATTATTTTACCACAATTTCCGTACATATCAACACATCGCAGTCAATGGGTGGTAGCAACAATGGGCGCTTGCGGCAATGGGCGATGTTAACAATATTTTCTGATAAATTCTTGGCATAAACGCCATTCTTCCTATAAATTGAACACTTTTCCTGTTTTCATTGTTCCGATTTTTTAAGTTTAAGAAGTTTTATTAGGCGTTCTTTATGAAAGACTATTGCTTCTGTTTCAAAAACATAAGTTTATTTTTCGCCGTGTGTATTCTAAGTGTATTCTAAGTTTATTCTTAAATTTTTAATTTAATTTTATTTTATTTTATGTGAAGACTTTACAACCAAAAAATCCATTATTAGTATCTTCATGATTAATGTCTGCAAACAGAAATTACAGTTATAGATGTTATAGATGCCAGTAGGAAGGCTGCCAGCTGGAAAGCAGTAAAACCTGCTAAAACGTTTCATTTTTGCTGCCAACTCGCCTTCAAAGTCAAAGTCAAAGAAATGAACGAATACTATTTTAACCAAGTTTATAGATACCACAATTACATATAACTCACTTCCAGCTTGACCTTTCAGATTGTGTATATTTGAATAATTGTGTCAATTTGTGGCAAATACATCAAAAGTGTCAAACGCTTAGTGCTAATTCTATCGAATAATTTTAACTTAAAGCACATTATATTATAATTACAATTATTATTAACATAGTTTGTCGTTTTCCATTTTATATAAATAACATGTGTGTCAGATATTTATCTAATTTATCTGATTCAGAAAACTTTAACATGACCTTTTTCGAAGATCTGACTGTGATGAAAACATTTCAAAAAATATTTTCATAATAATAGTTGTACGAAGATGTCGAACAAATTTGAACTTTTGCCATTTTCCAAAAATCAGGGATTTCAACGAAAATGAGACATGCACTGTTTTATTAATAGGCCTTTAATCTACCTGATATCAAAATTGAATGATAAAAATTGATAGTCTTATTTGAGAAAAATTAATTTCAAACAATCCCTATATTTCACGCAAAATTACGAAAACTCCTTAACTTTTCGCAAAAGTGTTCAGGACCTAATTTCAAGATCTGAGTTTAAGTAACAGATTGCATTAAGGAAAATATTTTTGCCTTCAATATTGTAGTTGTAGAAAGATGTTTCAAAAATCGCAAAAGTTTTTTTTTCGGCATCAGGGATTTCGACGAAAATGAGTCCATCTCTTTTCTCTTAAGCGCCCTTGGCGCTACCTGAAAAGGAATTTAATACAAAATTTTAGTCCCATATTTTTTTCAAAATTTTGAAAATGTTCTAGAGACATCAAGTTAAGTACCCCATCCCCCAATTAAAATTCTGGTTTCCAATTCATAAAACGGGACATCAGCCAGATTGATTACGGATATCAATTTTAGAGAAAATCTGATGAATGGTTTAGGCGCTAGCTTTGACCACTGACGGACAGACAGACGGAATAGACAGACAGACGTAGTGCCGTCTATTAGTTTTTAGTAAAACAAGAACCCACAAAATATGGATTCTGACTACACAATGTGTTAGAGGCAGTAATTTACTATATATAGGGGCATAATGTATACTCATTTTCGTTATCAGAGCCCGGCGATAAGAGTTTTTCTGTATTATATAAGCCATTTTGCCCGCAGCATTCCCGCAAGCTAGAAAACCCCAATATACTTTTTGTAGCATTTTTTTACATTTTCCAAATGGCATCCGCCATATTGAATCCGCCATTTTGAATTTTTCATTTTTGATATCTTATTTGTACTTAGTCATGTCAAAAACCTCAATATAAGCCTTAATAAAGACTTATTTTGGAGCAATAAAATTCAATCTGTTAATGTTTATATTTCACGTTTGTGAGAATATAAATAATAAAAATGTTTGTCAACAATTTCCAATTCATGATTGACGTAAGGAATTGTGTTCAAACAGTTTACGTGACAGAATTGTATTCAGCCCTTTTTGCGTAACGTTGTTACGCTTGGTGTCGCTCGCAACCAGGAATGCGTTCCATGCTGTTTTGCATTACATTGTTGATTCCAAAATTTTAGCATATTTTCATATTTAATGGAATTGGTTTAGGTATTTATTATTGTAATTCACTGCCCTCTATGGCTCAGTATTCAATTTATAATATTAATCAAGTGCTTTCAGGAAAAATGTATTCAATAATAAAAATAATATAATTTATGTCTGTTAATGAGCGCAAGCAGGTGGCAGTTAAGCAAAAAATTGTATAAATATAAATTTAAAGGGAACAATACAAGTATGCATACAGTTAATAAACAAATAAACAAACAATAAAGTAAAAACAATTAGAAAGTATAAATATTAAATAAAAGTCCCTATTTCTAATCCGTACCAAAACCTTCGCTTCACTTCCCTTTACTTAAGTTCATGTCCCTTCGGTACCCAGCAGTTTATACATTAACGGCAAGTATATGTGCCTCACTTTGCCAGTATATTTTGGTCTTTCGTTATCCTGAAAAACATGACTACACATCAGTGCACTCTATACTTACGTCCTTGAGAACTCTCAAACGCATAATATGCGTGCTACTGGGAAGAGACAATAGCACCTCTGCATGTAAGTTGTTTCAGTCATTAATGGTTCTATTCAAAAAGCTTAATTTTCGTTATCGGTCCTTTGCTTTCTGAACTTTACTTTTGCGTGATTGGTCTCCTCTACTTAAGTAACATGGCATTTCAAGGCATTCACTGCTAGCTTTCCGTGCCGGTTGCTTTATAGGAAGGGTAGGTTTATTTATTTCCTAGTAAAATATGTTATGTATAAAAAATTAAGAAAAAGAGCGACGTAGGCGGCTCCTGTAATGCAGTTGAATCCCCTGTAGGTTTAGGCAGCAGTACGCGGGATGCTTAATTTTGGATATTTACACTTTAAAAATTATTTTCTTGAATAAAATAAAATGCCAGCATTATCTGAAAATTATGGTATTCTTATTTTCATGCACCTTCTTGTAATTATATGAAATGGAAATTGAATAGGAAAATATTCTGGACAGTGTTATAAAGGTGAAATTAGCACGCACGGAGAGAGTAAGGACATTTATTTCAATTAATGTCGTTTGTTTCTTTCAATTAGAATCGATCAACGAATGACCAATGCTTCGCCCTTTTGAGAACTTAGTGGACCCTTTTCTCAATGAATATCTCCGCGGGGGGTTGTTCAAAAGAAATGAAAGAATTATCTTCCATTGAGGGAATGATCTCACTAAAGGAGAAGCGGAAAACGGTGTAGAGTCCTATAACAAAACTTTTCCATTAGCAGAGTTTTATAGCAAATATTACAATGCAGAAATTTATGAGCAAATATTATATCATCGTTAAGATTTGCTTCATACTTGTTACTATCTCATTGGGAAATATTAACTATAAAAAGTAAATGACGTTTCCATGATGTCCCACGCATGTTCATATTGATGTCCATCAGTTCTTGGACAGTTTTGTGTAGCTTTTCTAGCGACTGTTTCACTTGTATATGCCCAAGTTTTCTTGACGTCACGAAGAACTGGATCGGAAGACAGAAGGGTTCTGCATACGACCCGTCACCTAGTAGCTGTCAGGTACTACAATACCAGTACTGTGAGTATTCACCTGTTCGCTATTAATCCAGCGGCGGAAATGTGAAAAATCCTGATGTCAGTGGTATTTGGGTCTAATAGAGCCGCTAGTTATTAGAGCCTAATTAAAGCATTACATAATTACAAAAGTATTTTATTATGAAGTACGTGTTGGGTGAGCCGGAGAAACCCCAGTCCTCCTTCTCTTTTGACCAGGTGAAATAAGCCATCTGCAGTACTCATATGCAGATGTAGAAACGGTTTGACTGCCACTGTTATTTGACTGTCCGCTTTCCTGAGCATCAACATAAATGGTATGCATGAAACCAATTGATAAAAGGTAATGTGGCATTATGAAGGTATGAAGTAATGCCAACTTCTGAGTGGGCTTTAAATGCAACTTCTGCAGCCTCGACACTGCTTCCATCAAATTCGATATGAATACTTTAGATGGGAAGCCGTTCCAGATAGAGTAGTTCACTCCCAGGTATGTTAGTGAATTATCATTTCTGATCAGAGGAATTCTCTCCCCCAACCTTTCCAGACAGGAGTCCTCAATGAACCAGGATCGTTCATGGGTTGTAATTTGAAATGATAAATATTTCGCGACGGACAATGTCATTCCAAAGGCCTCAAAATATTCCACCTCTATATCAACCAATGCGTGAGCTCCTGGGGCATCTTTTGCTAACAGCACCAAATTGTCAGCAAATGCTAACACGGACACACCCCTTTCCATTAGCGTGTATTCTGACATGCTTTCAAATTTCTGAAGCTAGCAACCCCTGTTTTACCCCTCTAAGAATTCCTTTCGAGGGGTGCTGAGTAACGGTGGGCGTAAGAGTCCATTACCAAATTGGTAAAGGCGTCAGGAATCCAGGAAAGCCTGGACAGAGCCCACCGAATCGCCGCGTGAGGAATACTGTCAAGTGCTTTTTATATATCTAACACAGCCCCTACATCACCATCTGCTTCTTGACGTCACAGACTGCTTCATGAAGAATTTGAATATTCGTGAAACAGCAAGTTTCGGGGATAAACTTCACTAAGGATCGAAGGTATTTGTCCATAATGCCTCAAAAGATTCTGCTTAGAAGATTGTGATTAGAAGATTATCCACTTTTCAATACGTTATCTTCTTGAGTAGCAAGGGGAGAAAGTAAAACTTGCACGCAGCATAAAAGTTCACTGTGGATTAGAAAATTACTTTTTATCACCTTCAAAATTTGTGCCTATCACGCTTTTGGCTGACGTTTACTCTTCAACTATTCTTTCTGTAATTCAGTTAATGCAAGTGGATTAACCGAATGAACTTCATCCAGGTGCAGAGTTTCTGTTGGTATAGGATCCTATGTAATAACTTTTGGATAAGAGTGTAACTAGATTGTGTGAGGGTGAGAATGTATTCATTAATGAAAAATGACAAGTCACACGAGTAAATCGAAAATATGACAAAGAAATGTTGAAAGTTATGTACGTATTCACTTTGATCACTCTCTTCACCGTGAAAATTAAAATCAACCTGGAACCCTTGTTACGAATTTCTCAAGACCTGTCCAAAAAAGAAATAAGATGTTAGCAGCTAAGCCAGTTATAGATGAATACACCAATTAGAAGATACTTGGTCTGAGATTTTAATTGGCCAACTAACAGTGAGTCTATAATCACTAACTTCGGATACTTCTGAATATTGAAATATCAAATAAAACGTTCTTTATAAGAGTTTGAAAAACTTTCTCATAGAAAAGTTATGCGAAACGGAAATTCCATTTGTCAAGGTTCTTTAGGAACAAAATCTACCGTCGGCTACAATTAAAAAACTTTCGTTGTATGAAGTGAGAGAGATTTAATATTAAGAACTGTTGGCATATCAAATATCGAAACACATCAAGTTTGGGATTCGTAGCAATACATGTGATCTTTAATAATAACATTCGGAAAATAATATCTACTTACAAACCCTCACTTCTAAAATAGCCAAAACTAGCATACAAAACCTATTTCAATCCAAGAGGAAAAGTTTTACTTTTAGGATATATTAACCCGAAACACCAAAATTGAGGATGACAAAACAAAACTCGAGACGGAAAAGTATTAACACGAGTATTAAATAACCACGATCTTAAAATAATACTCTCAGTGAACTGACATTTTTTTATTATATCGAATATCTAAATCTGACATACTAAACATTGGAATAATCAATACCAACAATAACTTTCTCACACCTGTAATCGTTCAATTATATGACAATACCACCACCATGGCAATAAAAAACCAGCAAAATATTTACAGTAACCTACTTAAATAATATATTTAACTCTAGCTTCAAAATTGAATTTTTTCCCCAATCATGAAAACATGCAATAGTAAATGTCTATAGCTAAACCGAAAAAGAACGCATCTAAATGGCTATCGCCCTATATGCTTGTTAATTGCCTTCTAAAACTGTTTTGAAAACGTAATTGTAACCATATTTAAAAACATCATCTGAAAGTATCTAACTCGATTCCCAAGGTTCAGTTAGGTTTCATAGAGAAAATATCTACGCTATACCGATTCTGAAGACTATGTAATCATATCTACCAAACATTTCAATCAAAACATTATATCATAAAACTTTTTGTAGATACAACGCAGGTGTTTGACCGTACGTGGCACCAATCTCTCAAACTTTAAAACCCACCCAAATAGGCTCACCTCACTACCTACACACAGTCCATAACAAATTTTTAATTAATAGAACCTTTTTCGTTAACGTCAATAGCCACATCCCTAATCCCAGATTATCAAAGCAGGACTACCTCAAGGGTCACCCTTATCATCAACGCTGTTTAATTTTTATGTAGCTGGCATCCCCAAATCAAAAAATATATATTTAGCTCAATTTGCAGAGGACACAGCATTGTAAATCTCTGGCAACTAACTAGAAGACCTAAATGCAATAACCCAATTATTACACACGCTTAATAGCTGGGTCACAAAGTTCAAAATTCAGTTAAACCACACAAAAACAGAAGCAAAAATATACTCACTTAGGCCTACACTCCCTCACCCCCCATCCCGTCAAAAATACACATCCGAAAAGAATGGTAGCTACCCTCCCAATAAACCCTCCTAACTAAATTCTTAAGACTATATGTCTATTCAAAATTAAATTGGTGCGTTCATTTGAAACGAATATGATATAAACCAAGAAGAAATTTCAATTTAAATCAATGATAAACATACACAGTTTCAGGACAGAATTCAGTCTTACAAAAAATGCAATCCATAGAACCAGAATCGAAAATAAATATCCACTCCGCGTATTCCAAATCAAATTAGCAAACATGGAACGTAATTAGAGGACCCATAGTGGGACCTCTCCAAAGTATGGTATGTAAGTTTAAAATACTTTAGTGAATAGGTAATAAAATTTGCATATTTAAAGTTGAAATGACTGTCTGTGTATTTATCTTTAGAACAATAAAATTAAAAAGAGGAAAATACGACTTTCACCTAATAAGAAAGCTGTGTTACACAGGTACTTGGAGCATTTGCTTCGTTGCTATCCTCCATCTTGATATTACGTGACCAGTCATTGTCTAGCATGAGAAAAGATATCAGAGAAAGTTCAAAGAATATAACAGAAAGTAGTAGTTCAATCCATCATGAAAAAAGGAGGAGGTTGTATTTACTTGTAACAGGACATTATCCATCACTATAGTACATTCATTTAAAAAATCTTCAATATGTAAAAAATTGGGTCTGCCGTTATTTAGCGTCAAACGCTTGAAATCTAAAATATTGAAAAACCCATTCACCAACTGAAAGAGAGCAAGAATGTTGCGTGTGCTTCAACTAACGAATGTGTGAGAATCTGAGTTCCGGAAAGTCCTGACAATGTACATTACCCGAAATTGAGGGAAGTCGCTTTCACCCACGTGGTTTCAGTTCTGATGATGAATTGCTTTTCCTCGAATACAACGACACTGTCTTCGGTCGAGCCAGGTGTCTCTTCAGATTCCTAGAACGCAATCATTGTAAGTGGAGATTGAATGCTTTCATGCGGGGTTTCAGAACACTGTTCTATTATGAAGACATTTGCTTTATGAATATGCGTATTTCTAATACTTTCAATTGTAAGTTCTGATTTTACATTTACATTATTTCTTTTTATTTATCTATCAAAAAAATATAACAAAGGTATATGATATGTGTAAGGAAGGGGAGTATATCTGCGCATCTTTCTTTTATTATGTTACCATTTCCCCCTCTCTAGCTCGCTATCTCTCTTGTTTACAACACGTAGTTAATTTATTAATAATATATGAACGAGAGTTTTAACAACATTTAATAACAAACGTTTTGACTCTCAAGTAATAGAAACTATTTATATGGCAAACCAGCTACAAATTTTTTACACAGTTTTCTTATGCAGCGGTTCTGTGTTTTATGAACGTGATACAGTGTACATATTTCACGACCTAAAATTACAATATTAATATTACTCAGTGTGAAGTAACTCCCTCTTGACACTTCGTTATTAACAAAAAGACGTTGTGAATGGAGTGGTTATAGATAATTACGTGATCCTACAGTTTAAGCAACAAAATGAGTTTGTTGGGTGAGTGGGTGGGTAGAAATAGGAAATTCAGTTTAAATTATTGATACTTTCTGTATACAATTAATACATACGAAGCATCTAAAACGAAAACATGTATATTAACATCAGTTATCGTTGTCGCTGTATAATTCTAAAAGACTAAATATGCAAGTAACAGGTATTATATTTTGTTTTGCGTTAATGACACTCGTCTTGACACCCTTACATTTTTGTCCGTCCTACAAATAATTAGTAAAGTATTTGAAAAATATATTCTTATGAGTTTTAATTCCTTCGTATGATCATAATCGGCCTCTCGCTCTCGCTGTCTCAGTCTGTCTGTCTGTCTGTCTGTCTCTCTCTCTCTCTCTCTCTCTCTCTCTCT
>BOPP01000039.1:8793003-8871654 GCA_017312745.1 Gryllus bimaculatus | reverse complement strand
ATGTTGTACCCCAAGAAGGAAATAAACTCCCGCCTCGCCAGGGTTACTGGCGGGGGGAAAGTTGAAATAGGAGGGAGAACGGACCACACGAATTTCAAAAGAAAGAGATTGTTGTCATATTGAAGCAATGTTTTACACTGTAAATGAACTTTAAAAATCACATTCAGAAAAGAGTGTTCTTGATTCCTACTTGTGCAATCAATCCATTGTGGTAGGAAAGTTCTCCTTTCACACACTTCTGATAAAAATTTAACAAGAAATATTTTTACCCATGAATCATATATTCTTTCTCTTCACTGCAATGAGTTTGAACGTCCTATTCTTCAAATTATTAAATATATGGTCGAGATCAGTCTTTCTTCCTCCTCATCTTCCTAGATGTTAGTTCCTGGAAGATAAAGAAGAAACGCGTAGTCGTTTCGTACGCAGCTGCCAGGAGAATCGGCGGGTGAACGGGCAACGCGTGACAAGAATAATAGGAACCTGGCTTACAGCAGCGGCTCTCGGGCCACCCTCGCTGCTCTCAGATTTTTGTCCCGCGGTCGTTTCGGCTCGTCGAGGAATGTCGGGCCATGCACTGGAAAAGAGCCTGCTAAATTTCTATGGAAAGGAAACTACAAGACACAGCTCCGAACATTAAACTGCACTGCGTTTTGGGGTTTGAATAGACAATCCTGCTTTACGGCACATTACTTCGCATTAGATATTTTATGGGCGTGTGTTTTGTGTGTTCTGCTAGTGGATGGGTTGTGGGAGTATTTTTTTAATATGGAAATGGTTGTGTACATAATAGAGTGTATATCAGGTTTTTCGTTCAATTTTTTCTTGTTTCATTTAGCAAGTGCTGAGATATGGTTCATTGTTTATCTCCTAGACATAAAAATACCTTTTCTATTAGCGCACATTTGTTTGAGCTCTTTAGAACATTAGTGAGTTATTTGTTATCTTGTGTACATTACCATAAAATAATTAATTGTTCATGTTCTAGTATTGAGTAGATTCTTTCATATGAAACGCGATAAAGATAAGTGTCAAATTTATTACTTTTTAGCCAAGGAAAAGTTTTTGAGACACGAGATTGTTGTTAAAAAATTTTTTTGAAAACACTATTTTTGCTAACATTATTAACAATAGAAGCAGTAGGACCATGGAACTTGATCTAGATAATGAAGTGCTAATTAGATGTTTGCAGACATTTCAGAAAATTTATCTGCTTTGAATATTGTACATTCATTATAAAATTAAACGTGTTGATTAAAAACATTAATCACTATACATATACACATTACAAACAGTCTCCACAAAATAATCACATTCAGAAGGAATACATGATAAATAATGGACAGCACCTTACACTGAAAAAGCAACAAAAAACGCTAAATACGCATTCACATTAGTAACCACATATAATATGGGGCACATTTGCGTGGGAATACCCTACAACATCACAACATGTCCGCAATTAGTACCGGATTAGTTTATCTCAGAGCCAGCATTGCCTCTGATTGCAGCAATTCTGAATTCGTAGTATTCGAGTCCTGATGGTAGCGAATTATCAACATTGGAAATATGTGGGTCGAATTCAATCGTCGGCTGGAGAATAATTCTAGCGGGTGGCTGCTCTAAATGGTAGTTTTCTATGGTTTCTCCGACCAATGTCGAGTGATTTTTTATTTGTCTTTGTTGTACTGTCCCCTCCCCTAACATAGTCACACATACATGCACTACACTACCACACACGTCGGGAGGCCGCGCGGAAGCTTAGACCTTGTGCCGGCTGGGGCGATGCGTTGCTGAAGGGAGGTACCTGAGGGAGAAATCTCCAGCAACCCGACGTGGAGTTCTCGCCGGATCTCACAATCCAGAGGGAAAGTACATCGCCACCGATGTTTTTTTTCCTTTGTCCCCTCCACAGTATCCCTGTGGAGAAGGGGAATTTATTTTCAATGAATTTTCTCATACGCTGCTGCCTTGCGGCTTAAGCAGCTACAGGCGGGGCTTTTACTTACAACTAACTTACAATCTAGACCTAAAGTTATCTTAATTGCACTTTGGCATTACTAACTTACACTAAAATCATTTTTGTAATACTATTATATATATTCTACGTAAATTGTTTTTATTTAGTTTGGTAACTTATTTTTTTTTCTACATTCACACATCATTCATACTAGTTTCATTCGCCACCGATGTCCTTTACTTCAGAAAAACGTTCACTGCACCAATGACCACAACACTGGACATGCCATAATACATCAATAATAATAATAATAATAATAATAATAATACCTAGCGTAGAGCGCTGGATGCGCAATCGTGAGGTCCGTGTTCAATGCCCTGGCCAGCCATCCTGACCGGAGTTTTCGTGATTATACTTATCCAACAAATGAGCAATGCTGCTGTCAAATTGTGCAGTTAGTGTGAATGGGATGAATGAATGGTTATTACATAAAGTAATATGCATGAATGGTGAGTCAATGAAAAATAAAATAAAAGAACCGAGGGGAAAGTAGCAAATGAATGAAAACTAATTCGTATTAAGGCAAAAATGTTCAAGTTAGATATACCCAAGTGTCTACGTAATAACTGTTAAATTAGATTTGAGCAAAAATTAAGTTAGTTTTAGTTATTAAGAAAAGACCCTCTCTCTAGCTGCTTAAGGCGTAAAGTAGCAGCGCAAAGCCTCCGAAATACGAAAATAAAATTCCGTCTCCACAGGAATGCTGTGGTAGGGAAGAAGTATGTTTAAAATATAGTTCGAGGGTAACACTTCCATAAAAAAAAGTATAGGCACAATGATCCCTTTACGAGAAACGCTTCTCTAAACAGAAACGCGAGAGGGTTCAAGTGTTACCTGGAGGTTTTCTTCCATGTAATAGAGTTGTGCTTGAAAGTTTAAAATTAGCTTGGTTGGCCCAACACATTTTTTAGAAAATAAGATCATCTATGTATCTGATTATCTATATTATACATATAATACTATATATGTACGGTTTATTTCTCTTTATATAATACGTATATTATTAAATACTATGTATTAATATAAAATATTGTATCCAGTATGTTGTAATAAAAAAATAATGTCGAATCAGAATATGAGTTAGTAGTATCTAACGATTTCGGGCGACAAATAGCTCTGGGTCGATTGCTCCCACTCCCAATTTGTCGCCGCTCTGTAATTAAAACAATTATAAAGCGCTAAGTAACGAATACATTCTTGAAAGTTCTGCTCTGACTGAAACAACGTGTTTATGACCATGGTTTATAAAATGTGGAAGGAAATTGAGGTGGAGGTGTGGGGTGTTTGATAGTGATTGCCGAGTGATGTATAATTATGCAGGTAAGCTTTCTACATACCCTGAATTAACGTTGGATTGAGTCAGAAGAAATCAATTGTACATATGCCTACCGTAGTACTTCACAAAAATAACAGAAAAATATTATATAGAGCAGTAACTGTCGTACGTGTATGTGTCGCTTGTGTTACACATAACAACAACTGCTATTGTTAGATAATCCTAAAGTCTTTTGTAGCCCTGACGCAGACGTTACACACAGGTAAAAAGATGATCAGTCGATAATTGAGTTATTTTAACTTAAGAATCACCTCCCAATTTGTATTCATACATTTCACACGCAAACTATAAGAAAAGGTTTCTGTGTGAAAGAACCCTGTTTAGGAATGGTTGTGCGAAGTTACATCCCCGGGCGAAAGGGCGGGAGCTGCGGGAGATGTCCTTTTTGTTCGAGCGAGTGCGGGCGGCTATCTGCAGCCCGCAGGCCGTCGACCCGGCCGGGGATGGGCTGGGCATAAAACCGTTCTCGGTGTACGTGCTCCGACCGCTTGCAACGCGAAATATGACGCCCCCCCGCTGAACTTGAAGAGCGACCTGACTGACCCAGGCACCTGGCACTGCGGCCCCGCCCATTAACAACTGTAAACTTCTCCGTGATAACTACCTGCAGCTGGAAGAGTCGCCTTTCGGTTCAGTTGACCGGAACCGCGAACTAACAATGGTCTGGTTCGGACCTGGTGCTTTCATATTTGTTTGTTTCTCCGTTGAAGTCGCGTGCGGCGTTGCGTGGCGGAAGTTGTGCACAGTTTAACTGAATCTTTTGAAGCTATTATTATTTGGAATACTAGACGCATTGTCTGTAACTTTCTCCGATCAGATAATTGATAGCAAATTAAGTGCTCGAAAAAAATATCTGTTCCTATTTAAAAAAAACTATTTATTATAATAACAATAATACATTTTTCCATTGAAGAAAAACGCATGACGCTCAATTTTATTCCAGTTTACGGGTACGGACTTTTTTGTGGGCTATGGCCATTTCCGTGACATCTTTTGTAGGAAGTCTCGAATTAAGTATAATAAATTCGTATATCTTCCAATAATGGGAATACTTGCAATGTTATTTTTAAATGACCAATTCTTGAGTTTCAGAAAATTAGCACGCACTTCACATCAAAAGTATGCAATATTTCCGTAATGAATATAAACAAAAAATTATTTTAATTAAAATATATTAATTATCGAATAAATAAATTAAATTTATATATTATACGAATTTATTTTTTCCTTAAAAAAACATTCTTTTTGTTATTAAAACAATTTCACATCTTACTGGTAATTACCCTCCCTCTGCCGCGAAAGGTAGAAAGTCGAAAAAAGGGACGCCGTATTTGCCGGGAGTCCAGTGGGTTTTCCAGCTTGGGCCCTCATAATTAGTCAATGCGCAAACAACAAAAATTCTTGCCTACAGAATGTTCCAGTTTATTTCTGCATCCTCCGCTCAGATCTCTGCCCGGCCCTTCCTTAAGCGGCTTTGCCGCTCTCTGCTGTCGCCCCCCTGTGGGAAATTCCCGGAGTCCCTTTGCAGGCCGCCGGGAATCCCTACCCCACTGTAGCCAGGCAGGCTGGCCTGGCCACGCGCCGCGTCCCGCGTCCGTGGAATCTAACGACACCACGATGTGCACCTTAGCATACATTTTCGTAGGGACATAAATCTAAAAGCATACCGACGTCAGATCTTTAGAGATGGTAGAATGTAGCACTTTAAATTTCAAAAAGTTGCAGTTTGAAGACGAGGCTCTGGCATCTTATAGCTTTATAAAAATTCAGATTTATTATTTTGTAGCAGTGGTTACGATAGCTATTATTAAGAAAGATCTCCTTGGGGTAAAAAAATATTTTCATGCATTTAAAAAAATATTTTTTCGCATTTAAGTAAGGCAATAAAGGATATTAATTTAATATTTCACTAGTTATGAACTTCTACAACTATTTAAAGAAGCAATCTTTAAATTTATAAAATGATTCCTGTCTTGTATAGAACTACAGGTCCCTGAATATCACACTTTAATAATAATAATAATAATAATAATAATAATAATAATAATAATAATAATAATAATAATAATAATATTTATTGAGTCACATATACAATTTCAATCGTGTATGACGAGTCCAATATGATATATTTAGAGGGAGTACAATCGCATACATCTTGGGAGCAGCGAGTGAAGTTACATTTATTTTTATTGCCCAGAAGCAAACAAGAGGCCATCTCAGCATTTGCGCAAAGGACCAGGGAAACTGGACAAAAAACCTGGTCAAGATGAGGTCATTGGCAGTTCAAAGAAGAGTAAAATAATTGTGATGCAATCTGTAACTGCTTTTTAAAACAACACAACATTCTTTTAAAATGACATGTACTTTGTTAAATGAAACCAATTTATATAAACAATTATTATCAATTTATAAAACAAACAGTAAAAATACGTATTTAGAGCCAACACAAAGGTAACCATTATAACCAATTGAGCAATTACACTGCTGATTCGCGACCATTTCGCACTTTGTTCGTGATATCGCATTTTGCAATCGATTTCGCATTTTATCTCAGATTGAAAACCTTCAAAAATATACTGCACCGACCAGCAAACGTACAATTATTCATTTTTAGCGTTTGGTAATATTTCGCATTTTTAGCACTTGCTAACATCTGCCATCTCTACAGATCATGTATTAAGTTGAAGACTAGTTCAAGTTATTATCTTCATGCAACAATTTTGCCGCACCTAGTGTCGATTAATCGTTCTTCAACATATAAAGAATTTGGTTTTATATCGTCGTATGCCACATAGAGTTCATTCTGAGAAGTAATGAAGGTTTCAATCCGACATTCCTTGTCACAGAGTAAAACAGAAATACAACTCTTGAATCTCCGTTGTGTAGGGTCATTTCTTACAGTAGCACCTCAATACTCACAACAAAATGTAACAGTCGAAATGGTGATTAAGTTAGTAGGAATATCTTGGCATAAGAATGTATAAATCCGAGTCTTTCCTAAAATTCCATTGTAAAGTGTTGTATTATTATTATTATTATTATTATTATTATTATTATTATTATTATTATTATTATTATTATTATACAACACTGCTTTTCTGCATATTCACTCGAGATTTTTTTACTGTTTGTCGGGTTAATAACCAAAACAGGTGAATTCATGTTTCGTCCTAATTTAGGAAGTTTCGCACAATCCTGTATGTGTTTAAGATGATAGATTTTTGCATCATTTTGAACGTATATTTTGGCATTTGAATACGTTCCACATTTTTATGGATATTTTTTGGTATAACCCCTGTGTACGAAATGACCAGAGGAACAATATGAACTTTTTGGAGATGCCAAAGGTCTTTGACTTCCGCTGCTAGTTCTTTGCTAGTGTCCTTCGTTATTTTTTCTGCATGTGCTGTTTGAAGATTTGCTGTTTGTGGAACAGTGATATCAATCAGGTAGCGAATATTTTGCTATTTGTCTACGTTACGTCTGGTCTGTTATGATGTTTTTTTCTGTGATAATTTCTTAGTAATAGTACAACTTGTAGTTTGAATTTTCAAATACAGTATCCGGGACATATTTGTAATATGGACAGATCATTTCTTGTAGTTTGGATTTCGTCGCCAGTTTCTGATGAATAATATCTACAACATGATAGTGCCTATAGGTATAATCTGTGTAGGCCATTAATTCGCATCCTGATGAGATCATTTGTTGAATGGCATTTTCTACATATGTCATCTGTCATGTGTTTGTTTGGGGATATGTTTTTTTGTAGCTTTTAGTGCTGATTACTTGTTCCTGTATGGCAACTATGAACCCTTCTATTACTCCAATAGTACAGCATATTTTAGCCAAGTGTTAGAGGCTTTTGAACCTACATGAGATTGTTTGAAATCATTTGCTTGTCGTCCATGGAGTTCGTTTCTTGACTACATATCTATTATGCAGTTATTATCTGTAGCCCGGGAAGAAATTTCCAGCTGTTAATCACTAAGGTTAGAGGGGTTAATTTAGTATCTGCATGAATTATTGCAGCTTGTAGTTCTGAGGTTCCCTGTTCCTCATAATACAATTTCCTTAATGAATGGATTTTTTGTAACACAAATTCTTTAGATCTAATAGGCCTCTTCCTCCCTCATTTCGTGGAAGCGTTTCTCGCTGTATTGCGCTATTTGGATGGTGATGTTTGAATTTTGTCGAAGCTGTGCGAGTTAGTCTCTGGCAGCCCTACTAATAAGAGCTTGGTGTAAATTCGTTAAAACACGCTTATTCCGGGAATAGTTACTTACTGCGTACGTTCGGAATAAGAATGGATTAAATTTTTACCAATAATGGCCGCTAAACCATAGCTTAACTAGTCCTTGTTAAATACGGAATCAATGCTTCGGAATACGATTCTATGTTTGTCAAATACGGAATCGTTGCTTCATACATCATCGTTGGCCTCTTTACTTTATTCTTTGATACCTCTATAAAAACGTACCGGGAACTTCGCGTTACGTTTGAACAGAACACTTCGCATTTTTTCCCGAATTGTGTAATTGCATTGGAAGTAAGTGGACTCACATTGATGAAAGAATTGTTTTCGAATTGCGATTGTTTTGAACGCTGGTGATCATTCTCGCCACGTAAAATAAGGCATTAATTCAATTCAATACATTCATTTCCTTTTTTTATCACCTGTATTTTACTAGTTTTACTCTAGTACTAGTACTAGAGGTAACTTTTTTAAATGGAACTGTACATGTTTTGAGTCCTTTTGACGTGCGTAAAACGAAGAATGTAATGTACGCTTATATACCATATGACCAATATATATCTTATTAATATTTTATCTATAAACGTTCCCAAAAAAATGCTTTTTTAACAAATGACAATATGTATATCTTTGGATTCGTCATTTTACGCTTGTCATGATAGTCTGAAGATATGTGTTGTTCATTAGAAAAACAAAAAATACATCAATATCTCATAAAATACAAGTGATAGAAAGGACAGAATGTACGTATATACTAGCCCCATTTCCTCATGCACTTCTGTGAAAACTAAATTGGCAATAATTTCAACCGTTCACAAATTGCAGGTAGTGCTGAAGTTACGTGGCTCAATCTGTATATGAAATAGTTGCCCTGACGTCTGAAGTGACCCTCGAATGAAAATACTTGTGTATATGTGGTGTGTGTGTGTGTGTGTGTAAATTACTTGTTCAAGGTAATCATTTCCAAATGTTATGTAGGTACTGAAATGATTGGCATGCATCATAAGTCTAAGTGATAGCGAAATAATGTACCTCTGTTTATGTCAACAATTTTATTTTTAACGTATTTTAACAAAAAACTTTACCATAAGAAATTAAAATTTCGCTTGCCTAATGTTTTGCTCAATTTTATTTATAAATGCTACATAAACGATGATGTTTGAAGTTATTAAATTAGTAAATTCTATTCAATTTCATCAATTGTAGTAAAAAATAGCTCGTTTTACCAAATGTGACCAAAAATAGTTCACCTCAATCACCTCAATTAAATTCACCTCAATCACTCGTGTTGAGAATGCATTATCATTTCACAGATTATTATTTTTTTAAATTTTCATAACGAATTTTGAAATAACGTTGACTGAAAATAATGGCAGACTATTTTTTATTTATTTTTCATTACAAGTACGGTTCTAGAAATATTTAATTACGTCTATTTTATTGGCTGTTGGAACATTTTTTCGATCACGTTTTCTTCAAGAACGTGTATGATATACTGTTGTTGTTCGTCAAGAATCCGTATATCGTTAGAATCTTCCAATAGCTTAATATTTCTTTACGGTATGTCTTATACAACTTGGATACTTTTAATAACTTTTTATCAGCTATGTCATTATCATCAGAATCCTAATTTTCAGGGTCTATTAGCTTCTAGTCAGTTCTATTTGCCTCTGTTCAAAGCGAACTATTAAAATTTTGTTTCATTAAGAAACGTTTAAACGAATTATTTGATATATATATATATATANATATATATATATATATTGAAACGAAGAACGTTTCTGTAACTAGAACTATTAAAATTGATCACCAATTATAAATTAAAATAAAGTACTGGAGTTGATTTCGGCAGAAAAAACTGACTGCCAAGCCCTGGTAACAAAAAAGTGGATAAATCTTGTGTTCCTATAAATAGTAGTAAATTACGTCCTCTAACACTATAATGCTACGGTCACAGGACCTGATAAGATAACAATTAGCCACATATCCTCAGAAGCAAAAATTGAAATATTGTCCCTATTGTACATCCAAATTTTATACATTGGCTTTGTGCCTTCTGAGTGGAAAACTAATCGCACCATCCTTATACTAAAAGAGGGTAAAGATTATTACGGTTGACACTAACTATCGTCCCATCACACTTAGTTCTCTGTTGTGCAGAATCGTTTGAGGCATTATGGACAAACGCATTCGATCCGTGGTGAAGTTCAATCCATGCCAGGAAAGGTTTATCCCTGGACCTGGCTGTTTGTCTAATTCTTCATGAAGCAGTCAGTGACATGAAAAAAAACAGAGGGTGGTGTAGGTGCTGAGATAGATATATGCAAAGCATTTGACAGTATTCCTCACGCGGCGGTACGGTGGGCTCTGTCCAGGAAAGGGATCCCCGACGCCTTTACCAATTTGGTAATGGACTCTCATGCCGACGTTTCCACCGTGATTCAGCACCCCCTCTAAAGGAATTGAGGTGCCAAATCGTAGAGAAGTAAACACAAGGGGATCCCTTGTCCCCACTCCTTTTTAATCTCATCATGGAGTGCCTTCTCGAGAAAGTGGAAAGTATGTCAGGACACACGCTATTGGGAAGGAGTGTGTCCATGCTAGCATTTGCTGACAGTGCGGTGCCGTTACCAAAAGATGCCCCGGGAACTCAAGAATTGGTTGGTATTGTGGTGGAATATCTTGGAGCCCTCGGAATGACACTGTCCGTCGCGAAGTGTTCATCATTTCTAACTAGAACTTTTGAACGATCCTAATTCATTGAGAACCGCTGTCTGGAAAGGTGGGGGGAGAGAATTCTCCTTGTCATCAATGATCTTACTCTTACATACCTGGGAGTGAACTACTCTATCTGGAACGGCTTCCCATCTAAACCATCCATATCGAATTTAATGGAAGCAGTGACGAGGCTTCAAAAGTCACATTTAAACCCACTCAGAAGTTGGCATTACTTCATACCTACATAATGCCACATTACCTTGGTTCTATCCATGCCATCTATGTCATGCTCAAGGAAGCGGACGGTCAAATCAGCGTGGCAGTGAAACTGTTCCTAAATCTGCATATGAGTAGTGCAGGTGGCTTATTCTATCTGGCCAAGAGAGATGGAAGACTGGGATTGCTGCAGCTCCCCAAACACGTTTGTAGAGTTGCGCGGAACCTATGATTACGATTAGAAAAATATGCAGATCCTATTTGCAGATGGTTGAGCTAAGGTCCGTATTTTCAGCAACGGACACCAAAGATTGCAAAATCATTGAGACTCAACTGGCCCTATTCTGAACAAGATTTAAGGGCTTGTCAGAAAAAACAGCCGATGACGAGGTAGCCGCCTAGGAGAAGCTGGGATCCCTAGAGAGGGCGCATATAAACGATTCGATTGGAAATGCCTTTTTAATAGATTATCATCTTCTGAAACCTTGTCTTTTTATCACTGCAATCGAATTGAGATCAAATACCGCTGCCAATAAAACTACTCTTAGTAGAGAAAGGCCCAGAGATGATGTATACTGCAGGAATGTATACTCATAGAACCAAGAAGAACGACCACACTAAGGATGGTTCCTAGCTGTATTATTAAAATCTACGCAATTTAATTAACCAATTTTCAAAATAGTTTGAAAAGATTGTTTTCTACTAAATACGTTTGGGGATAAGGAGTCCAAATGAAATGTCTAGAGTCAGCAGGGTTTCTGAATAAACCACTGGCCATCGACTAGCATCGCTTTACGGCAATCGTGACCCTTCCTCGCCATTGTACAACTTGTGTGTCACACAAACTACTGCTTGTTTACCGTTTGTTAAAACGATATTTCTCCAATCTTGAACATGAGTTCTGGAACCAACCTACACGTGGTTGTATGGAGGTATCTGCTCCAAGTATTTGCTCCAGCAAACCACCACTCAAGAAGATGTCGAAGATAGATTTTTTTTGTTTCATATCAAATCTCTTTTAAAAAATACGATATTTGAAAAAGAAATGTACAAATTTTTGGAGATACGAGTAGATTTCGCGTTATTTGTGCTGGAAGTTAATCCAATTAATATACCAGAAACTTTTTTCTGAAAACAACGATACTAATTTTTTTCTTTAAATTTTTCTCTCTCCCTACCGCCTATGCAGTAGAAAGAACGCATGTAATGATGCGCGAAAACGGAAAACTATCGGCAGAAATCACTTATTACAGGGTCCTGGTAACAAAAAAGTGCATAAATCCAGTTGCTAAATTTAGGCGGGGGGGGGGATTATCTAACACGTGCTGCAGACAGAATCTATGTTTTGAGAGTTCTATATACCGAAAAATTGAATGATGACAAAATGACAGCTTGTCCTTCCGTCTGTCCATCCGATTGTCCGTCAGTCCGTCTGTAAACAACACTCGCCGCTAAACCGTCCAGTCGATTTTCTCTAAAATTGATATACTTCTATGAATCTGGCTGATGCGGCTCCTTGAATTTGTAACCGATATTTTAATTTTAAGGGGTATTTAACATGAAGCTCCTGGAACATTGGTCAAATTTGAAAAAAAAAATTACTCTAACTTTTTTTTTGATAGTCTAAAGAGAATAGTGCAGGTGTCATTTTCGTTAAAGCCACAATTTTTCGAAAATTGCAAAAGTTGTAGGAATTTTTCCTACAACTAAAATATTAAAAATAGAGATTTTTCCGTAAGGAAATTTGTTTCTTAAGGATATATTTTGAAATAAGGTCATGTAAAATTTTTCGAAAATTTGAGTACTTTTCGCGTAATTTTGCGTGAACATACGGGCAAGAAAATACACGCTGTTTCAGCACCATTAGTTCTCAGGGATAGACAAAATACCGTTTAATAAATGAGGCAAGTCTCATTTTCGTTGAACTCTTGCACCAACATTACATTTGCATTTGATTGTTATAAAATATTTGTGTTTTAAATAAACGAGTGTTTTGATTGTCTTTGATTATCCTGAAGATTCCATCGTCTTACATTATATCACATACACAATCTAGGATAGATTTTATTTTTATTACTAACCCATTATTGTCCGAATTTATTTCGCTATCCGTCTCGCACAGTCGTCGTAGCATCCGTGCGCACAGGACATTGTTGGAGCTATCTCGTTGCATCTGTTTTCAACTTTTATCGCTTACTTCATATCTCGCTTAATGTTGAATTATGGCAGACCAACCACTGTGTGCTTTGCATCGTTCTTTCTCTGACTTAACCACGGTCAGCTAAGCCCGATTTTAGAGGAAGATTCGAACAGTCGCAAGCCATGAACAAACTCTCTCCAAGAACGTACAAAGCTTTAGCGAACTCGGTGAAATAAACTTTCAACGTTTAGGAATTCCAAGTTTTTCATTATTTTTCGTCTAAAATGTTGGTCTACCGAGGTTATTATAATAACAAAATAAAATATTTGAGCTAAGAAAAACCGTTGGAGTTGAGTGTTGGGCATAAATAGGTGAATATTATGTTTTTATTATTTTATTCTATAGTGTGTTTGCACCGAATTGTGATGAATCGCAGTTATATGAACTTATAAAGTTCAACTTGCAAGTGTGTAGTTAGGTTTCTTAACTGGTTCCAAGATTATGAATTGATCTTTAGTGGCCAACCCCTTTAAACACATTGGACCTTGAAGCAAACTCTGTCAAATAGTCCTAGGATTTCGGGTCAAGGACAACGGAGGAGATTAACGGCCCAGCTTCACCCTTTGCACGGACGGTTTAGATGGTGAAATATAACGCATCTGCTCACTAGGCGGTTGGATAGACCTAAGTACGGATAACTCGTTTTGTGCACGTTCGTTTTATGTATTTTTGGCTTACACACTCGAGGTAATATGATTATTCCATACTATTTTGAACACAAGAAGAAAATATGCTAATTTAAAGTTCAGAATATTTGCAAACATGGGATGTATGCGAGGGCAAGGATGAATGCATGTTCAATTGAGTATGTGTGCGGATAGAAGCGCAGGGGAGTTCTGTTTTATACAAACAGCAAAACTCCGAAATAATCAGCTTTTGAAAAAGTATATTCACTAAGTTGTTGAAAAAAAGATAATGTGCTTCCTATTCTTTACTATAATTACTATTATTACTGTTATTATTATTATTATTATTATTATTATTATTATTATTATTATTATTATTATTATTATTATTACCTAACTCATTTCTCAAGTTTTTGGATCTACTCTATTTGTTTCGTGAAGGAAGTTAATACACCCGATTGATAACACACGTCTTACGTTGAGACTGCTTCTTGCTTCGGCCAAGAGAGTAATCTCTTTCCCCAATGTCGTGCACCGGAAACAGTTTTACGACGTTAGCAAAATCGAATAAACTTCCCATAACGGGAGCAGAGCCGTCTCTTAGGTCCGTTTCCCGCGCCTCTGCCGCGTCGCTCGCCCATGGCTCCCCGCCGACCCCCCACGCCACCGTCCCACCGATCCAACCGTACCCGACCCGACCCGGCACCCCCTACGCAGCTTCCCGGGCATCTGCGCGCTTCCCCGTCGCCCACGGTACCCCGCACGCCGCCGCCGCCGCCTCGCCTCGCACCCCAACTCGCGTTACACGACCCGCTGCCCATCCCAGCCGCCCCGCCCACTCGCGCGCGCCGCGAAACGATACCGGGAGCCGACGACCCCGGCGAACGCCCCGCGCTTCCCCTCCTCCCGTGCCTCCCCGCCAGCCCTGTCCCGCAACCTCCCCCCGCCCGCGCCCCCGCCTCCGCCACAGCCCGCCGCCCCCTCCCGCTCCAGCCGCAGCTGCTCGCATCGATCCCCCAGGCCCGGGCGCCGCTAGCGCCGTTCGGCCGTCCCCCCATCGCACGCATTTCAGTCCCCACAGCCCCCACGACCCGCGGTCGGCCGAGCAGCGCCATCTTGGACAGCGGCTGGTGTACGGGGCTTTTAGGTGAGTGTCGCCGACTCGCGAGCGCGTGCTGTTCCCGCTGGCTGTCGCGGGCACCGCGCGCGTGTCCTGCACGCTTCGCAACGCTCCCTCGCGACCTCGTGCCCTCGCGTCCTCGGCGCCCGCGCCTCGAAGCGTCCTCGCCGGTCACACCGAAAGCGACGTGGCAGGACGCGCGCTTTCGCAGTGTGATAGGTCTACCGGCCCCATTTCTGCCCTAGAATCGCTCGGCCAGACGCTGAGATTGCTTCTGAATGTTATCCTCGGTGTGGCTGGGGCGATGTCTCGAGGCACTTGACATTTGGTTGGTGGTAGGAAGGTACGGGTTTTGTTGTGGAAGCTGGTCAGAGATTTACCTGACGATGAGCACAGATTCCGTTGGAAGAATGTAATGGTGAGTCATTTCAGTGGTGTCTCGTGATGATATTTGTTTTCTTCTCACGTCAAGCCACGCTGTAATGACAACAGACCATAACATTCTGAGATGACATTGAAGGTTTTCTATTTATCATTTCAAAAATTTGTTACGTTTATATGTTAAGTTTTTCAGTTACGAGTATTAACACAATGCGAATAAACCGCTATTTCTTAACATTAATAAACATCTAGAATATCTTCTGATCCATTGCTCGCTTTACCAACTTTTAAGTGCCCTGCCTAACAGCTGTTTCCAAGCCAGTTAAAACAGCAGCATATGTTTACCCACCTCAACATTACTAGTAGAAATTGAAAGCATTATTTACTATCACTTTGAAATAATATTTGCTTGTATTTACGTTTTCCATTTCATTACATCTTAAAACTAATTGTTTGAGGGTATTTTATATCTTATATTTCCTCATTTCGATTTCTATGCTAACAGTAACTTCACTAATATTAACATGCTTGATTTAATGTACAAAATGACATTGTAAAATATGTACCCATGGACATTCATTAAAAGATTTGGTAGAAAATTTAAAATACACTGCTTATTCTTTATTTTATATTTCTATATTCATAAAAATTTAAACTGGATTAAATTTGAGTATTAACAGACAAACAAAAAAGGAAAATTGAATTTAGAGGTTACGGCAATTTGAATTCAGTAATGTTCACTCAACCGCCTCATGACACCTGTTGAACTGTTCTGGTCTTGTGAGTTTGTAGGACCGTTTTCCTTCAACACAAAACTTCCTGGAAAACAAATAAAAATCACAAGACGATTCAACTTATAATAATTTTTCAATTCAATTTAATAAATATTAATTTTCCAAAACTATAATAAAATTCATAATAATGACCCCAAAAGTGACTATAAATAGCCATATTAATTATAGATGTACTGTAGAGCACATTTATTTTATTATTCTTCTTGAAACAGTTTTGAAAAATGTTTAGTTAATGAAACATTACCTGGTTATAAGTGTTATGAAGGTTTATTTCAGTAAACTTTGTTTAATAATTACTTTTAAAATTAAAGCCCATTGAAACATTGAAGATATTGTACTAGAAGTCCTAGCATTTCACATTGTAAGAACTTATCAGACCAGGTGAATTTATATTTCAACGGGTTTCTGTATTTGTCGGAGGGGGAAAGAGGTACTAAAATCGAAGAACAAAAGATTGGAGTAAAACGAACGATTAATACCATTTCAGATTATGAGAAGTACTTCTATATCCTACTTTATACTTTGCATTAACTTATATTACGCTTTGTTTCAATAAAGTATCAAAGAATAGGTTTAATTTGCTTAAGATCATTAAGTATTTCAAAATTGAAACTGAATTAATTATAATATCGTAAGCAACTACTGATAGTAGAATTATTTCACAGTTGCTTTTCATTTTGCAATTTTTATGCACAAATGGTTATTCAGTCAACCAATAATATCCCTCCTCTCGCCAATGTGAGAGTACTTCTGCATCTTCGCATATACGAGTACTTCTTTTGCTCATATCACATTAAACGTTTAGTAGCAGTAGCGTTCTGGAAAGCATATCATTAATACGAGTACACATCTTTTGCTAGATAAAAATACTTTATCGGAAGTACCGGCCGAGTTTAGCTCAGAATGAGAATTGCCGTTGTTTTTGCAGAGAGGTTGTAGGGTTCGAGACCCGATGGAGGCGGATTTTTCACTATAGCTGTATTGTTAAGTGGACGTAACAATATAGAGCTATATTGTTAAGTGGACTTAACAATATAGCCAGAGTGAAAAATCCGCCTCCATCGGGACTCTAACCGTACACCCCCCCCTGCAGAAACAGCGGCAATTCTCATTCTGAGCTAAACTCGGCCGGTACTTTTGATGAAGTATTTTTACCTTGCAAAAGTGTGTACTCGTATTAATTATATTCAGATGCTGCTTGGACGATAATTCAAGCGGGCGGATTCTCTGATCGATAGTTTACCGTGATTTCCCCGATCAATACTGGGATGCTGGAGTGCTGGAATACCCTAACAATCACTGCCCGGACTGCGCGCCATCAATTCTATAGCTTCTTTGCTCCATCGTCTCCCTTATTCACAAACACACACTTATATGCACTACACTACCTTACACGACGGGAGACTACCGGGAGCAAGAGCTTGTCCGGTTGGCGTGGTGCCCCGCTGGGGAAGATACCTTGAAGGGAAAATCCTTGGTAACTGACGTGTAGGTCGACGCGTCATTTATTTGTGTTTAATTTTTTTTTTTCGGAAAAGAAATTGATTTCCGAAATCCTTTTTCGAATTGCATGTGGCTGTAACTAACACTAAGCTATCTTCGGTGCCTTCAATTTGGAACAACCACGCTTCATTTGATAACCAATTTGGTATAATCAGTTCGAAACATTTGAAAAACATTTTCATATCTCGATACATGACCTGACTGAATATTTCAGATATACGACGCTACGTTCAGTATTAATTAATGAAACGTGGGATGTCAGGGACTACATTTTTTCTCATAAATGATAACTGACTTATTTCTAACATATTGAAATTTAAAATTGATAAATACGTTTTAAAAAATCATCAATGATCAAAATGATGTTGAAGTCTCTGACTCTAGAAACCCGAAATGATTTAATTTCTATTACTCTGTCGTCTATCAGGAATCAGAACAAACCTAGTGGTGCTATAAAACACAATTTCTCGAATTATTTGTAACGGTGACACAATATTTAAAAATTGCATCTTTTATCCTACTAGCGGAACCCCTTCAGACGTTATTCTGTCCTTCATCTCCCTCTTTCTCATTCCCTCTCCCTTTTCTCTCCGTCTCTTCGTCTCTCTCTCTCTCTCTCTCTCTCTCTCTCTCTCTCTCCGTCTGTCTCTGTCTGTGTGTCTCTGTCTGTCTCTGTCTGTCTGTCTCTTTGCCCCTCTCTCTGTCTCTGTCTCTTCCTTTCCCTCTCCTCATGCCAAACTCCGAGTGGATGCAGCAGGATGACTTGAACGGTATACAACCACCCTCGTCCCTTTTCCCAGCTTTTCCAGCCCGTTCTCAGGGGAGAGGACCCATCTCACATTGACATTTTATCGGTTTCATCAATAATCTCGAAAGACCAGTTCTGTTAATACGCGAGTGACAAACTGATGGGTACAAGATAGATGATGGTATGTGTCATTTGAAGAATGGCCTTCATTCCCATCTCATTTTTTACTTACACATTTTTAATACAATTGTCGCATTTCAAAGAAATATTCCAAAATTATACTTTATAAAATTTCAAGTTATCTTTTAATTTTTTCAAACATATTTACAAGTAATCCGAACCGAAATTGCCCCCTTCCCGCTCTGAAAATTGTTTCGTCATTGATAACAAAAACCCCATTAAAGTTATGGTCAAAACAAATTAAATTTATTTCAAGTAAATAACGTATATTTTCCCCATAAAAATAATATAAAATACAACTGCTGAAGGGTGAAGGTAATAAAATCAACCTGCTGAATGTTAAAAATCCTTCTAGTACGTTCAAAATAAAATATTGAACAAAATAATGCAATAATAAATAAGCATAAATACGTGATACAAAATATTTAAATTTCAAATCTTTTGCATGAAAAACAATACATTTCGTCTCTTACTAAGCAATTGAGTACAAGCGTGTCTAAGCCAGAAGAGTGAATTTACCTAGGTCAAAATCATCAATACCTTATTTAGTACCGGGGATAAATAAATTATCATTGTACCACTTTGTTGAAAGCAAATGTATGACTGAAAGACCATTATAACATTTATCATTTTTATCAGTTTTAAATGGCTTAGCCGATCCGGATAGCCGAGATAGTTAAGGTAATAGTTCCGTAGCAATCTTAGGCCGAAGTATCGTGGGTTCGAATCCCGCCTCGAGCATGGTTGTATTGTGTTTGTCCTTTCACGCCCTATCATCACCATATGTTCATAGTTACCATAACGTTAAATGCAACAGTGTTGACAATGACCTAGATGTTGATGTTACTTTAAACAACAAAAAATGGCTCTCGCTTTGCAGTATCTCCGTCCGTCTGTCCTTCCGCCTCTTCGAGTATCTCTGTAACTGTATTTCCTTTCAACTCTCCAACTGCCTCTCCATTTCTCTGTCTGTCTGACCCTCAGTCTCTCTGTCATCCCACCCGTCTCACCGCCGATTTGTGCGTCCGTCCATTAGCCCATGTATGCATCCATCCATCTGTCAGTATGTCCGCCCGTCTGTCCACCCAACTGTCCGCCCGTCCACCCATCCAACAGTCCATCTGTCTGTCCGCCCGCCCGTCCACCCGTCTGTCTACACCTCTATCCGCCCATCTGTCTGTCTCTCCAGTCGGTCGTCTGTCCGTTCATCTGTCCAAATGCATGCCAGTCTGTCCGTTCATACACCCATCAGTCTTTTCTTCAGTATGTCCGTCATTTTGTTTCGTCTATCCGTATCGTTCTTCATTTTTCCGTCCATCTGTTTCTCTGTCAGTCCATCCGACTTTTTGTCTCACCGTCTGCATTTTCGTCCATCATCCGACCAACCGTCGGTCCATTCGTCTCTCCGTGCGTCTATCTGTCCATTCGTCTGGCAATCCATCTGCCCAGTATGTCGGTCTGTCCAACGTATCTTTAATTATTTTTAATGATTTAATATTTTAATTTTTTTTTTTACGAAGTATTTCATTTTTTCTGCCCTTTGCTCAAGAAGAACATAAAAATTCTTCTGTTATAAGTATAGCATAAGTGTTATATTCATTGAAACCTCAAACTTGTCTACACATATCTGAAGTGTTTGACCCAACAAGTTGCAATATTATGAAATTAGGTTGCAAATGCTTTGCAAATAACACGGGAAAACATGTGCTCTTGTAATAACACTGGCCCTTATTACTATTCATTATTGTGTGGAGTAAATTACTGTAAACAATCAGATTTCGAAAATATATCTAAAGTAACAAATTACCAAAGAAATTCATAAAAAATACTGGGTTCTTCTAGTACAAAATCGCCGTTTCTCCCTTTTTTTCAAAAACCTGTGTTTGGGGAATTAGCTAGTGTAAAGTAACACGATGTTTCTGAAAACAAAGATTTTGGTAATTTTAAATAATATTGATATATTCTTTTCTTGTAATATTGATATATATTTGAAGTAAATAATTGAAAATTTGCGAAAATTCTCCTTGAAGAACATAGTATTTTTGGATTAAACCGCCTTGACATGTGTGTCTACATTCTTGCTGCCGCTGTGTGTCTACATTCTCCGGAGGTCTGCACACGTTGGGGCTGTTAAAACGTAAGGGGTGGGGATTATATTTTCTTATTTCTGGGAAATTATTGGTCTTCTCCGAGTTCTCAAATGTAACATTTTTATGTTCACGTTCATGAATAAAAGTTAAATATATTATAATAAATAACGAAATTGTCCAGTCACGCCTCCGATAATAAAGATATTCCGTTGGAGTTCAACTTCGACAGTCGAGCCATGCTGTGGTCGCTGCATAATGAAAAGTCACAGTGACGTAATAGAGGGACAGTATTATCATCACATATCAAAAAATTCTGTATTGTTCATGGAGAATATTTGCAAATTTCCATGCATTTAGTATATTATTTCCATTAGGAATTAATGTCTAAAATTATTTATCGATAAGAAAATCACGGTATGACTTTCATGGTAGTTACCTCTAAAAAACTCATGTTCTTTTAAAGAGCAGTATAACATATTTTTCTCAGAGTTTTCCTTTGTATTTTATTTCTTTAGACTTTTGAAATAGGATTTCTTTTGTTTGGGAGTAGTAAGCCACTCAAAATAACGAACAGAATATAACTAAATTGCACTAACACTTATTTGGCTACATACACTTTCTAATCTAGTTTGTTCGAAAATATTTCATTTTTATTCCAAACAGTGCAATTAGCTTACTATGCTCCCACGTTTGAGAATGATTTCCCTTCTTAAAAACGTATGTGCTAAGCAAATAAAAAAATGAGACTTTTGTCTCTTCCAACGTATCCAAAGTTTTACAAAATTGGAGGTAACCTCTTGATGTTGTGTGGATGAACAAAAATCTCGGCTTACTATAACTTTTCCGTGCTCTCCCTGGAATGGTACTTTGAGCGACCGGTTGCTCGTGAGCAGAATGTTGACTATTTATGATCTACATCAGGCATGTCAAAGAACGCCCGCGCGAGCAACTTGCCTGCCTGGAGAGACTGGCGCTCCTACGGGCAAAGGCAACTTCCCCTGACCCCTCACGCATTTCCTCTTAAAATCCAGAAAGAGGTGTAAATGCGCAAACTGAAGCGGCGAGATGCGGTATATAGTAGCTTCATACGAAATTATAATTGCCAGATTTTTTTCAATCAAATACCCAAGAATTATCTTTATTTTCTTCACTACATATTAATATTTGATGTTTATTTTCTTACTAAATTCTCCCGTATATCAACTGATTTCCTAAGTGACAAAAATATATTTGAGTGGTGAATTCTGTCCTTGATTTTGGTTTGTGTTGTGTTATTTAATCATTCAATTATTTATTTATTTATTTAACAATTATGTGAAATAAATTTACAAATCTTTATAAATTAACAATTCTCGCTTACGGACGGATTGTGCATTTAACAGACAAGAATAGTGTTCTTTTAAACCTTCTAACATGAACGTAGAAAGTTCATGCACTTCATATCACTCTTAAGTAACCAGGATTACAAAATCATGATTCTTTTGATTCAATTTTTTAAATTTCACTCTCGATTGGGAATTTGAAATGGGACTGATGTATTATTTCATTTTAATGGATCATTTTTTGTCTTAAAGAGAAAATGGGAATTAATAGAGGTAAATTTGTAACAATAGCAGTCAAATAACTTCTCCCAGAGACTGTCATGGGCCAGGTATCCAGTGACGTGCCGCCACTCCGGAGATTTGTACAAATCTTACTTTTAAATCTCGCGCTATTCCTTTGGACGCAGTAGTACCCGAGAGCTCTAGTGAGCTTGTTAACTTGTCTGCGACCTTAACATGCCTGCATGTTAACCTACATGACCATGAACTGCATAACCTACATGAATGCATGTTTATTAATATAATTTCTAAAAAATGACCTTGTTGATCAAATAATGTTCTCATATTTTCTCTTCTCATTTAATTTTTTCATGTTACGCCGATGTTTCGTCCAACATTGTGGACCCCTTCAATATAATAATATATTAAGCTCTGAAGAGTTGTACAATCTTGGACGAATTGTCAGCATTACATGAGAAAATAAATTATTTTATAGAGCTGAGAAAATATTATTTTTTTCGCAATGTCATTTTGAACAAAACCTATACATAGTTGTTCAATGGATTTATGAGCAAAACTGTAAAAATATACATTCCATCTCCATTTAAAGCAAGCTACTCTGCAGACCTCTCAATCCAATTATTATATTCTCAGTCACTGCGTAACAATAAAGTTAATCCCGTTTCTATTCCCGCCAGGGCCGAAGCCATCATTTACAAAGATCATCTTTCCCGACACTTCTGATTGACTTCACGATTTTGGAACTTAAAATGAAATATTTTCTTCCTACCACTAATTAATTGGAATGAAGACATTTTTTACCACATGACGTAAAAATGTTTTCAATCAATGGAAGCCACGTGTCTTGATGTCTCGCCTGACCCGGGCACAGCGTGCAGCTGAGCGCAGTAGGATATTACGTATGTGTTGTATGTTCTTTCCTCAGGAAATCAATCAAGAAGGGGCGGCACAATGGGACACTTAAGCTTAATTACCATGTCGGCTGTCATCATCGGCGCCGTGGCCTACATGCCTCATGGCAAGGTGAGTAGCGAGAATGACCCGTGACGGAGCGAGCGGGGCAGGCGTGATACTGTGGCTCGAGCGCTGGGCCACTGGGTGATCCGAAGGCTCTGTTCCGACGGAGCTCTAGAAGTTAAAGGGGAGCGAAGTATTTCTTTCAACAGTAACAAATTACACGATTTGTAAATTAGAAGGGGAAAGCAGACGCAAGTACTCATTCATACATTCGTTTCTTATATTACTAGTATATTGCAATTGAAGGGGTGGAGGCAATACAATGATAGAGCTCACTTTTATCAGAGCTCATCTGGACTTCTTGAGTTGGGAGTGTTCTTCCTAATAATAATAATAATAATAATAATAATAATAATAATAATAATAATAATAATAATAATAATAATGTTGTGAATGTTTTCTGTCATTTCGTTTAAGGTAGAAGATTGAGTTGTTTCCATGAACTGATGAGTATGGAAATAAAATGGAAGAGTTTCAACAATGAATGTCTTCTCCTGCATTAGTGTTGACTTAAAAATAATATTGCAGTCTTTTGTTCCATCTTGCCATTCTACAGGTATTCACCTGAGATGTAAACATTAATTGGTTGTATTTCACACAAAAAATCAGTTCCAGAACTATTAATATTTTTGATATTATTAATGAACAAATGTTTCTACTTCTCCGATAACGTCTGAATGTTCGTGACGATGTCAATTTGTGGTAATAACTTTGGTTGTGCTACTCCATGTATAGAAGTATTCTACCGCGTCATACTCGTTATCAGATGTCAGTGACGTTGTATAATCAGAGAGATGCAGACGTTTATTTTCAGTCGAACAAGATTACATTCCATCGACAAGGAAACATGCCTACTCAGTATTAGTATTGGGCTCTTTGTATTCTCTGAGAACGTTCCTTGATGAAGCAAAAGTCTCTTTGAGGACATACTATGTGACTTTCGTACTACCTGGCCCAGCAAATCACTCTGCTTTACCACCTGTTACATTCGCATTCTGAAGGCTAATATTCAGCTACGTGCTGAGAAATTAGCATTTCATTTTATCCATACTCACGATATGCTTTCGAAGGAAATAACCCTAAGTGCAATGATTTAATGTAGTACTGAGTGTCATTTATGTTTATTCACAGAATCTTCCACCTACTACATTAATTCGAACTATCATGTAAGGCGATGTTTTGATACAACAGTTAGTTGGAGAAACACTTCGTGCCTCTTGCTAATATTGTGCTTTGTTAATATCAGGACGCCCTAGTTTAAAATTACCTTTTACTTTCTCGCCTTACTACTTACTTACTTTGTAGTACATTATTTCCTCTAACACTATGAATTCAGAATCCATATTTGTTGGCACTTGATACTGAAAAATTGGGTGACGACAAAACGTCCGTCTGCCCCTCCCCTCCACCCGAAATACTTTTGCATGTTCATGTGGTGTAACAATATTGCATAACAGTTACAAATTATGGAAGAAAGTAGGTGCAGCTGCTGCTGTACCCCTAGATACCTGAAGTAAGTTTATTTTAAAATGGTAAATTGCAGTATTTTATTATCGATTTCAATTATAACGCTATTAACGCAAGCTAATACAGATGTATTAATCAGACTTGTTAAGTGTCTGTCAGCATTGAAAAGCAGTGAGAAAACCTCTGTTCCACATCACATGAACCGCGTGTTCGTCCTATGAAAAACGTCATCGATGTGTCAATGTCAGAATTTTCACATTCCCCTTCGTCATGGATGCACCCGAACAAGCGATTCCCAACCTTTTTCTGTCATCGACCACTTTTGAAAAAATGGGTTGTTTCATGGGATACCTATTATTTAAATTAATATATTTAAACAGACGACAAAGACAACTTATAAATGATGATTACACAAAGTATAGAAACAAACATTTTGAAAAATAGGTTAGTTTTTAATTATAATTATTATAATTTCTAACTTAAAAAATGTAAAGAAGTTCTGACGAACAGTATCGCGAGAAATAAAGAAAGTGCATATAGTATGTCACTAGTGCAACACATGTTAGAATATGGTGCGATATGTTGAAACCTATTAAGAATTTTGCGGCAATATCATATAGAAAAGGTCCAATGCAGAAAATCAAAATTTACTTTCAGGGGTACTAAAAGTAGACGAGTATGTGAGTTAGTCGAAAAAGGTGATTGAGTGGCGTCTCTATACTAAGTACAAACCGTACACAGGCAATCCAGTTTGGAATGAAATTCATCGTCGTTTTGAAAAAACTACATATCTCGGCAGGACGGATCGCATACACAAAATTCAGAAAATAATTCAGAAAACATGCGTTTTGATTTTCTTATCAATATTTAATCAATATTTAATTAATAAATTACTCAATCAATATTTAATTAATAAATTTTGATAATTCAACAATTTATTGATTTACTTGTATTACTTGTCAAAAGAAAAATATGATGAAGATCGCGAGAAAAACAAAAAAACATTAACATTTTTTTCTCCACGTATAATTGAAACATTCTACAAATTGTGTTCCTTTAAACAAACTTAATTTTCATACATTTACACAAATATATACTTCATTAACACGTTTTCAAATTAAATAAACACATAAAATAAGAAAAAAGATACACATTAACATTGTACTTGAATTTTATGTATGAATGTTAAAATAAAATATTACATTCGTTTTTTAATAAAAGTATTAAATTACAACTTCTTTCGGTAAGGTGTAGAAGTGCTTTGAACAACACACATGTTAAATCGTGAAGGAGTTACGAACTGTTTCCAAGAAAATAAATTAGCCCTGTGCCTTGTTGCAATATGCCGAGAGAAAGTAATACAGGGTTTCTCCACGTTATCGCGGAGTGGAGTGAGGGGAGTGATTTCCATTCTCTGAGGCGCAATGGCGTAATCCGAAACAAATGGGAAAACCACAGATGAGCAGATGTTTGAAGTGAGCTGAAAGGCGTTGCAGCTGAGATTTCACAACATTGAAATGGAATTTGTAAGCACTTTTGTGCAATTTGTAAGCAAATATCACTATCCAAGTCAAACCGAAGACCAAAACCGTGTAGTCGATGTTGTACTTTTACAAATTGTGACAAATGTCGTCTTCTTTTTCGTCTTTTCGATTTCTTCTCTGTCAAAAATTATGAATGACATCTTGGTATGCAAACATGTGTTCATGTTCTCCGATTTCTAGTTTCTGAGTGTGTGTTCCTGAAAACTTTCTCGTAGTTGATAATGAATGTTTGGGAAGAATTAGTGAAACAAAACATTTGGAATTTTATTGGTGATATTCAATTTGTTAGAATATTATTGTGTACAAATAAAAACTTGGCATATCTTGTTCAGATATTATACTATATGGCGGTTGCGGTAATTCGTGTGTGCTACAAAAATGCATAATTCGGTAATCAGTGGACTGTTACTGATTACTGCATAATACACACAAAACGAAATAACTGGAATGAAAATGAACTTTGTCTGCTATTGCGTGTGCATCCAAACCTTTTTCATATTGCTTTTCCTCACTGGGACTAAGAAGCTTGTGAGCAATTTAAAAAAAATCATTATGGATTAATGTGAATTGTGTTGGCTGAAAGACACACACTGCAATTAAATTGCGTAATAAAATTTCACCCTAACATTGGCTTTGTTTTAAAAAAAATTTAGGATATTTGTTATTCTTTACACATTTAAAACTATGATGTAAATTTAAAAATTTTTGTCTATAAACATGTCAAGGTTTTTTAAATAGTTCTCTAGTAGAAATCGGAAGAAGAACATTTGTTTGTCGTGTACCAATAAGTAGTGCGTGATCGAAACATCAACAAAATAACACAATCTCTCACCATAGCGTCTTTCTTTTAGAATTTTAAATTGTTCCCGAAGAAACATAAACGTTTTTTTTTTTTGTTGATTCTTATCGAATTTTGTTTCCATTTGTGACAAAATGTTATCTGTCAGAGACAGTTGCCCTGGATAGCATGCCTGTTTTCGCATGGTTACACTAGTCCAGGCTAAATAGATCATTCTAGAAGACAGTTGGCGGACTCTCTGCCAGCTAACATACATTAATACATATGCAATTGAAAGATTTACTCGCTTGCCTTGAAGGATTTTTTATTTTGTGTTTCGAACCGGGAGAGGTAGATCAGGGCATGAACTGATGTCACTGCAGTGCCTCTGACCAGGAGGTACGAGCCCCGACGGTGATACTAGCTTGCTAGATCGAAATCAATCACAGCACGTACTTTCTCGCCTTATTTGTAACGACTATAAATTAATATAATACTATTTAAACCCGCAAAAGTGTTTGCCACGTGCAATTTTCCTTTCCTCATTCTTTTTCACGCCTCTCACCTACACACACACACACATACACACACACACACACTTAATCCACTAACTACCACCCATGTAGGAAGCTTACAACTTTTCAGGGTTATGACGGTGGGTGGAGATAACTGAAGAAGGATAATCCCGCAAACCGACATGAATGATCGGCGGCGGATCTCACGTTGAAGCGGGAGAGGAACATGACTTCCCGTCTATAACATGCATTAAAGCACATGAAAACATTTCGGCCATCATGCTGCAACTTTCTCAGGGCGAAATGCTTGCGCAAAAGGAAGAAGTGGCTCAGGGCACACTACACTACCCCATATTTCGGGAGACCGGTCGGGAGCTTAGAACTTGTCTCGGCTGGGTCGGTTCCCCGCTGGTGGGAAATACCTGGTTGGGGATAACCCCGCTAGCCGACGGTAGATCGGCCCCGGATCTCGTCATACAGCGGGGAAAATGCCACCACCACCTCCCGAGCAAGAGCATGCACTACGGGACTAATGACCCTGGCAGTTGACGTGCTCGGAATATCTAATAATCAATCGCATGCCTGGATACCAGGTCAGGAGCTCAGAGCTTGTCCCGACTAGAGCGGTGCCCCTTTGATAGGAGATACCAGGTTAGGGAAAACCTCGTTTTTATACAGGTAGGTCAGAGCCGGATATCACCATCCAGTCCGTCCGCCACCCGAGGGGAAAGCATGCACTACACTCAAAGACTAATTGAATTGAATTGAATTTGCCTTATTTTACGTGGCGATACTCGGGCCATCAGGCCCGCTCTTCCGTCTGACCACGCAAATTTCGCTATGCTCCTTTCACCAACTAGGAGAGAAAGGAGGTATTTCTTGGGTGAGAAACATGCGATTTGAATTTAGCTCAGAGGCGTCATTTAGGCTTGAGGATCTTTTACATGCAAGTAAATCTACAAACATGGGACAGCCGGCTTTACTTCCCCTCCGAAGGAAGGCGTACGAAGGATTTTTTTCGCCCTTAAAAATCCACGGCTTCGATCGGGTTTGAACCCGCCAACTTGGGTACAACAGTCCACTACGCTAACCGTTACACCATCGCCGCCACAAATCACTAATCACCTTAGCACTTGACGCGCCCGGTTTCACTAATGAAACGATCAAAATGAAATTGGGGTCCGGCTATGGGATGGGTGTATCATTGGTGTGTGTGTGTGTGTGTCTCATGACACTGGTAGGGCCGCCCTCGTGCCCCAGTGCGGCGCGGGCCCGGGCGCGGGCCCGGGCGTGGTGTAGCGGAACGGGGGCGCGCCGGCACAACCATTGATCGCTGTTGCAGGAGCCGTTCCTCACCGACGCCCTGTTGCGCGAGGTCGTGGATCGCATGGGCAAGGACTTGGCCGACGCCGCCGACGCGTACTTGGACTTCCCGGACACCGGCGCAAGGTGGGTTCTGCCACGCGACACTCTGCTCACCAAGGACACGCATGCCACTTTAGAATTGGGGTTCTTGTTGACATTGTATCCGTTTATCAGTAAAACATCGAGCATTAGCAATGAAACCTCATTATGTCTTTTCAAATATATAATCTGACCCTCTAACATATCGTGGTTGAAGAAACAATACCACGTAACTGACATTTTGACACCCTGATTTCTTGGCATTTTTCGCATACCTGACATTACCGGTACCATTTAATAGTATGGTGCATGTAATTTATCACTTATTATGAGTTATACAAGTTTTACAATTCCGGCTTTGTCAATTGGAAAGAGTTATGGCTCTGGGCACCAAGGATCGAAAAAGAAAAAAATACTGTCAGTGTCAGTTACGCGGTGTTTCTTCAACGACGATATGCTCGCCAAATTTGGAGAGATGAACCAAATTCCACAATTTATAAATTCGAGGCAATTCAAAATAAATTAGTTTGTTGTGCATAAAAATTTCCATGGTCCATACGAAATATTCAAATCTAGAAAGAACTCTATTGAACTCTTTAAGAAGTGGATCTCGAAATTATCATTAAGATTCTAATAATCTCCGCCCCGCGATTACAATATTCAATCTTGACAAAACGTCAAATCCCTTTCCCAGAATTAAAATTCGGTGTAGTACAGCTCTACATCCCCCATAATTTGCAGTTAATTCAGTTTAATTGTACTACAAGCTGTCTCCTTTCACATTTAAATTAAAGAGAATATTGACTCTAATGTTGTATATATGCATTGTGTTAAGTAAGCAGTTATTAAGAAGTCCTTTCAAAAGTCATTTATTTTGTTATTTGTCTAATAATCGTGGTAAAAACCTTTGTATGGCAATAATTGCAATCAAGGAAAAAATTCCTGTTCTTCTACAATGGAGCATCATAACGAGACGTTCCTAAAATAAAATATGAACTGTCCAGAAAAATACAATGAAATCGAAAGTTAACGTACTAAACATTGCTTTTAATTTTCACATAGCTATTTAACTTAACATATTTTCAGTACTTATTATATATTTTTGTTAATAGTTGAAGTCTGTAAATTTTAAGGATACTGATATGATATATTTATTATTCAATTTTTCTTTAGAATGAATTTCATTTGAAAATAATGCAATTGTGGAAACGTTTAATAATGAGGGTATAATAATATATAGCAGAGCATTCACAGTTTTAGAATTGAATTACAGATCATCTAGTGACAACCATCCAATCAACTCCAACTCGCAGTTCAAATCCTTACTCAAGTTAGTATGTGATTTTTTTTTAATTATTCGAGAATGTAGTGAGTTAGTATTGGAGTTTTGGAGGGTCCTCTTGCTTTCCCCATATTCTCAAATTATTAGCCTCTCCCTCACCATTCATATTAATTCACGCCATGGTGGTGGATTAGATTTGAGAAGCCTTCACTCTTAATATTACAAGCCGATCTATCCAGCAATTTATTTTCGCGCTGATGTAATTATATATTTTTTCATGTAGGCAGAATATTCAGCATTATCTCTAGTATAAGAAACATTATAAATCAAATTATGAAATTAATCAGTCTCTTCAATACTATTTCCAGTCTTTAATAACATGTTTGAAAGTAATGTGAGTTTCAGTAGAGGAAAATCGAAGAGAAAAATGCACATTACAGTAATGTTGTGATATTTCCATATGAATTAGGTTCAATATAATTGCCCCAGTTTCTATTTACTCTTTATTTTTTACTTGGAATTTCTTATTTTACAGCGCAATGGATATTATTTCTTGAGCACACCCATTAATGAAAATGTTGCATTCTTTGTGCAATTGAAATGTTGTAAAGACTAAAGAATGGTAACATTGTTATGATTTAGGAATGTTTATCTATTCCTATATGCTTAGGAGTGCTACAGATTTTTCCTTAATATCACCACAACGGGATGTATTTGCTGAATATTTTCGTACCAATAGAATTATACTCCATTAGCAAGAAAATAATGACAATTTTAATGATATATTTTGGTTTTCGAACTTGATATGAATGAACTTATTTTTCTAATTAAAACATTATTTATGCCTGCCGTTCGTTTTGAAAAACTTCGCTTCATACATGATAATAATTTTCATGCTCTTATTATATTATTAATTATGCGTCTCGTGTGAGTATTACCCATCATTTCATGCGCAATGGAAACAAGTAGATATGAATATATTTATTTCTTGCTTCATTTTTACTTCTGATACTAGAATGTACTACAATTCAATGCAAATAGATCACGTTGAGAAAAAAAACAACACGTATAAATTCGAATTCTGGGATGAATGATGGAAAGAAAGAAAATACGAGTGCATGAAATGTAAAAGAAGAGAACATTATACTAGCATTGGATGCCAAGCAAGGGTTGCTATACAAGTGTCATGGTAAAATAGGGTCGCATAGCGTAAAACACACTATTGCTCTTCTAAGCACGAATCCGATGCATTGAGTCAATGTTCCGGGTGAGTTAAATATGGTATGTTTTGTCTAACAATAAGAAGTGAATGTCTGATGGAAAGTATCGGAATGTGGAGTGAAGCAACACGGCGTGGAAAGGCGGGGAACTTCCCCGAGAACATGTCATCGCCTTCGCGAAATATACAGTTGAAACTAAAAAAACGTAAATTGAGATTTTTAGGTAAATATGTTCAAAAAATAATAATTTTTGGGAACTAAGTCTTTATATATGACATAATGCCAATTGTTACGTGGTAGAAGATGTATGGACGAGTTCGCCAATTTGTTTAATGGAATAATGTTACCCCAAAATTAGCCTTTAAAAATTTATTTTCATAATAAACAACAAGAGACATAAAAATATTTGGTATAAATTGAATTGAACTGTCTATTAGTTGGAAGTAAATGAAATTGCGAGGAAATTAAATCGCGCTCTTTTGTACAAAACATTATTTTAGCGACAACAATATTCCCGAACAGTGACAACGCATTCTCAGCGATGAGCAAATTGCAATAAATTCAAAACTTGGAGCCTAATGGGGCGACAGTTCCTAGGTACGCACTACGACGATAAGATCTGAAAGAATAATTATTGAATTTTACATTAGCATTTTTTCAATTTAAACATAAATTATGCCAAATTGTGTTACCGTTACTGAACAGTTGCTGATTTATTTGCATAGTTGATGAAATGTTATCTTCGTTCGGAGCCGTTTTTAAAACAGTGGCGTTTAAGCGCTACTGTAAATTCGAAATTCTATTTTTCACGGAAAATTGTTGTCTTTTCGAAAACGTTACTTTAAAGTAATTTTAAGTACTTTAACTCACAAATACAATAGAATTTACAAATTGCTGCAAATGTGTATATCAACGGTGTGAGAGATGTGTAAAAAAATTACATATGTGTAATTTTTGAAAAAACAAAAAAATACACCGAGATTAACTCTACGTCATATTAAAGAAAACGGTTATGTTCGAGAAACTTTATATGATATTATTTAAATCACATGTACTCATAAATACGACAATGTGAACAAATTTCTGCTAATATAAATATTAGTGACATGAGAGAGAAATCAAAAACTTAAATTTTTGAAAAAACAAACGAATATAGCAATATGGCGTTTATATCATTTTTAGAGCACATTTAGCACTATCACTACCAAAATCTTAAAGAAAAAATTTGGAGCTGTTTTTTGAGAAATCTTGTTTTTGTATTTTTTTACAAATTGCACCTCTTGCTCGCAATATTGCGCGAACACTACTAAACTTTTGAAAAAATATACATTACCTTTATGAAAGAACTTCCTATGAGAATCAAATTTTATTTTAAGGAAAAATTTCTATCTTTAATTTTGTAGTTGTTGGAAGACACCGAAAAAATATACTATGAAAATTTTCGAAAATTCAGAGTTAACTGTGAATATTGGACCTATGGATCTTTTATAAGCGTATGTTTCTCTATAGACAGGGGTTTCTTCATTTTGGAAAGAATTCTTCGCACTGTTTAGGCGCTAAAAGTGTTCACACACACCAGACTAACGAACAGACAGACGTTTAAAAAAACACCTTTTCGATATCTAGGGGCTCCAAAACATATTTTTCCGTTGAAATCTCGTAACCGATTTTCAGCAGCATTACATAACTTTCATTATACTATGTATATTACTCCATATTTACGTTCGTATACGGGAAAGTAAATAGCTATTGAAAGTCAAACTGAATATCAAGTTATATTAGACCTTAAGGAGGCTTCACCAACTCCACAGCTTTCCTTAAATGTGGCATAGTCAATGGCACTTCTCAGTGATGGGATGTGTGGAACAGTGCCACACGTCATGCCACCATCACGACATACACGCTTGCCCTGTGATTCAGATAAGGCTTTCGTTGAAAATGAACAGACTAAATTGCAGTTTATTTTTACCACTGATCACTGGATCGCAATATTCAAGAAAGCTTCAAAAAAAGCTGGGGTTTCATAAAAATGCTATAAAGTCGGATGGTTTTTAGCTCTTGCCATATTTGACAAAGTTTGCGAGAAAAGAAATTTTGCAGGACATAACATTTCTTATTTTAAAGGTGCCATCAGTTTTTAGATTTTCAATTTTGATCCATTTACCCAGAGAATCAAAATATCACATAATAAAGCCATAGATGCCATGAAATCCTGATTAGAAAACGAGGGCAGTGTAGAATGTTAGACTTCCCAGGTTACGAAATCTAAAACTTCCTTGCCCAATAGCAAACCAAAGAACGACGATATAAGAAAATCGTTCCTATTTACTCCTTTATTTTCCTATGGATTCTTGAATCAGTTATCTGATGATGAGCAAATACAATATTGGTGAGCGAAAAAATACTTGCATATAGTTGGCACTTAATTTAACACAAACAACCATTTGCGAACCATAAGCAGCCAAGGCCGGGACACCGCTGGTTGACCTTGGCCCCGTCAGGAGCTGTTGTCACGCTACAAACAGTATCTTTCACTCATATCTGTACTGTCTGGATTCTTTTAATAAGAGAAAATTTTGATGTTGAGCGATATAAAAGCGTCTCAAAAGCTCTCAGCTTACATGACGCTCAAATCTCCGTCTTTAATTCATTCATAAGTTGAAGCCCACAAGGGCAAATTACGTCCGCTGCTATTGCATGCTATTAGAAAGAAAAGCTTCCGCTGTTGGTTGTCACTAGGAAACCACTGCCAGCGCCATCATGTGGCCCTAAAATTTCAAGCAGCACAAATAAATTTGGCACAAAGTATAAGATATCTGACATAATTTTCACCTTATGTTGTCACCAAATAAATATCAAAACTGCAATAAATATTGTAAAGATGGTTTTAATTTAAAAGACAACATATGATTCATAGTGAACAGTAAACTTTTTTGGTATACCTAATGACCACTAGGAAGCCCTTGTCATTGTCTCGCCTCAAGGCACAGAAATATGATGCAAATCGTGCCACGAGGGACTGAGGAAATTGGAACAGTTAATAAAAAACTGCAGAGAATTCGTTCATTTTACTTTACATGAACCGGAATTTGAACTTCAATTCCATGAACCACAAATTAAGTGCGTCAGCGGCTGTCGAGGGCCAAACTCGATGACCATTGCAAGCGTTTAGTCGACTTTATTTTCTCCTGTTTAAACTACATGGTTCATTAACTCCCTGCGAAAATCCTCTCTAATTGTCTTGTGATTTTGTTGCAGGTTACCATCCCTAGGATCTTTACTCCCAGGTCGGGCCGTAAAAGATCTGGAAGCAGATGACCAGCAGTTTCCCATGGATTATGATCGTCTTGCAGAACTTGCCAACCCAAACCCAAGCCTACGCGATCAAGAGTACTTGCAACATAGCTCACTCTGGGGTCATCAGTACATGACAGGTATCATATGCCGTCGTTCTCGTAGAATGTACAGAGTGAGTCATTTCAGATGAAAACAACACGAGCGTGAACTTCATTTTATTAGAAATTAATATTTTGTATAGCGTTTTCGTTTAGAAGAATGGACTCCCTTAGAGAGTGCTTTTTGTAATTTTCCAATTTTGTAGCTGCTTGTACATCAAAGAAATTTTCCGGGCCTTTCCAAGACTCGAAGCTCGGTGACAGGGACAGACTTTTGCCTCATTTGCGGGCAGCGAGTGTACTAATGGTTGGTACGCAGGCATACATTTTTCTCTGTCACTATGTACAAGTATATTCAGCACTTCGAAGCACAATATTTTGGTTGTTATAGAAGAAGAGAAATCGTTAAGAAACTGATGTGCAGTAACAATGAGTTTCTCAGCAATAAACATACACATTTCCCCATCTATTAGAGAATACGAAGAAAATATTTTTAACGTCAAATGATTCAGCATGTATAAAATTCCTGCAATTAGATGAAATAATGAAGCCCTCAGTGGTTCGTTAGTTAGCGTGCTCGCTCTCCACGGTGCAACCGCGGATTCGATTCCCGTCCGGCGCAAAATTATACCTGTGCACTTTCCTTACATATGTCCCAGTATCTATTGCTGTGTGACGATGTGGAAACACGCCCTAAGGTTATGAAGACCAGTATATACGAGGGAGGGATGTCTTCGTGGTAACCGCACCAACCCCACATCCCATGATCGAGAGGCTAGGTCACCGCTGGTCGGCCAAGGCCTATATCGGGCTGTCCTGCCAAAGGGCAGGACAGGATGAAATTATGAGAGAATCATTGCGCTTGGAAAAGTGCGAAGTAGTTCATTCGATTCGTCGTAACGTAAGATCAAGCTAAAGATAAAAAAAATCGCTGTATACTATACTTTTATGCTTCAAAAATCTAATATACACAAATGCAAGCAATTTCTTCAGCATCAGTTCCCGTCACTGCCACTTAATATCGCTGCTTTTTTCTTTCTTCCCAATATTCTCTGAATCAATGCAGATAATACTATGGTTGAAGAAGCATTTCTTACAATGCAATGTATAATCGTACATGTAACTGATCAAACATGAACGTTCTTAAATCTAAATAGCAGAATATTATTATCAGTATTACTGATTTTCAATGCCTACAGATATTAAAAGAAAACTATAAAGCTTTGGGCCATCGTTTGGCCTATTGTGTCGTTAGATACCCAGGAACTCCGGTGAAATAACAAAAAAAACAAACAATGATTTTCAGTGAAAATGCATTTGATTGTGATTCTCCTTTACTTTTTCGCCTCACTACATACTTGTGTAGTCAAGATGCAATGCTGAGACAGAAATCGACTGAAAACTCGTAAAGTTGGGACATGCTGTCGAAAATTTATTTAAATCTAGTTCCTATATTACTTAATTAATATTACTTCCTCTGTTAAATTACTTCCTCTAACACGTTGTGTAGTCCATGAATACCTGGTACCGATAAATTGATTGACGCTGAAACGTCTATCCCTCCTGTCAGTCTGTCCGCCTGTTTGTCCGTCCATCCTTCTGTCAGTTTGGTTATCCCTCCGTCCGTGTGTCTGTCATTGACGCTAGAGTTTAAACAATTCAGGCGATTTTCTCCAAAGCTGATATCCCCTGACCGATTCCAATTCTCATATTTCTTTTCTTTTTCGAGTAGAGCAATGAACGCAAAAATGGCACACGTCCAGTTATTTTTGAAAATTGTGAAAGTTAATTTTTTCGGTCTTCTTACAACTACAATATTGAAGATATATATTTTGTACTTAATGTTATCTGTTCTTTAAAACTATATTTTAAAGTAATTTTGCTGATAATATCTTCTTTACACGCTTCTGGAAGTGTGGGTTTACCTGTGAGGTTTGTTGGGAAGAGGTTCTGTGAATGCAGTGCAAAACCCAAGATTCTGAGAGTCATGACCACTCTCGTTTTGGACTGAAGTAAAAAAACGACATTTTATCACTGTAAATAGCAACAAATTGTGTCGCTCTATTGTGGACTACGAGAACACTTCACATTGAATATTTTTTCGCCACTGGAAAGGAGCCTAAAGATGGCATTCTTCTTGGCACTTGATTTAGACGCGTGCAGATGTAGTACTTAATATTTCAAAACCTTCATTTTGAAGTAGCAATGGCTGTTTTTATATCCTCTCCACTTCCTTCCATATTGTGTTTCTTTGCCTTTTCATTGCCTCCGAGTAGTCTCCTATAAACATTGCACAACCAAATTGTTTGATTTGACCTTGCATTACAGTATTCACAATGAATAGTATTTTCTCATATAATTCACTTCTTCATATGCTCATAATAACTTCCAGAGCTCAAAATAAATAAAATATTAATTTAACATTAACAAATGTTGCTTTCGGCTCTCTTAGGGCGTAATTATAATGCTTAAAAAACTCTTTGTTGGGTGAGTTACGTAACTTGAGCATCTCCTGCAATTTTGCCACGGCTAAAATTAGTGCAGTGCAATGTTCACAGAAGTATATGAAGGAAAGGAGCTAGATAATACGTACATTCATTTCCTTTTGATCATTTGTATTTTACGAGATATTGAGGTAACTTTTTTTTTAATGAAACTGTTCAATTTTTTTAGTCCATGGCGAGTGTAAGAAGACGAATCCAATAATATACATTTTGTCATGTGTTAAATAAGATATTTATTGAGTAATTTTTATTTTTTGTGATTCTGATTAAGGGATATTGTAACGGCACGAGAGTGAGCAGGAAGAGCGCTGCGTGAGCTTCAGTAGTAGACTGAAATATCAACTGAAAAATATTCAGTTGATATTTTTATTCTCATGTTTAGTGTTTCTTTCAGAAATCATGCCCGTAATATACCATTTACCTTCTCTGTTAATTGATGGGAGAGTGTGATTTTGCGGTACAAAAGTATATTTTGAAACATATATACCTCAAAGACGTTGTGGCCATATAAAACAATGCAGTAATGCAAAATAAACAAAAACAATTGAGAAACTTGAATAAGCATGGTTGCTGCTTAGTATTTTGAAATGAATTTGCGAAAGACTTTTTACGAGTTGCGCACTTTAATTTTTAGTGCAAATACGTAGAAACACAGTTTTATACTCTGGTATATCTATTTGTTATCAACAACTGTTTGCACTAGGTTGTCACTGGAATTTATTATTGTTATTCCTCTAATTTAGTACTAAAGATGTTATGAGTCGGTTGATTTAACATCTACTCCAGGTTGCAACCAGCGTCCTAAGGAGCAGATGTAAGGCCTGTTGGTGCCTCTACAATACTTTGCGAAAATTGTGGGTCTGTTCAAAATAAAGTAATTTCTGTAATTTCTCAGTCTTTTGAAAGACCTGAGGGTTTAACCAAACTAGTGCAAACAGTTGTTGATAACAAATAGATATTCCAGAGTATAAAACTGTGTTTCTACGTATTTGCACTAAAAATTAAAGTGCGCAACTCGTAAAAAGTCTTTCGCAAATTCATTTCAAAATGCTGGATTCGGATCCTACCATCCTCGTCCGCCAACATTTCATTCATTTACCAAAGGTTCATTATCTGAGCTACGATCTAGTTACGTAAATAACTATTAATGCACAAGTATTGAGTGCTTTGGTATATTCTTTTAGATCCGACTGCGAGCCAAATTCACAAGATTTTGATGTATTTCTGTTTTCTTTGGCCATCTAAGACTTCTAACGAATATGTGAACGAGTGCACTGACGTACCGAAAACCTTTGGGAACCGTTGAGATCACTGTCACAAAGAAGGACTTCCCAACCTGATAAGTCGTTCTTGTCAATTGCCGGCGGACTAGGTGGCGCGGGCGAAGGCAAGCAACACCTGAAGCCGGACGGCACCGTGCAGAACCAAAAGGAGGTGAAGACAGACGCGGCCCTCCCCGCCTACTGCAACCCCCCGAACCCGTGCCCCGTCGGCTACGGCGCCGAAGACGGCTGTTTGGAGCGCTTTGAGAACACCGCTGTCTTCAGCCGCGACTTCCAGGTACGACTGCAAAGCGCATCCCCCGGCGAGAACGTGGCTCATCTCCGAAATGATCATTTTGAAGTAATGGTAGTGACAAATGCATACAACTGTCAAATAACCGCAGTGATCGATTAGAGCTGTACGTCCTAGGATAGATACCGATCAGCGTTACACTATATCTAATCGTACGCCATTTCTAACAGTTCAGATACATGCAATCATGTGTCAGGCTATTCAACTATAGGCCAAGCATGTTAAATAGACAATGAGCCTCTCTAGCAGCTCCAATACATTGATAACCCAATATTCTTATCCTATTTTAACAGAAATTTGGTTCAAAAAATTACGTTTCTTCAAGGAGTCGTGTGAGTGCTTCGAAGCCTCTAACATGCTTGGTCTATAGTTGTATACACTGGCTTTTTTTTGTAACAGTTAAGGGATGGTGTACCCCTAAAGACATGGCAGAGTTGAAATTCAAATTCGGTATTTATCTGCCAAAATGCGGTTTGGATAGTTTCACTGTACTTGTGCATTTTGACATTTTATTAATTATTTTGAAAATTCTTCATTGCTAAGGTAAGTCACTGTTCTTATTTAAACGCAACATGATGAATTTGGGCAAGCCATTAATTGTATTACAACGTACCGGCAAAACATAGGGAAAGTACTTCTAATACAGAAAAAATGTTATGATTCGTATAGGAGTTCGGAAATGCATGTGCGAAGTTCATCTATTATAGTATATTTTCTTGGGGAACACCGAGTCCTGCACCACAGTGATCAATTACAACTATACAAGTATGTCCTGAGAGTGTAGCACTGTAACTCACCGTGCGTCGCTTCTTTCTGATTGTTCACATATTCACATGGAACTATTTTCAATTCTTTGTCTATTTGCAATTAAGGAATGAAACGGGGTGGTCTATCTAATATTCTGTTATGAATCTATTATGAATCTATCTAAATTCTACCTAAGAATCTATTATGAATTTTTATAGGAGTTGTGTATTACTTGAGGCAACAATAAAGCAAATTGGACGTGCATATGCTAGTGAGGTTTGAATATACGATTAAAATACAAGTTCTCAGTCAGTTCTTAGGGATGATTTGTAATTGATTGTAGGTAAAATGTCAGTAGGTATTTCATTGTGTTATTTGCAGTTAATATTAGCACTTTCTTTCTGAAAATCCGGTGATCAGTTACGAACGAATAGATATCGATATTATTGATTTTATTTTAAAGATCGTTATCGATAATTAATACACATCAAATAAAAGCCTCCCAAATATAAAAGCTATGGAAGGTTAATTGAAGAACAAGAACCTGTAACGGTGCCAGATTTTCACGACAGCACCAATATCCACGTTACTCGAAAATGAAAAGACCGTATTTCCTTCTCATCATAGTAGGAGTTTAACACTTACAAAATTGGAAAAAATGTATATGCATTTTAAAATTATTCGTATATATTGCAGGCAGATAATTAAATTAATGATAAAAGCAGCTTATATCGCATGTTCACATACAAATGCAGAAAAAAGAGAAAATAAATATTTTTTTGAAATGTAGAAAAGATAATTTATTTCAATTTGAGGCATTCAAAGGTAAAATTATATATAACCGAGTTATTGTTTTAAAGAAGATTAAACACTTGACCGCCAAAAAACGTATTTGAAAAAGTTTACATTAGCTGATGTTCAAGTGTGACAATGTGATTGTCACACATGTCACAAATCACATGTCATAAACAGTGTTAAAATGATACGTTGTCTAGAAAATGTTTGAAGAATAATATATCCTCAATGAAAACTAGAAGTTTGCATATTTTGGCGCAGAGAACTTAATACAGAGAACACATTACAATCGTGCGTAATTGAAAAATAATGCGCCCTAGAGCTTCGCCGTGAATTTTGAGGCTACAGATAAGTTTTGTGGGAGACAGGTGGAGAAATGGTGGGAGACATGTGCGGTACATGTGGGGCACCCGATTAATCTTTCTTATATTGTATTCTACATACAAGGCCTTTTATTACTTTTTGGGGGATTTCTAGCTTTTATTAAGTTGTCTACTTAGTAGTATGGATCGTCAGGTATGTTGAAGGAATAATACTAATATTTCACGAGAAAATGAAAGTGACTATGATTTTCTGTCCGATTCAATCTCATTGCTTAGCGATATTGGTATATTTACTCAAACACAATACAATGCAACACAATACACGTATACAATGCTGGATCGCACATGGTTGGATGGCACGTTCTGGTTGGTCATGTTAGAAAAAACAACAACAAAAAAGTCACTTCTGAAACAATGAATATCAAAACGCGTAATGTTCGCAAGGGTGCAGCTAGAGTCAATTTTTAACACCAACCGAGGCCCAGCGGACCGCTGTGTGTGGTCCGGGGATTATAGTACGATTTATTTAGTCGTGCACTTGACGTAAATCAGCTTGATGAAACAATGAACAGCTGATTTACGCGAAGTGCACAGTTAAATAAATCCTAGTACAAGGAGTGCTTTGCCCGCAGGCTGCCCAGGACTGCATGTGCGATTCGGAGCACATGTTCGACTGCCCTGCCGGCACCGGTCGCGACGCGGCTGCAGCCGCCGCTGCCGCCGCCGCCGCCGCTTCCGCCGCCTCCGCCGCCGCCTCGGATTTCACCGAATCGGACATTGATCGCATCATGGAGCAGTTCCAGGTACTAAGAGCAAGCGCATGCGCCGTTCCAGGCGTTCCTTAGTAGTGACCGAAAATATAAATCAACAATCTTTTCCCGAGCGTACTTAATGCTAATAGTAATTTTACTTCTATAGAAATATTATTACTAATAATAATAACAATAATATGTTCGCAAAATTTTCCGAGGTGATTAATACTGCTTTTACCAGAAACAGATACAGACCGATGATCATATTGTCTCAGCTTGTCCAATTCTAGCAAAGATTGAGCACATGAAAAAACGCGACAGGGTGTATTGTCACCTCCACTGCCAGATCTGTACCCCACTGGAAGTTTCAAACACGTGCTGCAAGTGGTATGAACTCACAAAAACCGGTGACGTGTGTTGGACTGAGTAGAACATTGTACGACGAACAAATTCAAACTGATCGCATTAAAAGGGCAAACAAACCGGATATTGTTAACCGGGATGTGGAGAAAAAACGTGTCTACTTGTAGATGTGGCTGTGCCATTCAATGTAAACGTAACCAAGGCGGCAGAGAAACGCCGTAAATTCTAGAGTTTAAAAATGGAGATCAGCCGAAAGTGGGGCATGAGTATACCGATAGTCGTCGGAGCTCTGGGATTTGTAACGAAAAATTTGTGTAAGAACTTGGTTAAACTCTCAGGTCTTTCAAAAGACTGAGAAATTACAGAAATTACTTTATTTTGAACAGACCCACAATTTTCGCAAAGTATTGTAGAGGCACCAACAGGCCTTACATCTGCTCCTTAGGACGCTGGTTGCAACCTGGAGTAGATGTTAAATCAACCGACTCATAACATCTTTAGTACTAAATTAGAGGAATAACAATAATAAATTCCAGTGACAACCTAGTGCAAACAGTTGTTGATAACAAATAGATATACCAAATATATCACTAGCCATTGCGTTGCAGCATATGTACTGATTGCTAAGAGTTGGGATAGTATCTGTAATGTTATTCACAATGGAATGGAACAGAATGGTGGAAAAGTGTACAAGTACAAGAAAACTCCTTCGAGCTAAGCAGACGCCACCTTACTGGCACCGCAAACAGTTCCAGAAAAAAGAAATCTTGTTTGGTGTACATTGAAAGGACTGGCAAATGAAAGACATCACCATACTCTATCCAGATTGAAAAACTACAACAATTATTGAGAAGATGAAATCTATGATTTTCACTACAGCTCAGCAAAATTATGGAGATAAACTGTGTCTTGGGCAGAAAAACTCCACGTTTTTCTGTAATGTAAAGAAATTATTAAGTAAAACAAATTAATCTAAAATAAAATAACGAAGCAAAAGATAGGAACATGCCCTGGATTAATTACCAGAAGGCAGTTAACCTCACGATTGGATAACAAAGATCCCGAAATCTATTGATATCGTCTTAAAGGCATTGGATAAGGAAAATAAGCTTCATATTTCTAAGGCTAGTAGGAAATCACGAAACACCGGATTGCTTATACACAGCCGAGCAAGTAGTAGAAATAAGAAATACGAGTGGTCAGCAGCAATAAACTCACAAAAAATGATTTTCCAAAAACTTACGCGTACACTGTCCAAGAAACACAAATCAAATATTATTTACTAGGCTGTCCGGGTAACGCCGCGTCCATGGCGAAGGTGCCGACGTTTCGGTCGCCATTCTGCGACCTTCCTGCGGTGGCGATGGTGTAACAGCGTACTGGTACTTCAAACCCGATCGAAGCCGTGGATTTTTAAGGGCGAAAAAATCCTTCGTACGCCTTCCCTCGGAAGGGAAGTAAAGCCGGTTGTCCCATGTTCGTAGATTTACTTGCATGTAAAAGATCCTGAAGCCTAAATGACGCCTCTGAGCTAAATTCAAATCGCCTGTTTCTCGCCCAAGAAATACCTTCTTTCTCTGCAATATGGGAAAAAAAGAAGCGTAGCGAAATTTGCGTGGTCAGACGGAAGAGCGGGCCTGATGGCCCGAATCTCGCCACATAAGGCATATTCAATTCAATTCAATTCCTCAGAGCGTAATGCAGGGAAGGTCGCAGAATGGCGACCGAAACGTCGGCACGTTCGCCATGGACGCGGCGTCACCTGGACAGCCTAGTAAATACTGACTTCGGCCGCGGAAGCCTACGCTCTCATAAACAAAATATTCGTTTATAACACGTATTATCTTACAAACACTTCTATCAAATATTTTACAAAACCGGTGCTTAGGAATACAGCAGAAACATCGAGTAATATATTTGTATACACAGTCAACAGTTCATTACGCAGTTAAAATTATATAAAACAACACGTGAATAATGTTGGGCGGCCTATTCTTTGGAGACATTCTGTTGTAATTCGTCAACTGTCACCTGCTTAGTGGCACAATGAGATTGAGAATTTAGTCCGTAGATAGTTTGAGAAAAGACAGGAAAACAGAATCAAATATTTACATATTTTAGAAAAAATAAAACTGTTTAATTGTATGATCCACAAATCCAAACTCATTGTACGAGAGCAGTAACGAAACTGGGAATTGTTATCCGGAATTTGGAGGAAAAATTGCCTCTCTTTGTATCTACAAAGTATGGATTTGTGGATCACACAATTAAACAGTTTTATTTTTTCAGATATTGCTCAGTACCGTTGGAACGTCTCAAATACGAGTTAGGAAATGTACTATTACCTAATATGAGGTGTAAAAATACAGTATACCAATAGTTATCGGAGCTCTGCGATTTGTTCCTGAAAATTATAAGAATTTGTCTGAACTTCTAGGTCGTTCAAGTGAATTGGAAGTGCAAAAGAGCATCTTACTGGGAACATTCGATTTCTTGCGCAATGTATTGTTCAGACACAATAATAATAATAATAATAATAATAATAATAATAATAATAATAATAATAATAATAATAATAGGAAGAAGAAGAAGAAATATATTTCTTGAATGAAATCCAACGACATTAGTTGCGGAAGACAAGGCATGCAAGAGGTTTATTTTCCATAAAAATGCTCTTTGCCAGGTTGAGAACGTCGGTTTGGTCAGTCAGGAGTTTTTATTTGATATTACGATGGCAATTTTTTAAATAATTTCTACTAAGTTTGAAGAACTAGAGTTTCCAATAAAATTGAAGGTAACTTTTTTGATCGATTTAAAGTTAGGTCGATTTAAAATTAAGTCAAGCATATTAAAACACGATTATTTTTCGTGTAATATTTACCTCGAGTTTAAGCAATTTATAAGAATAAGTACCTTCATAAGAACGAGAAAGTAAACATGTTCTCAAAAACGGCACGACATTTTTTTAACACGCTTTGCGCGAAACGCGGTTTTTCACGATTGTTTTCTGTGTGAGGAACCGCTATTTTTTTCAAAACGTGCGAAACATCTGAAACACGCGAAGTGTGTGCGAAACATCTGTAGCGATTCAAAATTGTCTTTCCTTTTGACGCCTTTTATTATTATATACAAACAGTAGTGTTACGACACTGACTGGAATCCATATACTTTTGTAGAAGTAAGGTATTTCTAGTTATCTGATGTTATAGTCCTTTACTTGACACTTTTACTCACGGCGTGTTAAAAAAAATAGTATACGCAACATGGGGTCGAAGTGATTTCCGCACTCGTCTCTTTGTCATCCTCGCTACGCTCGGACGGCAAACTCAACTTGTACGTGAATCACCTGTTGTTACTTAAACTAATATACTTAAACTCTTCTTCGGATAACGTAATCAACGCTTGAAGTGGTGCTAGTCTCATTTTCGTTGCTCTCTCTGAATATTCAAAATTGCAAAACTTAGAAACAATTCTAGGAAGTATGGGCTGTTTAGCACACTACTTTTAAACGTCAGGAAGGTTGAGTATATCTTTGTTTGCGGTAACGGAATTGTCGGGCTAACTACAAGAACCTGAGTCCAAAGCCCAGCACGGAGGAAAGGAATATTGCTGGTTGGAAACACTTTTGAAGGTTTATGTTGCATTATACTACTGAGTTGCCGTTATAATGTAAGAATGTATGTTGCAATACCACCAGTTTTATTTTGCACGCTTGCCTCTTTTGGTATTAAAGAGCAAAAACGCAATCACAAATCATTTTACTATACGATGAAAGCATGAGAATCATCATTTGTATTCCACATTGTTTATCATTATTCCAGAATGATTTCTAACACTCCGAACGAAATACTCAAGATATAAATTAATAATTATTGTATGAGAGCAGTTTGTTCTCCAGTTATATTTCTATGCGATATTTTGATACTAGTTGATGAGAGAACTCGTATTCAGGGTCTGTCTCTCTTCGATTGTTTCTATAAGTTGATCGGAGTTTTTACATCAAAGAATATAGAATTTGTTTCTTAAACTCCTTATATTTCTCGCCCATACGTCATGTAACGTTTTTAGTATTCTTCGATAAAACTACATTAAAATTTGCGATTTGTGTCACTTGTGAGTGTTTGATTATTAAAAATTAAACTTTTTAGAGATTTGATTATGGTGGGTGATAGTTGTTCTTCGTTGGTAATATACCATCGATTGGCGATTTAGGCTAGCCAAACTATAACTAGAGTTAATTCAGTTTTATTCATTTTTAATAAATTTTGTAACGTTTTACAGGTTGAAGATCAACACAAGAGTTTGGTGGCCAAGAAGTTTCATGTAAAGAAGGTACGAAAACATCTATTTATAATTTTTTTATGCTTCTGGGTTGCAAACATTTTAGATTTCTGTGAAGTAAATCGTTTATTGTCTACTAAATAATCAATAGATGGGTAACTTTTAGAGCAATATTTGCCAAATTGCACTTCTTAGCTTTTATCCTTTTGCACGATTTAGAACATGCTTCATTCAACTGAAGAGTAATTATCTTTTCTTTAGCTTGTATAATTTTAGAGAATGCTCTTACTATTTCCCACTACTAGTCGAACTGTTAGAAGGGTAGGAGTGACAAGAAAGTTTGTTTCAGCTCTTTATATTTTTCTTCCTATACTTACAGTTTCCTCGACACTACACAAAGAAATATTTTTGCACAAATAGGAAATGCTTTACATTCTGTTGTTTCTTCTCTTTTGCCAACTTTTAGGGGGAAGAGGTCCTCTTAAATTCGTCCCTGAACTTGACCATTTCATTGCATTTGTTTTATATCAATATCAGAAAAGTCAAACTATTTAAGACTCAAAGAATGTATGCATTTTTTTTTCGAATGTACGTGTTTGGAAAATTGACTTCATTGCGGCATAAGAGTAAATAGAGCTCCAATGTTAGGATGAATAAAAGTTCAAACAGTTTCCACCTCTTAAAGAGCTAAAAGACTGCATCACAAAAAAGAATACAGTCTCATTTTTCTCGTAGCCTGCAGCCTGATTCACCTGGGAGAGTCTGAAAGAAAGAAATCATAATGAGGCGTTATTAGAAAACACGCGCCGGGGGATTTCTAGTGCTATTATATATTTTGTATTCATATCATTATTTAAATTCATGTTAACCACGAGTTTTCTGTCATGATTACTATTAATTCATATTCATAAACGTCACTCAACAAAATTTTGTTTAATGAAAAATATTAACTTATAAGTTTACAATACGTGATTTTGTGTTTTTATTTCTTAATTTTTTATTAAGCATTGTATGTCGTATAATCTCTGTGACCAAACTCAACCAATGAGAATCACCATCATTTTCACTAAATTTGCAATTTTCAGATATTTTTGTATTGATTTTGTATAGATTATCTATTTTTAAATACTGAATATTTTTAAACAGTTGTAAATAAAAGAAGAGAAATAAGCATACTGCATAAAGGAGTCTTCAGCTGTCTTTGGAAGTCTGTGTATTAGGAAGTAAATAATAGGCATTTTTTAGACGGTTAATAGACATTTTTACTGGGCAGAAACTGACAAAATTACATTTTCTGCAAAAACACTATTTCCATGATATAAATATATTATGTTTATATCTGTAATATAAATATATGATTATTCAGCCTCACTTCCGGTCTCTACTTAGAATAAATACAATAGGAAACAAATGCTGCTACAACAGAACGTTCTTTGTCGCATTATTTGTTGAAGTTATGTAATAAAATACGATCGGAACATGGATTTCCAGAAATTTTAAATGATTAAAAGATTGCGTCAAGGTAACGTCTATATCTACTTATTATGTGCATTGAACTGTAAACATTGCAAGAGTTCAAACAAAATTTGCAGCAGTTACTGAGAAAATCTTGTTTTAAAATTGCCTCTACCTCAAGCTAAATTACAGGAAAATTCACATATTTTGTAAAAAAAAGTACATGATGTTATTTACAGATCCTCTTTGGAATAATAGATTTAATTGAGAGTCAACATCTCTGATTTCAATATAGTAGTTGTCAGAAGGCACGTAAAAATTAAACAATTACAATATTTGAAAATTTAGAGACTTTAACGAACGTCGAACTCGATCGTATACTTTTCTCCATCTCGGAAAAAAATTGAAATATATTGTTGGAGGCATGATTTAGTAAATTTTCAAAATTTCGTTGGGACTTCATATAAAGTACTAGCCAATAAAATCATGCTATCTATTAAAATATTTAACAACAGCATTCTCATTACAGTATTCCCGCGTTTTACTTTCTCGACTGACGAATACTTCGTAGGACGAGAAAGTTATAAATCGTGCGCCAGAAACCGGCAAATTCTCGCCAGAAAACGCTTATTGCCCGCCTTGGCAACGAAAAAGCGGATAATTCGTCATTTAAATTTACACACAAAAGTCCTCTAACACGTGGTGTAGCTAGAATCCATGTTTTATTGCTCCTGGATATCGGAAAATCGATGATGATGAGATGGTGAGATAGTGAGAGATGGAAGGACGGTAAATATATTGTGACGTACCTGGGAAGCGGTACTTTCACGATTAAAAAATTATGCAAGGGACAGGTACATTTTCGTGAATGGGTCTCCAGGAATTTGGCGCAGCATAGGAAGATAATCATTATAGATTATTTTGCACATCTAAATATTTTAATGATCAGAGAGCACACTTTACAAATACTATTTACAAATCGCAATGCGCAGGCCTTGGAAACAGCGCACGGTCAACGCTACCTCGATGTTTTAAAAACAAACCTGCTTCCTCTGGAGGCGACTGGGGCCGTCGTGGCAACGGCGGCGGTGTCTTCGGCAAGCTTCGGCTTGCCCCGAAGTCCGCCGGGAATTCGCCCTCCCTGGCGACCAACTCCTCTGGCCCCACCGTAACGGCCGATGAATTCGCCGGGGTCCACCCCAGCCAGTGTGAACAATGTCTCACGGGTACTGGAACGCACGACGCGTGATTGATGTTCGTCGGTCTAGTCTAGTCTTTTCAGCAACCTTTCTCAACTTCGCGCGAATGTCCGTAAGCGCTGCCCACTGTTATATTATACCAGGGGCGGGATTATAACACCAGCCCACCGGCCGCACGATTTCCTGTCTTATTGGTTTTTTATCAGTTCTGGTGCGCAATTCTACTTCCCCTAATCATCTGACTGTTAATCCTTATCAAACCTGGTTCCACATTCAGCGGCCACACTCAGTTCGAACTGCACTAAACAACGACAATAAATCTCATGGACGCAACACTGCCCCGGCCGTGCTTCACTCGAGGCCTCTCCGCGCACCACTAACCGTCGCTCGCCTCGCCGTTTCCCACCCGATTTGACCGTTGGTGGCGGCGGCGGCGTTACTGCGCTGATCAACTCCAGTACTTTATTTTAATTTATAATTGGTGATCATTTTAATTGTTCTAATTCCAGAAACGTTCTTCGTTGCGTATATATATATATATATATATATATATATATATATATATATATATATATATATACGCAAATGCCCGAGGCGAAACTCCAACCAGCGGTCGTATGGTCCGAGACCGCCACAACACTACTGCCCTAACGATCTCAGCCATCTGACTGGTTCTACAACCATAATATTAAAGATTGAGATTTTTCTTAATGAAATCACTTCCTTTAAGACGGATCTTTAAATAAATTCATGTTCAATTTTTTGAAAATATGATTAGTTTCCGTGTAATTTTGCGCTAAAAATAGGCATTTTTTTGTCAAAAAGAGCTCTAATTTATGGTTACCCATATACATACAAATTAACGGAGCCAGATCAACTGGGGAATATCCATTTTCAAAAAGATCCTACATATGGTTTAGGCTCTACTTGTGTTCAGAAACGGACGGATGTATTGAAAAAAACACTTTTTCTCTATCAGGAGACCCCAAAACTTGTATTTCCGTTGAAATCTCGAAATTGAAAGTGTTTTCTTTTTCAAAATGAATATTCCCCATTCGACCTGGCTCGAATCAAATGGTTAAGATTTTGAAATACTTACTTCAAAATTTGTGGGTATTTTACATGAAGCCTCTGGTACATTTTCAAAATTTTCTCAAGAAGGCCTCCAATTGTTTTCTTTACATTTCTTGTTAGAATAGTGTAAAATACACTTATAAAGGTAGCATAGGTCCGATTTTCACTGTTAGCTCTATATTTTTAAAAGTTGCGAAATTTTGTGTCATCCTACAACTACAAAACTGAAAATAATGTTTTTTCCTTCCAATATATTTAATTCTTTCATTAATATTATGTATATTGTTTTAAAATTTGAGTAGTTTTTGCTCAATATTGACTGCAATATGTACAATTTAAAAAAATCATAAACACAAGATTATCTCAAAAACAGCTCCGATTTATTTCTTTAAACTTTTGGTAGGGCTTTTAATAAATGCTCTCTATAAGATAATATAAACATCAGTTTGCTCTTTCTTTTGTTTTTTCAAAAAATTACACAAATTTATTTTTTTGTTTTCATATCATTAATATTTACATACATTAGCGATTTGTTCACATCATTACATTTATAAGTACATGTGCTTTAAATAATGTCAGACAAATTATCTCGAAAACTCAACCGTTTTGTGTGAAAACTAGCTCAAAAGTTCGCATTTTCAGAAACGTTCAAATGACATTTTCTCAAAAACGGCTCCAAATTTTTCCTTCAAACTATTCGAACGTATAGTTCTAATTGCACACTTTAATACGATGTGAAGTTAATTTTTGGATGTTTTTTTAATTTTTTTGAAATATCTCTCACGTTGTTAATATGCACAATTCCAACAGTTTGTAAACACTATTGTATTTGTGAGTCAATGTGCTTCAAATGACTTATGAGCTCAAAACATTTCTGTGAAAAAGAGCTTCAAATTTCGGAATTACTGTAGCATTTTCTTAAAAACGGCTCCAAATTATTCATAGAAATTTGTCATTTAAGACGAGGTTTTAGTGTTCTTTAATATTTTTAAAATATTTTATCCGTTATACTCTTTGTCAAACGAAAAGTTAAGAAAATTTCAAAAAAATGTACTTTACGTGGCGACAGATGGCAGCTGGCAAGTGTATGTAACAAATTCAAATAGCTAGCCGAAGCCAATGGAAACAGAAAACTAATACGGGAAGTCTGTGCCATTCTGTAGCACCACTAGTTTTGACTATTCTCTCATGTCGATACTATTTGCATTAGCAGCGATTTGTTCACATTATTGCTTTACGAGTAAATGTGCTTTAAATGATTTCATATAAAGTTTCTCAAAAATTCAAAATTTTTTTTGTGAAAACGATCACTCACAATTCTGCGTTTTCAGGAACGCTGAAATGCCATTTTCTCAAAAACGGCTCCACAGTTTTTGTATCATTTTTTTCTGTAGCACCACTAATTTTCTTTAAATTTGCTCCACATTTGTAATAAGGAACGGTAAAATAATGATGCTAGTCCCATTTTCGGCTATTGCTCTGTTTTCGAAAATGCTGAAAAGTAAATATTTGAAAACTATAAAATTTGAGATAGCAGGTTCGGAAATTAGACATTTTAACATTTTTCTAAAAATGGCGCGATTTTTTTAAAGCAAAGGACGCTTCAGAAATTAAGCTGATGAATTCCGTGGTGCTAGCAGATATCTTGTGGTAATCCATGGTATTGTAAAGGAAATAATCTCCACAAAGTTTTAAACAAAGTTTTAAAAAACTTTGTGGAGATTATTTCCTTTACAATACTAAGCTGATGACTTTTCTACTGAACTCTGAATTTTCGAAAATTTCAAATGTAAAAAAAATTGTTTAGGCCTCATCCTACAACTACATAGATGATTAGATAATACAATAGGTTTTGCTTGAAACTAATGCAGATTATTTTTAAATCTTATTAGTTTTAAATATTAAAAAAATTGACTGCACTATTGTTGTTTACATTTTTTCTACGGTCTCTGAAAAAGACACTCAAAAATGGGAAAGATATCATTTTCGGCAAAATCAATATTTTCGAAAATTGCCAAGAATTTTATATTGCAAGAGAACAATATTTATAAAAGTTATTTTTCCTTAACGAAATTGGTTCTAAAAATTAAATATTTCAATAAGGTTATTTACAATGCTTTGAAAACTCGAGTAGTTTTCGCGTATTTTTTCACGAAGTAAAGGAAAAATACAAAAAAAATCTCTAAAGCATGTCAAACATTTTCTTGAAATATTTTTCCTCGCTGAAAGTACGCTCAAACTGGTGCGGTTTTCATTTTCGTTGATATCCCTTAATCTTCGAAAACTGTAAACGTTATAAATAATGCAATAAAATACCATTAGATTTTAAAAGTCACTATTCTACAGTGCTGTTTGTGAAAATTGCAACACCAAGGAGGAGACATACTATTACAATGAAACCATTACACCAATTTTCTTAAACGCCCTTTATACTATCCAACAACAAAATTTAATAAAAAACGATGAAGCCAATGTTTTTGAAAAATGTCCCAGAGACTTTATGTAAAGTACCCCCAAAATTAAAATATCGGTTTCAAATTCTAAGGGCTACGACATCAGCCAGATCGATTGGAAAATATCAATTTTGGAAAATTCGGCTGATTGGTTGAGCCTCTATCGTTGCTCAGAGACGGACAAACAGACAGACGGACAGACAGACAAACAGACGTTTTGTCGTCATTCGATTGTTCGCTTTTAAGAACCTACAAAAACGTGGATTCTGATCATACCAGTAGTTACAGGATTTTTTTCTAAATTTAGCAACTTGATTTATACACTTTTTCGTTACGAGGACCTCTGTAATAAGAGTTTTTCTGCGGAATATTCCGTTCTGCCGTTTTGCGCGTAGCATTACATAAGTTTCTTTTTCTCGTAGCGAGACAGTAAAAGTTGAAAAGATGAATAAAGCGAAAAGTAGTCATTGGGTCAGGAGGGAAGTGGGCAACTCAGAAAATATAGGAAGGAATTAAACGAGTGGTGCTAAAGAACACGTACTTTCTGGCCAGCATTTTCACGTGAAATTACACGAAAAGGAGTCAAATTTGTGAAAACTTGTACATGACCTTACTTCAGTGTGTTTTCTGTAGTTCAAAGTCGGCACCTCTTGGTTCTGAACAGCTACCATTAAGGCTTCTGTCTCTGGAAAGAGATCCCCATGCTGGAGCGGTGCGTGCGACGCAGAGATGTCGACTTCTGGTTTACTCAGCTCATGGGGGTACCTTTCGTGCAGTGCCTTCGCTTTCCATGAGGTTATCTTCCCTTCGGTTTCAGTGACTGGCTAAATACGCGGATCAGTCTTTTTCAAGTTCAGAGGATTACAGTTATTATTAACTGCGCTCACTGCTTGCTGAAGTCACCCACAATGTTTCAGAGATTATCTTCTGAGTGATGCAATTTTAAAGCTGTATAGATTTAAGAGACCTACAACACTACGCCCTCCTTGTGATCGTAGAAGTGTAAAACGTTCAATATTTGAATGGGTGATGATGTTTTCAGTGTTCAGTCACAGCGGTTCGAATTGTCCTCTGGATTGTCGAGATCGGTATTGCTCCATTTCATAATGCCATAGGAGTATGTCAACCCTGGAATTACAAATTGATTGCCTGCACAAGGTTTCTAGCAGAGAATTGAGTTTTAAAAAATTCGTGCAATTGTTTACACATTTCAGTTGTTAGTATGTTCTTACTGGCGGTTTATGTGATTCGGAGTGACTGTGGGAAAACCAGGTATTTGTAAGCTTCATGGGGTTCCATGAAGGTAATATTTGGTTCATGATCATTTTCCAAATGTATAACTTGCATATGACCCCGAATGATATTCACTCTCCTGCACTTATCCAAACCGAATTTCATCTTGACATCGTCAGTGAATTTCTCCGACACACTAATTAGTTGTCGCATAAGATTCTCAGTGTCTGCATAAAGCTTCAAGTCATGCATGTAAAGATGCGAGACACGACGAAGGACTGAGTTGCCTTTTTTGAGAGTTATGTCTTATTATTATTATTATTATTATTATTATTATTATTATTACTATTATTATTATTATTTATTTATTATTATTATTATTATTATAAACATCGTCAAGACCATTCCTTACTCAAAATGTACTCGAATTACATATTTTCATGTTCTCTCCTCCAGACTTCTCCAGAGTTAGAATTTTCTTTCTCCTTGATGTGCTCGTTGATTATCGTTCACATTATCTTTATAAATTACTTGTATTTGTTCTTTTAGACAGTTGGGTGCCGGCATGCACTCCCGGACTTTTGCCGGACTTACTGGATATAGTTCTTATATCTGGAGACTCCAATCACGTGAGCACGTTTTAATATTTAACAGGAGTGTGTAACATTCGTTGTACTCGAAATTTTTTTCGTATCTGTGGTTCTAACACGTTCAGCGAGTTTCAGTGAAGCTGGAAGATCCGTGTATCATTTAAACCTGTGTTCCTGAATTAATAATGCTATATCTAATAACAAAAATGTATTAAAAATGAAAACCCCTTCATTACGCCACGGTTAACCACATTAGCGGCTGATTTTGTAACTCATATTCTATACAAAATAATCTTAAACAATATTATTAATATCAGAAGTTTTACACATTTATATATCTACGTAATTATAGATGAAAATTTATGTATAAACATTTCTTTGCAGTGATACCTATTTACAAAATTGTATCTTGTAGATTTAAAAGGGAATATTCTACCGTGCTAAATTATATCCTTCAGTTCAATTCAATTAAAGAGAAATGTTCCCTGCAAAATGAATATAACAAAAATCAGTTTCTCAATACATCATCTTTCTTCAAAGTATTGTTTTCCTGAAATTACAAATTCACTATCCTCTCATTTTAATAAATTTAAAATGAACAAGCACTGGATTAGTAAAATTCGGGAAGTGACCAAAATATTTAATCTTTTTGAAAAGAACAGTACAGACTATCCTCATAATCTTCCACAATCACAACTTATTCCCAACAGTAAGCATTGTCTAAAAGCATCTTGAAAACTATTGCCTCGTTTGGTTTGTAAATCATTTTTCTTGGCATGCTCACAATAAGAAAAAGGAACTAATGACTTGTATTGACTGCTGCTTTCAAATTTTTTTGCACCTTTTAGCATGCTCACGTAGAGGACTATGGAAACCGTATTGTTTTTGTGTATAAGTTGTAAATGAATGCACATTGATACAGTATCAACGTCTTTCATTTTTCAGGACAGCAACCCATTCTTAAGAGGAGAGAAACTCCCCGTTGCTGCCAAGAAAGGAAACAATGTCATTTACTAAGTATATAAATGTCATAAATATATATTCTCACTAAGTAATCCAAAGTTTTAAAAATTAGCCAAATATAAAAATGGATGAATACGTATAATATTTTTCAAATGATAGATATAAATGTATCTTATATGTTAAATATTCAACCCTATATGCTGTAGGGTATATCACTGCTGTATAGTTGTTTCATTGTCAGAAAATGGAAATGAGGATGTGTGTTGCAATTCATCATCCACATTTGGAAATCAAATGTGTTATTTTTGTAACGTTTTAAGTACGCTAATTACGTTACTAGAAAGATATGATCTCTTTAATTCAGAATGAAAATAATATTTCTCGGATATTCAAATCTATCAGCTGTCAGGGGAGATGTACGCTCCCAGATGTAATATATCGACACGCTTTCGTGAATACTGCATTTATTTAGTTCGTTCCAAGCGGGTACGCCTAATGATTCGTGTGCCAAGAAGCAGTGCGTACGACGGCTGGAAGTCTACCCATGGAAATTTAAGATAAATAAATTATTTAAAATATGCGGCTGAGATCTGTAACTTGGCTAATGCCATACCGATGAATTGACCCACATCAGCATTAAAAATTTCAATTAAGTACTACAAAGTATATAAATGTGACGATGTCGTCTTATATTATTCAAATGTCATCACGACTACGTATCGTTTTACTAAATACGCACGCTGTCCTTAGTACCTGCTGTGGTGGAAGTTCAGGCTGTCTGCTTCATTTTCCAGCTCTGTATGGAGCAGTTCGGATGTGAGCAGAACAGTCACTTCCCCTTCTGTTTGCCATCCAATGTTGATGTGGGCACGGAGTGCTGACGTAGTGTGATATTAAGTCGAGTCAGGTGGGTTTAGGATAAAGGATTTAGGTTTAATTAAATCTGAAAGTTGGTATCTGCAAAGAGCGACGTTCAGATAATTGTCGTTTGTCGTTGCTCCCCATATCATATGAGTGTTAACTGGTAAAATTAAGACGCATATTATTTCCAGTATGATTGGAAAAGTTAAATATTATAATTTCTTCAGTAAGATGTTCACAAATCGAAAATATTACCCTGAAGAAATTGGCGCATGACGGGATGAATGCTGGTAATATATGTTTTCAATGTTAACCCATTAGAGAGTATATTTAGTTGGAAAATATTTGTTATGTGTTTCCCGTAATCTGTTTAGTGTAAACATCTGGAGACAGAACACATGGGAAAGTGATTTCATAAGTCAACAGCCATTCTGCGTAACGAAAAAGGCGGTAGGAAAACGTGTTTTCTTTGAAAAAAACTGTTCCGTTTTATTAATTTGCATTTAAAAATTGTTTCAAAAAATTAAATGCTCTTTCCTGACAGAACATATTGGTCGTGTATTTAACAAAAGACATTCTCTTGAGACTGAAATTCGTATGAACTATAACGGTGCTTTAGAAAACTGGTCCTATTTCTATCACATTCTTATCTTCAGTGACTATTTTCTCTAGACATTCTTCTACTGGAGTGAGAAAAGTTTTCAAATTTTATTAAGCAAACTTTTTACAGAGTAAATGCAAATTAAATTAAATAATACATTGGGCTACCGCTCGTCTCAACAAAATCTGGATAGTTCTTTACATACAACGATGTTGCACAGTCTAGTCTTGCACGTTCGCATCCTCTTCTAGCAGTGGTTGATCTATGAAAATCTTATGAACTAGTACTTTTTAACCAATTTCACTATATATTTAGTAGAGTATGACTCAAAGGACATGCACACAAGAAAACCAAGTTACAAGAAATAAGACAAGAGTGATTAATATTTCCTTAAGTGTGAGTGTCTCCTGCAAGCACTAAATAATTATGTCGCTTCTCACAAAAGTTAGAGAATGCGACTTGTAAGTCGACACCACTCATGTATCACAACTGAATTGGTTCCTATGTTATACCTCACTGTAGTACCACATCCATAATCTCACTTTGTTTATTGGTATATTATATACATTTAGCCATATCCAATGGGAGTAGACACGATTATTTTCTGCGTGCCACAAAAGCCTAGAGTTATAGTCAAGTAGCTTCAAAACTGTCGGTTCAGTGCTGGTATTGTCGAGAAAGCGCCCAGCTTCTTGTCTACTTCCATACAGACGAAGTCGACTTTGTGGTATGCATTTCGAGCAGCACAAAAGAAAGGTTGTATTAGTAGCTCAGACCACTAGGTAGAAAGTTTTCAGCGCTGACTTACTGGCGCTAGCATCACTGACTGCCGCAATCCTGAAGCGTCGACGCCATTGAGCGTCACAACATCATAAGAAGAGTCTTGGTTACCTGTGAACGAACGAATCACCCAGTAAAAGTGGTCGGTTCTGACCCTATTATTTATGCCAAACCCAAATGTTTTGGTTAATATTATGAACACTGTGTTGACTTATTGTCCTGTAGACAGACCACAATTAATTTTTGTAAAATTTTGTTAAGTTTACCTCATAATTAATAATAAAGCTGCAGTCTTCCTACATATTAAAGTTGTTTTGCACACACCACTTTTGTCTTCACGGAAATCTGTTTATTTTCTACACCGTTCAACATATTTTGACTGAAGTACATGATCTATTTAAAACCTTATGTCTGTATTATAGGTAAATAAACAATAATTTATTGGTGCATTACATTACGTCCATACAAATACTAAATACTCGTAATATTATTTCTCAAAAAATGTTTGAAGTGTTTAGGTAAATATTTACAACGAAGTATTGAATGCAATTGAGCCAAGTCACAATAATCATTTCGATGATGAAAAATTTGCATTTTAATTTATGTTCGTTATTCCAAGTAACTGACAATCGGTAAAATTTCTTCCCTGAGAGAAAAAAACAAACATATTTCCTTACAACTGGAGGTGCAGATTCCAAACAATAGATTTCATGAATAAAATGAGAATTTGACTTGGTTTACCAATATGTTTAGTGCTTTGAAATGAAACAGTGTGAATAAACAAAAACTTACAACACACAGAAGAGGAAAACACCAAACAATAATGGTTTAAAATGGACTTTTCCTTCTTTTTACTTTCTCGCCATACGAACTTTTTCGTAAGAAGAAAAAGTTATGTAATAGTATGACGGAAAACGGCGATTTTTTTAGTTTTATGTTCATGACGTTGCTTCTCGGACATAAATGTTACGTTGTAATTTGCTGCTCTATTAAACGTTGGCGACTCAATAAGAATTTAAAATAGCTTATATATAACAGTTAAACTCATGGTCATTGATTGGATTGATTGGGTACTTATAACACCATAACTGCATTAGCTGGATTGCTTATTAACCATTGCAGTACAATTATGTCTATTTCAAATATTTCTTATTCAAAACTCAAGGAAAGTTAATTGCTTAAGTTCGATCTCTCTATTTATATAGTGTACCCTCTAGCTTGTGTTTGTGCTTCGGGTCCAATATGTCTAAACAGTATTGCAAAAAAGCGTATAATCGCAATATCTCTTTGCGAAAGATAGTAAATATAATTAGTTGCCAAATTAGATTACACACGTTAACGTCAAATTCACATTTTGTCACTTCGCCAATTATATCCGAGCCATGAAATGGCATTATTTTGCACAAAGGTTATCTATATGGAAGTGACACGATGAAATGAGTATAAAATGCGGTGGATGCAGAGTATAAAATGAGTGTAAGGACAACCTACGAATATGTGATAAAATACCTTTACTATTATAGTGTTACGAAAGTAATGATCATTTACAGCGCGCAGAATACATGGGCGGTGGGTTTGTTACATTGTTCACTCCTTTACTACCGAATAAAATATTTTCAAAGTATTCATGTAAATGACGCTTTCATTACTTACTAAATTAATTTATTAATTTAAATGTTGACTTATATATTGAGCTTTTCATTTAAAAACAAATGGAAATATATTGCTAATTGAAGTTGTTCATTTAGGGATTTTTTAAAATGTGATACGTGTCCCGCGAAAAAAATCGTATGGAGAAGTAAAAATACTCTCATGTTCCTCTTCCTTAAAATGTGAATGGCAATATTGTAACTACGTTTGAATTAAGAAAATAGCTTTATAGAAATCGAAGTAAGCGTGTTATTGCCTAAACGGTAAGCGCTGTCAATTATACTTAAAATTTGCGTTTCTGAGAAAATATAATAGGATTTGAACGTACTTTCTGTGTGTTGGCCTTGTTCGGGCGTTCTATTATTATGAAATAGATATCACGTTCGAGAGTTTCAAGAGTAACAATTTACACAAAGAGTTAAAAATTAAATGGGAAAGACCCCTAAATTAATTCTGAACAAACCAGCGTTAAAGTAATTGAATAAATTATCAGTAAGTAAATCTAGACTCTCCGTAAACACCAGTACACTGAGATTAACCATACGGATACTTCGCGATAAAGTCTCCAAGACAGTATTTTCTATTTTGTGATATTTGAAGCCCTCCACCTCAATCAAAAGCATGTCATATTGTATCAGCTCCAGAATCCCTTCCCAGTATTTAAACTGTAGCTGAAAGATTAATAAAAGTTAAATATAAAATAAAACAATATAAAAAAGTATTAAAATAGCGCGAAATTAGACTATTTCTAGATATTTTCTCTCCATAGTTATAGAAAACCTATTTGTATCGGTAAACAAGCTGCAGATTCTTTTGCATTGTTACCACACCAGTTATACTCTACTGGCTTTCCTACTGCCGCAAGCAAAAGGAGGGCTCCACAATACGTGCGCATAGTGAATGTACATTAATGTCCAGAAGAAAACCAAGGGTCCATCTCAGTATTCGCTAAATGGATCACGGAAACTGGAGAAAAACCTGATCGGTATTGGTTGCTTCGTAGAAATGCACCGAGAAAGATGGCTCATGGCATCAACTGATGTCACTGCAGGCTCTCTGACCGGGATGTCTAAGGCTTAAGTCCCGACGGTGACAGGATTTTCGACACTAGCTTGTCAGCTAGGTATCCCCATCTTATTCACCCGGAACATTGAAGGTAAGGTGACACTCAATTAAATATGTATCTTAGGTTCATTCAAGACAATTATTAAAGCAAAAATTTATTGTATATTTCAAATAAAAGTCATATTTATTGAAGTACATTGCATTCACGACATTTCCACAATTGTTCCATAGTCATATTCAGGTAAGGTTACATAAATCTATAAAGGAAAATTTAAAATTTTAACATATTCATATACAAAAATAGTTAAATAACATTTAGAACTCTTTTCAAAAAAATGTAGAATTTTGTAAAGATATATTTTTTTACTTATTTAATGAATACTGAGTTGACAACTAAAAACCTAAATGAATTGATTACTTCTATGAAAATAATTTAAACTAGAAATGTAGGGGAAGCGGGGGAATGGGGTCCCTTTTTGTTTCTTCAATATAAATCAGCACGAATTGTTCCTATGAACAAGTATGTACTTTTATATCACAGACTAATTATAAATCTTGTGTTTTTATCACAAAAAATAATCAAAAAATCATTAAAACCCTCCCAAGTATCAAATTTCCAAAAATTTGCATTTGACCCTCATTATCATCACACGCGAGTAATGGGAGTCACTGAAGACGTATGAAGCAAAATGAACACATTAGTACTTAAACAGTATTTATTTTGTTGACAATAATTGAAGGTATCTAAAGTAATGTGCCTCTCAAGGTTGTCCAAGATCAGCAGCACTGGGTTCTGAGCAGTTAGGCAAGTTAAGCATTTGAAGTGTTTGAGTCATTCGATGAATTCTTCATATGTCCAGCCATTCTTGCTACGTGTGTAAATAGCACCATGTGACCATTCAAACTCATTCGGATCAATATTTTTTTTGTTATTTACTTTGGTACACACGTGCTTAGCTCCTTATCTTTAAGAGCGCGTCCATAGCAACGGCTGCTAAAATGTTTGAGAGTCCATTAAACATATTTTAGCGGATTCTCGGATTTAGATTTTATCAGTGGTCGTAAGTGATAGGATAATTATGTCCCTTTTGTCCCCCTTGCCCCCCTAGTTCTTTTTGTCTCATTTCGTTCCTTTTGTCCCCCATGTCCTATTAGTCCCACATGTCCCATTTTCCGTTTGTCCCCTTGGCTCATTTTGTCCCCTTGTCCCAATTTTTCCTTTTGTCCCATTGTCCCCTTGTCCCATTTTGTCACCTAGTCATATTTTGTTCCATGTCTCATTTTATCCCCTTGGCCCATTTTGTACCATTTGTCTCATTATACCCATTGTCTAATTTGTCCCCTTTAATCCTGTCTTCTCTTTTCCACTTCAGTCCATTTTGTCTCCATTGTCCCATTTTGTCGACATGCCCTCATTGTCCTTCTTACCCCGCTTTGTCTCTCTTGTCCCCCTTCGTACTTTTGATTCTTCCGCGCACTGCGATTGTTATTAAAGCATCGTACCAAGACCCTGTACCAACAACCCTGCTACAGAACTTCGAAAGTGATGACAAGTCTTAACTTCTGAAAGTGTTAAATGTTTATTTTGAGTAACTAGATTAACTAGAAATAACAAAATCATTGTATTCCTCTATTAGTCCTTAAAGACTAATTTAGAGGACTTGTTACATAAATATCTATTGTTCGGGACAATAGTAGTCACTCTGTGATAATACGAATCACCCCCACAGGCACGTTTTTATCATAACTACTCAAACTTTTATAGGATGTTTAAAATTACTCGCAATTGACATCAAATGATTTGCTGAAGTAGTTCCATTCCAAAAAAATGTTTACTTTCGGAAATATCCAAGTTCGCATACGTAAGAACTTATTTTCTGAGAACACTTTCTAACATCAACCACTCACTTTCCTAATACGAACGCGATAATCGTCGATTTAAGCTTTCTTCGGCTGCGGCGAACAACTGATTATAAATATCATGACTAATGGTAGAGAGAAATATATGATTCTGCATTTCAATATGGTTTGATGACCCCCATAATCCCCTGCACAATGCAAGAAAAATGGTCCCTCTGGCATTGTGTACTTTCCTTTTTCTATCGCTCGAAAGTGAACATTTCGAGTATTCAAATTGATATTTACCACTTCTATTCATAGTTCACATAGGTAGAATAAAAGAGAAGGAAAAATTTCGAGAATCAAGACGTTCGCAAACTACGTGAAATATACTTTGTACTTGTTTTGACGATATGAGACAAAAATTAAAATTAATTGGATTATGTAGAGAAAAATCAGATATCCCACGATATATTTATTAAATAAATTCCCAAGTGAAAAATATAAATAAGCACTAGTTGTGTAAAATAAAATTAATCTGAAGTTAACATGAAAAGTTTTCCAGAGAGTTTATAAAATTCAGAAAGACGAAAAGAGATAGCTTGACAGCTTTCACTAATCAAAATAGTGTTTAATTTATTGCAATATAATTTATATATTATATATATATATAATATAACAAATAAGCAAAATAAGCTAGACGTAAATTCGAGCCAAACTCATAAATATTATGTGAAACAAATTTCGAATTCTAGATTATTATTTTATCGTTATTTTAACTTCCTGTGCTTTATTACACAATTTAAGTTCCATACAATGTGATTTTTGTGTGTATGTGACTGGGTATATGATGGCGTATGCTTCCCGCGTCCAAATATGTGATCTCCACATCAATATGATGGTTTATTCAGAATGTTTTTCGTACTCGAGAACAATTGGAGTTAATAGCGGTCATTTTCCAAATAAAATGACCGTGTTTGATTCCAGCCTGTAAGTTCTGCAAGAATTTGATTTCGACCCACTGCATCGTTACTTATCGTATCACAATGTCTGGTGGTTCAGAAGTAATGTTTTGTTTTGAAACTACTTTCTTAAAGCTTTATTTTTTTTTCTTATCGACTAAGCGGCCTCGTCTGGGAAACCTCCCACGCCTTGCTTATTATAATTATGTACTTTTGTGGGTATTGCTTACTACATATGCCCACCAAATATTTCCCTTAAAAAAACGAACTACCCCTCATTTCTCCACTGTGAAATTTCCTCCACAAGTAAACGGGTCCAAAGTGCTGGTTTAAATGACTTTCTTAAATATGTCTCGCGTTCTCTACGTATGCCAAAACAAATTAGAAAAAATAGAAAAAATGCAAGAGTTGAAATAGATAACGTGGGTCTACGTAAGGAACTTGTTTAAATTGTCAGTTCGCGCCGCTTAACGAGGGGGAAATCCATAGTGAAAAGGAGTTGTTGTATAAATAGCTTAGGGATTTGGGAGGATTCTTTCAGTGAATAGGGTAGTGAGAAATTTAATAAGATACTACATACTTACAGTAATCAAAGCGTGGCAGATGTAAATAAATTATAAAACATAAACTATTACATTAATTGTAATGTTTCTGATTATTCAATTTCTTCATTACACTATTTTACTTTCTAGAACCTTAACGGAGCGCCATTGCTTTTTTGTCTTTTGAAATGGAAGTTTCATAATGGTACTTTTGGTGTTTGATTTTGATTTTTTGTCAGGAGAACAGTCGAAGTTGTCAGCTACGAGCAGTTACATTTATTGCACGGTGCTGATTCTTTGTGATTTGTTTTTGAGTGGCGAGGATTAGTGCTGTGATGATGAGAAATTTTTTAGAGTTGCCTAAATGAGCGGCTGTGGTTAAGTGAATTCACACTCGCCCACGAGTAGCCCCATTCATACTACATTTGTATTCTATACCATCACACAACTCTTTCACTTGGCCAATATTGTTAAAAATTTACACACAGGGCAAGTATTCGCAAGAAGAAAAATAATTATGAAGGATTCTTACCGTTACTTGGGGGCATCTCCAACTTGTACGAAAAATGGACTTCGGTAAATCGCATTAATTTATTTCAGTCGCTTTCTGCAATGTTATGGGGAAGGCATACGTAACACCCCTTATCCACCCTTCCACCTTCCCCTTTGCCTTTTTCTACTCTCTTCCATCTTCCTCGAATTAGAAGAAAAAGAAATAAAGAGGACCGACTGGAAAAAGAGGGACAACGGGAAAAAGGGAGCCAACTTGGAAAAGGGAGCCAACTGGGAAAAGATCAAAAGAAAATTGGAGTTAATTTGGGTGTCACGATAGATCAGAAAATAGCCGGGAAAATGTTAAAAACTGCCACCAAGGGAAATAGGGTAAATTGTTTTGATCAATGATTCCTACTGAATTTGTTTTCGCAGATGATTTCCAATCCCTTAACAGGCCTGTTCACTCGCCGATCCGACTCCAGCTCGCGCACTGTCGAAATGCTTTTATTGCTGCGCTTACAACCGCTCTCTTCCGTTTCCCTTTCGCGAAGGAGAATGAAATTCGGGTTGGCAAACGTAGGGCGCGTCCTCTGTGGCTACAAAAGAAACCACTAGAACTCCAAAATAAATTTCTTTTAAATTTTGACTGTGTAAACCCAGGTTAATGCGTCATAAACGTGTGTATTTAAAAAATACTTATGACTATAGCGTCTTAAATTGCTTTCTATATAATATATTTTTAATAAGTAAATTATTGCTATTTTCATTAATACAAAAATACAGTCTGGTTGAATAAAAGTATTTTGGATTAAAATCGTTGTGTACCGAATTTAAATCAAAGAATACATAGATAAACAATATAAACTTCCGGCAGAAATAGTAAATCTAATACAAATCAAAAACAAAAACCCCAGACTATGGTCACAACTAAGAACACCAGGGCTAAATCTAGAAATGATCATTCTAATAAATATAGTGAGCAAATCAATCAAAAACTTCAAAAATCATTTTCAAACACTAATCCAATCACTAAAGACTATCAAGAAATCCATTTGGCAATTCACAAACAAAATATTAAGAAAAAAGTATACCATCGCCTCTCTAGACACCCCCTCAGGAAAAATGGACACACCTGCTCAGAAAGCCGAAGAGCTAGCTAACTACATTGAAAAACTCAACGATGCAATTTAAAATTAAATAACATAAATACGGTAAAAAATGTAATAAATAATAATTATAAAATAAAATACAAAATTATATACAAATTCTTACTTACGTAGTATGCAACCACGCAAAATGGTAGCGGGCAACTTATGTCGTAAATTACATACATTCACATATTGAAAAAAAAATTAATGACTTTATTTGAAGATCTGTTTTTATGAACACATTTCATTTAGGGAAAAAATATATGTTAATAATTTTAGTTGTAGGAAAACGCCGAAAAAGTTTTAATTTTTTCACATTTCGAAAAATCATGGTTTTCAACCAACACGATACCTGAACTATTTTTTAAACGTTCTTCAGACTATCCAACAACGAAATTTAATCAAAGTCGAAGATGCCATTTTTTAAAAATGTTGAAGTGCCCCAGGGACTTTATGTAAAGTACCCCCAAAATTGAAATATCGGTTTCAAATTCAAAGAGCCGCAACATCAGATAGACCGGGGAATATAAGTTTTGGAAAATATCGGCTGAAAGGTTTAGCCGCCAGCGTTGTTCACGGACGGACGTTTTGCCGTCAATCGATATTTGGGCATCAACAACCCACAAAACATGGATTCTGGCTACCTCACGAGTTAGGAGGATTTTTTTTCTAAATTTAGTAACTGTATTTATCCACTTTTTGGTACCAGGGCCCTGTAATGAGAGGTTTCTGCCGAAAATGCCTGTTTTTTCGCGCAGTATTACATAACTTTCTATCGCAGTAGCAGTAGCGATATAGTAAAAATATACCATGCCTATTATATTTAAGTTGCTCCCTTCCTGAATATTTAAGGTTGAGTAAACATTTAAGTTATAGACATCGTACTATTATGCAAATTCTAGAGTTTTTATTTACAAAAAAATAATGGGAAAATTGAATTACGACTCGCCATAATCTAGTATAGAATAGCCAAGAGTTTCTATTTTCTTTCTACACTGAAAATATCCACTGAACTGCTTTATGAACTATTATTATCGTTGATCTTACGTACGAAAAATTATCATTTTCTTCGGCTTGTACTTGCCTTGAAATTTATATCAAAATGATATTATTTCATGGCAGACTATGTCTAACTGAAAAAGTATTTCTTGGAAATGTTTTTATGTCATAGGAACATTCAGCGAACAAGAATACTGCAAGGTCTGCTAATCCAACCCTCCCTCCAGCTATATCTCTCCGCTAAGACACGAGTACATTTTTTTTGTACCGCGAACAAATATAATCTACATTTGCTGTTAAGCGAACACTGGCTCTTCAATTAACTAGACGGACAACGCGCGGAAAATCGAAGCAAGTAAGCATTACCTGCCCTGTCAGCGCCGCCGGCTGTGCCAGCCTTTCCTCCCATATTGTCGGGAACTAGTATCAGATTTCCAATCTGGCTCGTTCCTCCTCCAAGCCCGGGCACTTCTCACAGGTACTCCCCCTCCCCCTGCTTTTGATGCGTGGCGCAAAGGAGAGCAAACGCCTCCCGACAGAGAAGTCGGTGGCGAACTCCACAGAAGAGGGTTGGAGGGTGGCGGAAGGGGAAATGGGGGACACGCCGTGGACGTTGGAGGGGGTGGGGCGAGGGCCTTCGCCTCGGTCGGCGGCGGCTGGGAGCAGCGGCTCGTCTCCTTGGCGCCAATTCTGTGCAAAGGTAAAGACGGAGGGTTGCCGTTCGATTTCTCTGCTCCCCTAAAAGAAAGAAAGGAAAAAAAACTCTTGGCAAGAAGATAATGTAGAACGAAGAAGAGAGAAAGCTTCGAGACGGGGGGTGCCGCGAAGTTCTGTGGAGGGCGGTTTCTCCTACTATATATACTACAAGCACTACCAACTCCTCTGTAGTAAACATGAGAAAAGACTCCCGTTTTCACAAACTTTTAACGCTAATCAGATTTTAGATAGCGTGACCCAGAAAAGGACGTATGAGAAGCGTAATAAGCAAATAAATCGGATATCCGCGAATAAGCCTTGGAGTGGAGTGCGGGGTCAGCGATTACTTGCGTGCAGAACTTGTCGATTTACGGAGAAGCGAGCGAAATTCAGGCGCGTACGCGGAAAGAATATAATTTTCTACATAGAGTTGTTCGGTTGACTTACTCATTCGATTGACGCTCGAAGTCTGAAAACACTATGAACTAAATGGAATGGGACACTTTACTACCTACTTTTCATTCCTGTTAATCGTAGAGTTCCTTGACCGCAGTAATGTCTGATTTTCTTATAAACAAGTAAACAGAATAATAGATTTTATTACATGTTAGACATTCCATTTAGTGATGACCACAAACTTTTAGTTGATAAATCAATGTTTTAATTTCCGTATGTTTAAATATTTGAGTTTTCTCTTATCTTTCGTCGTTCTTTGTTTCTGAAGGCGGTTCCACACATGCGGTTCCACACATGCGGCATTCGGCGAATCCCGAGTAGTGTGGGCAAGTTGCTTGCGATTCGCCGAGCGCCGAACATTCGGTATTCGCCTTGCCCACCGCGTGTCTGTCTTTAGGACACATCAACGGGAGCGAACATTCGCCGAATACGTCGGCTGTTCGGGATTGGATGAGCTGCTCGGCGAATGGCGAATATGTGGAGCCGCCTTAAGACAAACGCATTTCGGGGTGCTTTTCAATCAGCGTGTACAATTAATTTTCTTTTTCTACTCCCATTGTAAAATAATCTCATTTGATTACTGCAACCCATTCCATAATTTTACTCATACATAATTAATTATGATACAAGTTCGTGACCAATCTCAGAGAAGTTTACGAATCAAGTATTGACACTTAATTCGTTCTAGTAAATATTTCGTTCTATTGTGTATATTAAAATTGCATTTAATACTATTATGCTTGTCAGTTTTGATTTGTTTGATTATTAGTAATTTTTACGTGGAATATTTTTTTAAAATAAATTAGATCGTAATTTCATTTTTATCCTATTTGTCTAGCGCAGTGCTAGCGGAAAAGGGAACATTTAACTGACGTTAAGATCAGAAAGCAAATCGTTTTGTGTTATATGTTGCTGCCGTGTGTTTGCCTTACAAATCTGCCAATTGTTAAGTTTAAAATGTGAAATGAATCAAAGATTGAATTTGCACCTCCATAAATAAGAGAAAATGCCAAATGGTGACCTCGATATTAACGGTATGAGAAATCTTGTCATCAGGTAACGTGTTATAAATTAATATAACTGTTTTTATGTGATTTTGTTGTAGTGAGCTGTTGATACTGTGATGTGATGAATATTGTTACAACGTCGAGTGTTATATGTAGTTATAGGCATCGGCGTTTGCTGAAAATATATTCCGCCCTTGAGTAAGTCTTTTTTGACAAAAACCACTGCCTCGTAAATCAAGACACAAGGTAAAGGAAAAATTCCTAGATTAATAAAGAGAGGCTTTCAAGAATCACGTGAGTAGGATTTTTTTTATAATTCGTACAACTCTTTTTTTTAATCTAAAAGTCTAAGAGCTAAAGATGTATATTTCCCCAGAATTTTATACCATTTATCAGCCATGAATGAACATTTGCGAAATATACACGAGTATTATAAAGACTGACTGAATTTGAAAGAATTCCGAATGCATCGCGTATGTATAAAACAAGGAGGTCTCGCTTGCCAATAAACGCTCTCCCCAAAGCCCAATCCAACGATTTGTGAAATACTGGACGTGATCTGTGGATTCCTCGAGATTCATAAGCCTAATTTTAGGGGTCATGATGAATCCACTGATTCCGTTAATAAAAAGAGAATTACGGTTTTAATCAGTTCGCGTCGTAACGTGAGAAACGTTGACCGCTGGCTGAAGCTGGATTTGGAGATCGACTAGCATAGCGCGTCTTGCAACCAAACTTCCCGATTTTAGAGGCGTTTGAGCGTTTTGAGCACGGCATGCGTAGGGGAAGGAGCGGAACTATGGGAGAGTGGGCATAAGTGCAGTCAGTGCAAACAATGTACGTGCAGTGTAAACAGTTAGAAGATAAATGAATGTTAGCATGAAACACATTATATAATAAAGACTGTATACTAAGCATAAAATATAAATGAATAAATGAAAATTTAAAGAATAACGCACATTAAAAATCCCAAAAGACAATGAGATATCTATAAAAATTAAGTTTTCTGTAGATTTAATTCCTTTGTCTATATGATTTGCTAACACTTGCAATGAAAACTCCGCAATATGATGAATTTTCCTTCACATTTTCCGCAGACCTTGTATATAACTATATTAAGAGCAATGTTGGCCGATTCCCAAAAATGAGCCTTGGAAATCTGGCGTAAAGGAGTTTATTGGTCACATGCGTCTTTAACCCTTGTTAACATGCAACCCTATAAGTTTGTTAAGTGCACTTGTACCTACCTGTAGGTTAAGAAATTTAAAATCTTTAGCAACGGTTTTTAACATTCTTAATAACCTAAATAAACAACCACCCATTGTCACCCTTGCAAGTCAACATTATTACGAAAAAAATACATGGTCATTTATAAGACAAATAGTAGTCAAAGAAACGCATTATTTTTGAGATGATCAATATTAATTATAATGTTATTAAGTGTGCAGTTTTGAAAATAAATATTTGGTAAATTAGCACTATTTTAGTTGTACTTGACGAAATGGATTTCTTCTTAAGAAATATTTACTGACGATGTGGTGACGCCACTGGATGTCAACGCCCCACCTTCCTGGCCGATAGTAATTTTTTTGCCATCTTCACTTTATTTACCAAAGACTGCTCAACATACTATTCGGCCACGGAAGAGCTCCGCCACTCACTAAATAGTTTCAAATCCGGGAAGGGAAGCTCCTGAATCGGCCAATGCAACGCATCCGTTTCCCGAGGTTTAATATATTACGTAACTCTCGCTTTACCCCGTTTCTAAAACGTAAACAAAAGTTCTATACCGTAAAACAAATTTGCATTAATTTTCTTTTGTTTGCATGTTACAATTTGCAATGATTAAAGAAATACAATATTTGATAAATAAATTAAAGACAGATGTATTTAAAGCTAGTATAATATGCTTTCGTTTTAACCACCCTGTAACTTTCGATAATTACTTAATATAGTTTAAAACTGAGTTGATAAAGAAGGGAGGAGAGAAGAGAGAGAGATCATTGTAGCGCCGTCCCCAGTTGCACCATGAAAGACGCAGTACATTGAACAATGACCACGACTTCCTGCCATGAATTGTGCGTGGCCAATGAGTTTGGCAATGCAGTATTCCATGGAATTTTGAGAGGTCATTATGATCCGCTTTCGTTCGATTTGCTACTAAATAAAATGACTACGTTTACGACTAAATAAAATGGATTATTTCTGTAAAAAGTGAATGATTATAAAAATTAATATCGGTGTTACGTTACTATAAATTTTACTTTCCTTAACCTATAAATCGCCTCAAACGCAGTATAATACTGCCTAATCTCCTCTCCCTTTTAGCATTAAGTAACTTATGGATGATCCTTTAAGATAGTGACTTAATGTGTGTCCATAAAAGTACCAAAATCCTTCCACTGTAGGAACATCATAGTTGTGAGGATAGGGTGTATTTTTCTTTTATTAACTTAGTGTGGGATACTGACAGATTTTCACACTATTTCTTTGATTTTTATCAGTAATGGGTTAATTAAAAATAGGTCTTTAAAAAATTGTTTTGTATGTACGGCGATATTATAGTTGTATATTCTGAATTTGAGAATAGAAATGTTATATACAGTACGAAATATCGATCATATAGCTAATGAACGTGAGATTTTCGTATCAACAAGATACACGAATGCTATTTCTCCTATTAAAACCTTAATGAAAATCGTTCTTGGTGTTCGAAAAACAGTACTCATGTCCATAGATATGTTGCAGTTGTCTTCATTGATTTATCAAAATTTTGTCGTAGGGGACTGGGAAGAACAATGTACATGTAAATTTCAATTAAGTGTTTTTCCGAGGAATATTTATTACATTAGACATAAATTACATACATTTAAATTGAAGAGCATTACACTTCATACAAAACATATCGAAATTCTCGTACTTGAATTGTGATCAAAATAGCATTATCTATTTGTACACTGACAGTGCGGACATCTTTTAATCATAACATAAGTTGCAAAATACTATACAATCAACAAATAGAAATATTTAAGTTTGATCACAATTCTTAGTATAATCCAGATGTGTGATTGTCCTCTTCTTTAAATTTTAATTCTGACAGTAGATCTTGCGATTATTGATTGTATAAGGAAACTTTAACACTCAATGATAATACTGCTGTGAAAAAGACGATGATAAAAATTGAATATGGTAGCAAAGAAATGATTCAACGATTCTGGTAACATAATTAATACGCAACAATATTATCATTATACTTGACACCCTTATAGGGTTTAATGAACAGTTATTTTAATGCATTAGAGAAAGGCCGCAACGAGTTAACATTTTCAATTCATATGTTTGTGTAATATGGAAAACTATTGAATGTTTGTTTTCCGAAAGTGCGTTTATTATTTCATAATAATCCTTGTCTACTGTGATGAAAGGATAATACACTTTCTTGCTCTAAAACATGAAGCACCATTAAATGAAATGTGATAAAAATCATGACGTTATTGCGAAATGCTGGGATAGAATGTATTGGAATATAGTCCACTCTTTCCAGAACAATATACTCTTTAAGTACGTTTTGCTTAACTTATTAGTAAAATGTGGCAGACTGCTTGGAACAGTAGCATCACGCCCTTACTCTTGTAATTCGGTTTCTAGCCTTAAAAAGCACAGCTAACTTCAGTGCTGACCAGACTAAATGAATCTACTTGAGAAGTAGTCTTTGTGCATATCACATAACATAGTATGTGTAGGTCACACACTTGCGTGAATAGTAGCTGTGATTTCGTTTACTTATTCTCTGTATATAGAAAGAAGCATGACCATTGCTATTCACATGCGATGCTTTAATTAATAAATTGTTTCTTTACATTCAGTCTTCACATTCGCCAATCCATTGCAATCCAGCAACAGATCAACACAATCTTCCTTTTCTTACATAAAATCTCAAAATATGGATTTAGGCACTTTGCACATACAATCTTTACAATATAGATACACGACAATGATACAACATAAATACAGTAGAGGTAATCGGTACTACATAACCTACATGAAAATATATTTCGGTGAAAGCGTTCAGAGCTTTTTAGCTGTGAACCAAAGGAAACTGTGATAAGCGGACACAAAACATTGATTTCTTTACATATGTATATCTTAGTGATGTTAACTATCATCACGTAATAAATCAAACTTTTTATCGACCTCAGAGATATTGGTCAAATTTAACTGCTAAACGTAATTAGAGGAACAGATAATATACACAAATAATAAATATAATTGATGATCTGACATGTGTACGTTAAAACAATAAATAAAATATTACTTGTTCTTATTATTTACTGGCATCATTTCATAAACGTTTTGTGTAAATAAGTGCTTTATTATTAACAATGTTCCCCTAATTTTGTAGCAGTACATATACCAAAGTTATTATTCACACGAAGTACAAACATAAATATGAAGATAAGTATTGGCATCTCACAATTGTATTATTAGCACCATATCTTAAAGAAGTTGGTAAGCTTTAATTGCAGGTAGATGCCACACATCTGCACTTTTTTATGCGCATGACACGCATTTGCTGGGTTTTTCTAATTCTGCCAGGACATTTCAGAGTTATTCTTCTCCACATGAACTTGAACGGCTGGCACGATCCACAAGAACTGAAAGATGCTTCTGAAGCGTGCATTCTTTGAAACATGGTGACTTCCAATGCTTTATTGGAAGAACTTTCAGGGCTGTACTCTACTGGGACAGGGTCCTGAGGAATGAAGTATGACTTACATTGTCCGACGCAGTACTTGCTTCTTATAACTTTCGGTATGCAGCCTGGCGCCTCCACTGTAATATTCATTAGTGTTGAGAAGCACCAGTCACGTTTCCGGTTGCTTATCGCCAGATCAAACGAAGGTGTCGTGTAGTTTCCAGGTTCATCAGCTCGGATAGGTAAATTATCTTGCAGTGGTAATCTGTTGGAGTAGTTATCTTCTTCATCGAATTGAAATTCCACGTTGGGTTTTTTTGGCATGTTAGTTTCAATATTGTATCGATGATGCTTCCTTTGTTTGTGGTTGTGTTGATCACTGGAATGAGGCTTGTGTTCACTCACTGGATCGGCCGCGGAATTGAGAAAATTGTTGAGAGCAGATACATTTATTAGTTCTGCTATAGAGGGGCCTTCTTCGGAGTCGTCAGCAAAATCAGCAATAATTTCCTCTTCAGGGACAGTGATTTTATGGATACCATCGTTCTCTGTGGTTCTGCGACTAATTCTAGATTTTCTCTCTGGAGCTTCTTTCTCGAGATCAGATTTTCCGTCAGAGGCGTCTTCATAAACGTCTGACGCATCTTTATTCACTTGGTTTCTTCGTAGTCGACGCAGAGAAGTTGGAGATTCGCTGGGTGTTTGATCGCAAGGGGCTTTCAAGTTTTCTTCCGAAAAAATATCAGGATCTTCCTCTAGTTGCAAGTCAAGGGAAAATAACTTACGTACTCCAACACGTTCATCTTCATCAAAGGAATGTTTTAATTTAGCTGGCGAATCATAACTGTTTAAGCTCTGATCTTTGTCATGAACTTTCGGAGACTGAAGAGTTGTGGATGAATCCATAGTTGATGAATATTCATCCTTGGTCTTATCGTATGGTACATTGGTAAACTCATTCCAAATTTCTGTAGAATGATCAGTTGTTACTTCCTTGGGAGAACTTGCTGATATTGGAATTGCTTCATATTGCAATTCATCTGAAACTGTTGCGTTTATTTTGTCTTCTGAAGTCGATGTAACGTTATAGTAAGCTATTTCCGACACGTTGTTGATAATAGTTTCTTCTTGAAGCGAAAAATCATTTACGGCTGTACGGTTGTCAGAGTCTAGGTAATCCACAGTGTTTGTAGACATATTTTCATATTTCGTTGGCCACGCAGAACCATACACTTCATGAGGCGATGACCGAGACGTTTCTTGATCTTGTGATGCCGAGGTGTCCTGAGTTGTAGTTACCTCCGAAATTTTGGCAAGATGTTGATTAGGATAGGCGGCGACGAGCCTCAACAGCAAGAACAGAAACGCGATGGGCTCCATGGTAGACGACATTCACCTACCGCACCTGCACATATGAAAAGAGATTAATTAAAGTTTTTCCCCCCTTTTAAAACATTTTATTTTATAAATGCCTCGTATTATTATTATTATGACACTATACTAATGTACGCGAAATAATAAGTTTTTTAACACATCAATATATATATATATGATATATATAATAATATATATATATATATATATATATATATATATAATATATATATATTAGTCTCCGCCAGTGACACCATGCTGAATTGAGAGTACTATGCAACACAAATTTTGTGGTATCACGACACCTGGACCATCGTAGGCGCGTGGGGGGCCGGTAAAATACGCGGGGCAGAGGGAGTGACGGCATGCACTTTAGGGGACGCCGCGCACGCGGCGAAGCTGCGGGCGGGGAGCGGCGGCTTTTTGGCAGCCCCAGACTCCGTTTTGGTGCGGAGAGACGTTCCCGGCTCGCCGTATATTTACATTGTACGTTTTCTTTAGAACATTAAATGTTGGACTTAAGTCTAAAAGAGGAGCAATAATTAGAACCAATTATAACAGATATACAAATCAATTTTATTGAAATGTTAATTTTCATTGCCCTGGAAATGCAAACGTCTTAGTATCTTTCTTAATACTTAACGGTTTATGAGAAAGTAATACTATCTTTAAGTGGAGGTTATCACCATTTCTTCACTTGTATGCTGATGCCCTGCTGTATAAATGTTCTTCAAAAAATTTGTAATGTTTTGCTCTGAAGAGTATCTAAATAACTGGACGTCAGTGGCAGTTTGTAATGTTTTATTTTTCTCTGCTGATATAAATTTGATCTAACAATTCTGTAATGTAATTCGTGATGTAAGATAGTTTATGTATTTATAAAAATGACAATTAGTTCTTATGTGTGTTATAATTATTTTCATTGTCAAAATTAATGTTGATTTTCTGACAAAAATGTTTACAGAGTTACAGCGAGACTTAGAAGTGATTGTACGAAGATTTTGCTACAGCTGAGTGATTTATCTAAAGTGGCACTTTCAATCAGTTTGCAAATAGATCAGGTTTTTTCATAACTTGTTCTGATATCGCTGCTTCTCAGTTTCTAAAAGGAACGTCTACTTTAAAAATTAAAATTTCCCAAATGTATTGTTTGTTTCGTTTTTGTGGGCATAACTTAGTCAAAAAATGAGAGACAGACTTTCTTCACTAACTCACTCAAGGAAAATGAGTTGTCGACTGCTTTTATCGTTAGTTTTCATGATTTCTCTGATCAATACGAGGCGAATGCTTGACACACACACACAAACATGCACAACACTACTACTTGTGTAAGGAAACCAATCGGGAGATTAGAGATTATCACTCACATCTTAGCACTCAGAGGAACACCGCCAAATCCCGGAGAAAACCTTCAGTACACTAACGGGGTAGTGACAGGGTAGAAACTTCTTGGTAGTGACATTCAGTACACTAATGACAAAACAACTATTCAATTTCCCCAAACGCACTACCCTGCCTTCGGTATATCTGAATCACTTCCATGAATTGAAAGCTGGCTATCGTGACAAATTTTCTTTACACTGGGCTCTCGGTCATCAATGATTCTGTAGCTTGTACGTTCTCCTGTAGAACGGACTCTTCCGCATGTTAAATTCATCCATTCTGAAGCATATTCTCTGCCAATTAGTTCGTTGTGCCCAGTAAAATGAAATACATCGAACAAGTTACATCACGACCAGTAAGTATATATAGTGCTTCCCGTATTGTACTTCAGTCACTTTTAACATTTTCTGTCTTGGACCACGTAGCAGCGAAGCACACCTGATTCATCGTCGATTGTCCTTGTACTGTGACGTAAAACTCTGGGTCATGTAGGGTCCCGGGTCATGTAGCAATGAGTTAACTGACCAGGCTGAGAAAGCTACTCGAAAGTCGTACATTGACATTCCCTCGGCCCCCTCAGGGATTTTAACACTATATTATGCAACAGGTTTACGGTGTTAAGCTCTATTGCAGGAGTACATGTTTAGGAAAAAGAGTGACGTCAGGAGCGAGCGTATTTAAATTTGTGCAAATGCAATCAGGCAACATTATAAGCGAGTTGCTTACGTTATTTTTGTATCAAATTCCGTTTATAATGCTGGCAGACAAAAAAGACATTTATGAAACTTTCAGTACTCGGTTCATGGGATACAGAGATACACAATACCGCTTTTGAAGTGCGATTAAATATTCTGAAAATCCCTGGTCTTGTCATCCCGTGTACTTAGGCGCGAGGGAGTAATTTTAACTCTTCGTATTGGCCTTTGCCAGTTTTATATGGTTTCCTCCTTCGACATGAGCCAACCCATCTGTGACAAATGGAAATCAGACATCTTTGTTTGTTTGTTTGTTTGTTTTTTTTTTTTTGATACTACCTACATTTCCGTGGCTTCTCCGAACAACATCAGGCGAATGCTGAAGCAGTACCCCAACAAACGAGCCACGGACGGCGCGCGATCTTTCCTTCCTCTTCCGTCTCCTATCTTTACCCCTTACTTACACACACTGATACTAACACTGCACTACTCGAGAGACCAGTCGGGAGCTTAGAGATTGTCCCAGCTTGGATGTGTCCTCGCTGTTGAGAAAGACTGATTTTCGTTACTTATCTCGTTACGTTAAAAACAATTTTAGGTATGCTTCCTAGATGTCTAACAAAGGTTTTGCATGCCCTAAAATGCTGCTATTTTTCGTGGTTTTGGGCATAGAAAATGTAGAAGTAAAAAATTCGCTAAATTGATACACCATATCTGTTCGTGCGATTGAGTTACGTAGTACAAACCTTGGTTTAAATGAAGGATTTTCAAATGAACTTCGAGTTAGTAACTGTCGAGTAACTGTGCAAGATTCTGAGACCAAGTAATATAGAATTATGCAGAACGTATGCTGATCTCTTCGTTCTCATGTGCATCCAAGCGTCGGGTTCTCGATATTTCGCTTTGAAGTAACGTGTATTACGCTAAGAAACAAAACGAAGTTTTTCGTACCGCCAAAATGAAAGTGGGTGATTTCAAAGGAAATGATCACGGCAATTTCGAAAATCATCACAAAATTTTAATCACGCAAGGTTAAAAAGCTATGAACATATTTAATATTTGAAATAAACAAAATCCTATACAAATTTCCGCATGACACGGAAAGACTCAGAATCTGCCACCCCAACTGTTGAGTACTTGTACCTACTTGCGATACGGTAAGAGGCTGAAATAATTCGTTCCGATAACTGACGCGCATGAGGAAATATGAGGGTGAACATGACTTGTTTCCAAAACATCCACTAAGACCACTAAGACCTACTCGTAATTTAGCGCGACTACCAGACGCCAGAATAAAGATGGCAATCTTCGAATTCAAAAGGTAAAAATACCATATGATAAGGTATAAAGATTCGGTAAATTAAAAACTGTGACGTAGTATGACTCTTTATTGTGATATTCGTAATATAAGTATAAAATTGACTATGTTGCACATTCTAGGAGGTACTGGAGGTAAAAATCTTGTTGTCTAGTATTATTAATTTCCAATGCGCGCGCAGAAACTGAAAGAAAACTGGGCGTGGTTAGGCGGAAGAGGGGGTCTGACAACCCGAGTCTCGCCACTTAGTCACTATTATTAATACTTTCGACACACCGTACGGCATACGACTGCAAGACTTCATTAGAGGCTTCCCGCCATTAATATTTGCTATTCACGTGATGCGTTATGGAAGAGCACATGTTTGGTATTCTTAGTAAATTTTCAGTTGTACTGTATATATACTAAAGTATTTTATTTAAGAATTTATGGAGACTGTCTTTGTTAAAATGTTTAATTTATTGCATTGTTATGCGCGAGTATTTTATTTATGGTTCCCAAGCAATGTGCGTGCTATTTTTGTGTTAACAATTTGGGTGATTTTCTTCAGTAGCATGTTTGTCAGTTTGCTGCATCATGTTCTGTGAGACGGCGATCTGCACTCAAAAAGATTTCCAGGCCAGAACCGACTACAAAAACCTTATCGCACGACCGTACCCCTCCCCCCAATAACCCATCTCAAAATCCTCAACTAATCCCCGGAAAAATATATAACAAAATACACTGTCAGGTCCCAAAATTGATAGAAAACTTTGATCCCAAACTCCGTATGCGCAAATAGGCTCCTTGAACATCTGTAGAGGATGCCCCCACCAAAGGCAAAAACCCTCAAATCTTCCGCTGTTCAAACATAATAACTTTGCAAGAAGTGTTTACTACTTAATTCGTTGTATCCTACGAGCAATACACAGTTGTAATAAATTGAGACTTTTCCCGAGTACTATTTTCTTTAAGAAATCGTCGTATTTGAAGATGTGAATTCCAAAATGCTTAAAGTCAGGAAATACTTTTCGTTTGAGGAGAAGCTGTTTTTATGTTTTGAATTAATGACTAAACACAGTTCAACAAACAAATCAGTTTAGTCTTGACTTCTCTACTGAGTACTTTTTCTATCTAATTAGTTGCATGTGTGACATATTCAATGATAATCATAATGAAATACTGACCGCACCGAAGCTATCATCTTTCGCGCTTGTTTTATTTAAAAATATGCGCAAGTAGCTCGGAACTTATTTCATTATTCCTAGGTTGTACGCCCATTTCCAACATATAACGCGGTGTAACACCTCTGTGGCACACCAAACACACGGCTCGCACCATAGCCGATGGCGGCCGGCGCCAACGCTCCGTTTGACGCTTTGCCAGCCGCGTGCCCTCCCTCGTCGCCCGCTCCCCTCCCTCCCTCC
>BOPP01000039.1:8773610-8792827 GCA_017312745.1 Gryllus bimaculatus | reverse complement strand
GCATTCTTTGTAAATGGCTCATTAATGATCTTGCGGGCGCCACCGTGGGTCAGCGGTTCTATTTAAAGGCACAGATGCATTCGAAGGCGAGAGAGAAAGGACATTTAAACGTCATTCTGCAATGTCGTTTATTTTTATAAAAACCAATATTCTCTTCTTGAAAGAGCCCGTAATACCTTATCATAGGTAATTCCGCGAGTGCTTTGGAAATTGTCGGTAAATTCCGGACTCAAAGCACGCGTCGTATTTAATAGGACTATTCAACGAATTACGTGCATTACAGTTCCAAAATGTACCAAATATTGAAAATAACTGAAAGAGGTAATGTTATAGTACATACGCGGTTTACTGCACTTCAACAGAGCGATTGATACATACCGCCTTCTAAGTTAGATGAGTTGCTGTTTATTATTGACCAGTAGGCAGAGGCGGTAACGAAAACCGAATACAAAAAGTGATAATTCCCTTTTAGATACTCTGCCCCGATTAAGAAATTTTATATGTGTAGTTGAACACTATTAGTTTTCATTTCACGAGTGGAATAGGCACAGTCACAGTCACAGTCACAGTCACAGTCACAGTCACAGTCACAGTCACAGTCACAGTCACAGTCACAGTAGCTTACTGGTAGACGAAGCAGGGCTTCGGGGACTGTGGCAATTCAGTCAATTGATCCACAACGCAATGTCTTCTAAAAGTCGTTAGTATAAATGTTAATTGCAAAAATGCCCATGTACGTAAATTTCCAATTAAATAGAGTGCGCCTGGTAAGTGTCTCCGCAGCCGCACCGTGCAGGTGATATTTTCTAGCAATAGAAATTTTATTGGTAGCAGCTTGCTGCAGCTTGTAACATAAGACATCGTGAGTTGCGTACTCGTCAACAATCATAACAGGCGCTGCAAATATTTTTCCCTTCACTTGTTTGCCAGTGCTATAGTTGCTACAAACATAATTATTACAACTTGTAATAGGAAGCCCTGTGCGGAGAGACTTTACTAGCGCATCGTACATCTATGTTACTAATTTATAATTCACGCCGAAATTGAAAGAAAACAATGCAGCCTCTGCCCATGGGAAAGGTGTCTTAAGGTTTTGTTGGATACACAGGAATCCCAGGAAAAATATCTAAAAAAGAGAGAGTTTTAATTTAGGCTGAAAAGTGCTAAAATATTTGCTTTTGTTATTCCTCCTTTTCTCATACTACGCGTACCGACTGAACTCGCATACTAAATGAATCACTGCTTACAACACAGCTCTCATGCGACATAAAGACTTCAAAGAACAGGCCGCCTCTCCATTAAATATAAGCCGATCACATGTGTTAAGTTACAGGATCGCATTTTATATTCTTGGTATGAAAACAACTGTTGTATTGAATACTGTGCGACGATATTAGAATATTAGTGAAGACTTTTTGTTAGAATATTTAATTTATTGTAGGGATATATGATAGTGTTTTATTTGTTGTTGTTGAGTAGTGCGCTTGCTATTTTTGGAAAAGTATACGTTCATCAGTATTTTTGCTTCTGCAGGCCTCTAGTTTATTTTAAATTTTATTTTACTGCAGCGTCAGCATGCAGCGTTGAGTGGTCTGACAGGGAGCGTAGATATCTTTTCAGATTGTTTCTTTTTCTATTACTTTGTCACTATTTATCCAGTGCGTCGTTTATTTGTTGCAAATTTCTTCGTTGTATATTAAGTTCTCGTGTCAAACGCAACGAACTTACCCACGCTGATGTCGAAACTCACAGCAGGCTCTACGGCAGAGCTCACGAATTATTTTCATTCTGTTACAAGGAGGTAATGCTCCGTGAAATAAAAATAAAACTATTTATAAGCATAGGAGCAAAAAACAATTGATTTTTCTAACTCTCGCTTAATCGCTTCTAATGTGTAATTCGCTTTAATGAGTGTTCTCTGATGGTGAGTGATGTAGGGAAGATTGTATTGTCTCACCCGTGCCACCGAGCCTCAGAAGGGCAAATACAATTGGGGCAAAAAGTGTTTCTACACTTACGTTAGACGTTAAATGTAAGTAATACATGTGTGTGTGTGTGTGTGTGCGTGCGTATTTGGTGGTTAGTGTCAGATATATCCGAAATTTGTCAGCTAGCAATGTCCCCAAACCCTGAGTCCTGTTTTATTTTTTTATCCTCGCATGGGTTAAGAGCAAGTGGCGAGCATAACGTATTCCCATCATCGTACGTAGCTTATTTGGCCTGCTTGCGCTTTCTTTCGTCACACAGCTTTAGACACTAACAGGACATATCTTAGAAAGCTGCAGCTTCACTTTTGCCTCGGCCGGAAATCGAATCTGGGACTGCTTATCAGAAAATTACTATGCTGTCCCTAAGCCACTCGAGGGGCTAATAAATGTTAAGTGTAAAATACAAATAAATATTAAATGTAATGTATAGCACATGGAAAATAAACCCTAAAGACAAATGTAGCTGTATTAGTAAATTCGAACATTTGCATATATTGGAAAACAAAATTGCAAAAATAAGCAGCCTCTGGCTATGTGAGAGGAGTCGGTAATTTCGTTACGTGCCTCCAGAAAGTTTCAAACAATACTGAAAGAATGAAAAATTTTTGATTTTTACTGAACAATGCAAAAATTTGATTACGTTCATCCGCAAATTCGTACGCCTAATGTTACCACTACATTCTCACACGAGTGCATCGCTGGTTTCGCCACAGCTGACGACATGCGACGGGGAATAAAGAAGCTTCAGTATCCACGTGTGCCGTTTCAGAACAGCCTTTTTTCTAGAACCCCATTTTTCTTACAACCAACAGCAGCATTTTTACTACCGCGGGCCTGCAAAATCTAATTCCCAAAATGTTGGAAAATGCGACAGAAGGCTGGACGCAGAAAGTGAAGCGGAAGTAAAGTGAAATGAAGTAGCTAACAATATATTTTTGCAACTTTCTATGCTTCATGTAAGTCGGCATAGCAGTTATTAGGAGCATAGCATGGCCAATCTTCAGTTTAAAGTTGCCAGAACATCGTGGAAGGTGACAATCAGCAACACACACATAACTCTACAAGAAAAGCAATTTCAAAATTGTATAAAAAGTGCAAATGTAATTGCAAAAGATACCTGAACTTGTAAATAGACCTCGTTCATCAGGGCAATCAATTTAATAGAATTTTTAGGTGTTTTATCTACTGGGTCATGAAACGAACACTTTGATTTTTTTCTTTTGGGGTAACTGAAGGGGGAACACAACACGTAAGGCCAACACAAATATATACACAAAAAACACCCGTGCCCTAGGAGGGACTCGAGCCCGCAATCCTCCCGAGATAGCCACGGTACTATTGCCTTAGCGATCTCGGCTATCCAGATCGGCTTGATAGATTGTGTTCATTAAAAATGCGAGATAAAAAAAGTGAGAAATTGTTGAACATTGAGACCAAATGTGTTTAGTGAAGATATTAACTATTCGATCTTCCAGACTTAAAGAAAGAACTTAAAATCAGTATTGTGTAATTCTGAGAAGAATCGAAAAACACGTGAGGTTGAAGTATCATCTAGTACAGTGCTGAATATTTGCTGGAAGAATGGTTTGAATGACAACAAAGAAATCTTCATAAGTAAAGGAAATCGCATAAAGTTATTTAAGCTATTGCTAAACCTATCAATAAATTATAGAATGTTATCCCTATTTAGTTTCCAAACATTTAATACAATACTGTACAGAACACAATCGTATAGCTTGACGAGAGATTTCGTTTGTCATAGTTATTGAATTACAGTACACGTTTTCAATTTCTAGCAGTTACTATATATTCCTACCAGATGGGAACCAGAGCGTCGCGAATGATCTGCAAATGGCGACGGAAAACCAGTGAATACCTGTGGTTCAGAAACATTTTTGAAAAATGAAAGCCACGACGCCTCAAAATAAATACTCTCGACGCGAATTTATCACAATTCTAAACTTGGAACACATAATTCGATTTTTTTAATTTTCATCAAAAATGGGGAAAACCGTATACTCGTATGACATAGTGGATATCCTCTTTCTTCTAGTGATTTTTCATACATTCAAAGTATCTAGTACTAAAATAATTCTGCTTAACCTCCATCTTGAAACCCGTACTCTGAAAAAAAAAGAGTCTGCCGGTTTTGTTCGTACTAATTTCCCCCCGGACGGATGCCACAGACGCTTAGTGAAACCAATTGCATTATCACCTTACACGGACACAAAAATTTGAGTCAGTGAAATAGCACATAAAAAATTCATCATGTTGAAGTTGAATATAATATTATTTCCCACCTGTGAGGTTACTCAGAACAAGATCGATGCACTTTTTGCAGGAAGGAGGCGAATATGCTTGGTTCCTGTTTTATTTTATCTACTTTATTTTTCACTTCTTTCATATTATGTACCTTTTTCGCGAAAGCTTTAATCTCCATCTATTTACAGAAAATCTTCATTTATTTTTCAACGTTCTTAATTAAAGCTGTAATTTGTTTTTTCGACTGGACTTCTGGATGGGCTCGAACATTTCCAGTGAAGAACGTCAATGATACGTAACATTTTCACTACCCTCCTGCTCACTTGCTTTCTCAGAAATGTTAAATTTATCTTTACTTTCAACTAACCACAATTATACACAACAGAAATATAAATCCGTAGAAGAAATCTCTAGTCTGTAATAATAAAGTATAGTTCGTACTCAATACTCGAGTTATTTACCCACTTAAGTACGTGACGAAAAGGTAAAAATTATGGAAACGAATGAGAGCAAAACCTTTTACTTTCACCTTTTACATATTGCTGTTAACTTTTACTTCTGCCTTTCACTGCAAAGGAAACGCTTTGTTTGAATACTTTTTGCCTCCTGTTGCACACCCCGCGCCCGCCACTTGCGCATCGCCATCGCTTGGCTCTCCGCGCCGCGGCGGTGGTCAAAGGTCACTCCGCTCCGCTCGCCCTAGCCCCGCCCACCACCCAGTTTTTATCTCGGTCGGCCTTGCTCGCCGCCCCGCCTCCCCCGCCACCGCCCGCTCCGCTCGGGCCCCGTCCCCGCTCGCTCCCGTTCGGCCCGCCCCGTTCGCTCAGCCCCGCCCCGCCCCGCTTCGCTCGGCCCACGCCCCGCTCCGCTCCGGTCGGCCCCCCCCGACCCCGCCCCGCATCCGGTCGGCCCCCCCGCCCGCCCCGTTTCGCTCGGCCCCCGCCCCGCCCCGCTCTTTTCATATATGCTCCACCCGCGGACATACCCTCCCCAGCCGCCCGCTCCGCTACACTCCCCCTGCCCCGCCCCTTCAACCCACGCCACGCTACACCTCCCGCCCCGTCCCACGTCCCGTCCCGTCCAAATCCCACGCCCCGCCCTGCCCCGCCCCGCCCCTCCACCCCCCCACCCACACCGTAACCGTCCGCCCTCCATAGGCCGTTTCGCCCCAGCTCACACCGCTCCGCCCCCACTTTGTTACCGCTCCTCTCCGCCTTCGCCTCGCCCTCGCATGGCTCCGCCTCCGCACACGCTCCGCTTCCGCCCGGCCCTTGTCCCGCTCCGACCTCCCCGCAAGCCCCCATCCTACCATTTTCCGTTCGTTCCGTAATGTCCCGTCTCATCTTGTCACGTCACGTTCTCGTCCCGCCCGTCTTGTCTCGTCCCGTCTCTTCTCGTTCCACCCCTTCTCGTCCGTCGCGTCTCCTCCGTCCCGTATCGTCCCGCCTCGTCCTTCCCGTCTCGTTTTGTCCGTCTCTTCTCGTTTCTCACGTGACGATGACCGGCGCAGCCATCTCGGGAACTCAGCCTTCGCTCACCGCCGCTTGACGGTCCTCCGACCCACAAGTCCACCGGCTCCGCCTTCCCTGACCTCAAGCAATGCTCGCCTCTCGCAACCACAAACGCCACCGCCGCCGGTCCCTGCCTCCCACTTGCCAATCCCCGTTGTTTCTCGTAACCTATCCCTTCATTTCTATCGCTTTCTGCCTCTGCCACCGCCGTCGTTGTACGCCCACTAGAAATGTCGCAGCACTTGCTTGCGGCCCTGAACGTTACCACGGCATTGTAGTGTCCAGCTGAGCTATTGTATAAGGGTTTTCCTGAACGTTTTCCTGCATTAAATTCTCTTTTTGCGGCACTTGGGGGTAGAACTAAGAACCAAATTAGACCTGAAGTACTTACGTTTGTTACTGAAAGTGGTTTATTTGATTTTTTTTTATTATTTACAGCCATATATAATGACGCAATTACACTGTCGTAATAACCATTGCATAAATTCGCGATATTTACAGAGGGGTTTGTTTGGAATCAAATTCTCACAAAATGTTTGCTTATTTCTTTCTGTTCTTATACACACTTCAGTGATCATTTTTGAAGTTCAGAGTTTTGGGGATCTCTCTGATCTGGTGAATGACGTAGTGTGAATAAATGGTCTTCCATTTTTTTGTAAACAAACAATATCACCTCGCCGATTACGGAAAAGAAAAATAATAAATTTTGAACGGGTTTGGAACATTAGTATTTTTCTTAGATAACTTATCAATCTTTTAGGATCACCTATTAAAAAAATAGAATAACATTCCTTTTCACCATTAAATAAGTAGCAAACACTACCATATCCTAACACGTGAATAATTTTTTGCGGTACAAGGGAAGTTCCAGTCAATCTTGGGCACTTTTCGCCACAAACATTTTTACCGTACCGGAAGTTGGCGACACGAAAATAGTTGTGCGGCGCGTCGTAAACCCGTGTTCATTGTGTTGTGTGTAGTAGTGGGTGTTTTGGATGTAGTCAGCATCAGTTGTGCCTGTGTGTATTAGGTCTTGTGGTATGTATTTTGTAGTAATTTTTTCTTCACTTGCAACCCGTTTTGCATTGTTAGATGTGCATTAAGATGAACTTCGCCATAATATCCTTCGTTATGGTGAACATTTGTGAGGTTATGTTACCTTACGGAAATAGCAGGGGCGCCCTGATGGGAGGTGGCAACTGCCCCAGACCTTGATATAATTTGGGCTCTGATATTCATTTTTTCATTCAAAACGCATAAAAAATACTTCTTATTCAAATTAACCGCTGTAAGTTATTTTTGTTGTTTGGAGAAATGAATCATCTGTCCGTACTGAAGGCGGATCTTCCCTTTGAAACACGGGACTTCCCATGAATTTATGTTATGCCTCTTGTTTTCTGTGGGCTCGCCTGGTAAACAGTAAACATAAACACGTCTCGCCCACCCTGCAACTGATTGGCGCCGCGAATTCCTTTGATGCGCCTAGAAATACCGATACGCTCGCGCTGTGCGGCGAAAATTTTTGCGTGCGTTCCCGTTCGGCGAACCCCCGTCCACGCTACAGGAATTCAGTTCGATGGCTCCAAATGTTAGGTTGTGCGCGGCATTCACTGTATTTTGCAAGTGTGGACGTGTCTTTAGGGTAGAAATGTCGCCCCGCGACGCGCCTTGTCAAGACCACTATGCGGCAGTGGCGCATACACGACGCCCGAGGTGAGGCGGAAACCACGTGTGATAATTCTTCGTGAGAATTCGTATTTGGAATGGAAAACTCTTGAAATGGAAGTTATAAGCGGAGTGGTTGAATGTATGTTGTGGGTGACACGAGAATAAATGGATGGATGGATGGATGGATGGACGTTTACGGATGTCAATTACTATGGTGATAAGTCCCCTTAGTGCCGTGAATGTTTTATCTAGGGAAGTGACGGTGTTCCTCCACACTGGATGGTGAGATCCGGCACCGGCCTCCAAGTCAACCTGCGAAAGATTTCCACCTCCGGGTATCTCCCCTCGTAATGGTATTGCTCCGGCATTCGCCTGTTATTGTTCAGAGACCCCTCGGAAAACATATCGAAATATTTTTTTGTTTTCTTTTGAAACAATTATTTATTTTTTCATTCATAATTTTTGGTAAATTAGTCGTATTCGTAGTTTTATATATATATATATATATATATATATATATATATATATATATATATAATTTTGGGATTAATGAAGACAATTGTTTACATATCCGAAGTCGTAAGGACAATTAAATTTACTTTCTCAACAAACAAACAATTAATTAAAGCATGAATAATATGCAACTAAATGTGCTAATTTAGATTTACTTTGTAAATTACGAATGCAATTCTCGAAATACAGCCAAGCAGCTACACTTTCAACGACCGGAGTGTATTATTAACGAAGAAACTAATACTCAGTATCTGTGTTTGCATTCCTGATCATCAATCTTCCGTTAGTTTCTTCATTTGGTCAAAACTATTCCACTATCGTATTTTTAAATACAGAATTTTACTGTTTTGCTTTAAAATCAATCGAATTAAGTTTTATCCTGAAGGCGGTTAATGTGCATGAAGGTGGCCTGGCAACAGTTTTCGAACAGTAAGTAAAAACACACTTATCACTATTATTGAGGAATTCTACAGATGTAGAGCATAATCTTAAACGCGCGGAGAAGAAATATTATTAGAATACTGATAGCAAGTGACGCATAAAAATAGGAAAATTGTTAAGAGAACATACACCTTCCGTTGACATACTGTTCTACTTCGGACGTAGATGCAATTTGACTTGCTTAGTAAATTCTTCCAATTCCTAGTTAAAACGCAAGTCTCAGCGTAAATGTTTTTTTTTTTTTACTTCCACTGCGGCTCTTTAAAATTGTTTGACCTCAACGCTGGTTAACTCGGGACAAAGATATAAACGTTGCCAACTCAAAACCTCGCTAGCTCATAACTCTCAGAATTCCAATATTGGGGTCACGTCATGTAATATTAACATACCTGGTTAATTTCCGAGAGTGCTTCGTAGATAAACTAAAGGAGATCCTCATAAATCATGCATTATCTGAGCAAAAATCAATGCTTTTTTAAAGGCGACTAGCAATGTCCACTTGGTGTTATCCACAGGACCCAAAGCCACGCGAGTCGAAGCCCCGTTGTCCGCGGAAAGAGGCTAAACAAAAAATTTTTGTCCCGAATTTAAACTTGGCCGTTTAAATTTCATGACTTCTTAGCAATCAAAACGTATATCACAACAAGAATACCGTTCGTACATACGAAAAGGATACCGATATTTTGAAACCCAGGCTGGCATATCTACTTTCTGCATCGCTCGCTGGAGCCCGACGCTCGTGATGCCGCGTGATCTGTGAAGGGCGACCCTGTTGGCAACAGGGAAAGGGCGCCTTCTGATAATCGGCGCGCACTACAAAAGGCCTGAATGGCCGCGGCGCCGCGACATTGTTACCGCCCCCTCGCGCCGTCTCCGTTTCATTCTCCGGCCGCGCGGCAGGCAGCCGCTGTCAAAAGTGCCACGCGCTGCGCTCCCAGATCCCTCCCGCCCCCTCGCCGCCCTGGGCCCACAGCGTGGCTCACGCATTCAGGCTCGCCCGCCCGCCCGCGCTCGCGCCCCTGACCTCGTCCCCTCTGATCCCCCTCGCTTCCGTCTCACCCATCACCCCCCCTGTGGAACGCCCGCGCCCCCGCCCGGACACACACGCTCCACTCTACTAGCACTGGCCGCGCTCCACCTCGTGCTATGCTTACGGAGTCCTCTCCCCCCCCACTCACCCACCTCGCCTCGCCCCCTTCGACCCACCCACCCCACCTCGTCACCCCTTCGTCACGCCCTGCCTCGTACTGCCCGTCGTCTTCTGCCCCTCAATGCCTCTAAACCGTCTCTTCCCATCCTTCGACTCTTCTGTCCGGCCTCGTCTCGTTTGGCCCTCCACGTCTCGTCTGCCCTCTCGAACTCATGCCACCCCTTCCCATCTTCGTCCGGCCCCCTCCCATCTCGCCCTGCCCCTCCCTACCTCGTCCATCCCGCTCCTCGTCTCGCCCATCCCCCTCCTCGACTTGTCCGACCGCTCCTTCTCATCTCCTCCCGCCACTACTTGATCCGTTCTAGTTTGTCACTTAGATCCACACCGCCTTGTCTCGTCCCTTCCCCGTCCCGCCTTCCCTTTCCACTTGTATCCCCCTTCTCCACACTGACGATGCAATTGCACTCTTCCATCCCAATTTCCGAGGCCATTTGTCGACACCAATAAGGCTCCGCTTGCTACCGTTACCGCTGATGCTGTAGCCGCTGCAGGCACCGCCAGAGATTATATCGCCTGCGCCCCTTCATGCCCTCGAATCTTACCTCTTCCGTACTCCTTTCGACTCATGCTGGGGACCTTGTCTTGTTCGGATGTCATTTCCTGATGTAACAATCGTGAATATGACAGCAGATATGCTTTCCTTCTGCTTCTAACCAATTTAATAATTCTTACTTGAGAATATTATACATTAGAAAAGGTATAGTAGATTAGAAAGTATGTTGGAATTTTAGGAGTTGGATATTACATATTGCGTAATATTTCATGCACGGATATTTGCTGGGCAGTTAGAAACTGAAAATACGGTGATCCTAAAGAAAGAAATATTAATGAATGGTTTGCTGTTGTTTTGCCTGGGACGTACGTACATGTGTGTTCGTGCGTGCTTTCACGCGCGTGCGTATGTGTGTGCGCACCTGCAGTAATTGTATGCAGAGCGGTTCTATAATAGCCATCTCGATCGGCCGTTGCGTCGTTTACCTTGCTGTATTCAGTATGTACTAGGTTGATAAGTTCGCCAAATTTCGTTTTGACTCCGTCAAATGTGTGAATACCAGAAAGAAGAGAATATCTACCGAAAAACAGTGTTATCCCAACTAAATTTACCTGCCTAATATTTTAAAAATCAAGTAAGAATATGAATATTTTTTTAAAATGTTAGTGGCGTAAGTTATCTAAAAAAATATCAAACTTCTTTACGTAGGTCAGGTGTAGCATAAAAGTTTCACCGAAGATATTTGACTGAAAAAAGGCAGGTGAATTAACATAACTGGCGCAATATAACTGAAACAATATTACAGGTGTTCACATATTATAGTTCCACACCCATTTCGTTCTACCCCATTAAAAACCAACTATTAGTAAACCGGGAGCTGTTCAATAGGGGTATCAACGTATGTAGTAAAATTATTATTCATTAATCTTTTATTGCAAAAATTGCAGTACTGCATATGTATAAATTAGAAGGGAGGAATTTCCAGTGATGTAAAAAAAACATTGCGACAAGAGAAGACGGTTGTAAAATGAAAGCGACTTAATAAAAGGCAAGGCATGACGTGTGCTTGGGGCTTCACGTCCTGGCCACGTTGTGCGATTATTCGTATTTCCTAATAAACGAACTTGTCTTCTTTTGGTTTACTAGAGAATGCGTATTTACAACTATGGTCTCTACCCCACGAGCGAAAAAGGATTTTGATGAAACGAACGAGGGAAACATTCACTCAAAGTTGATTAAACAATACTCGATCCGACATTCAAATGTTTACGTATTTGGCTGGCCATGATAACAATGCAAGTTAGTGTAAATATCGTACACTAATAATAATAGTAATAATAATAGTAGTAATAATAATAGCCGGTCAGAGGCCGCGACCGCTAAGGCAGTAGTGCCGTGGCGGTCTCGGACCAGAAGATCGCGGGTTCGAATCCCGCCTCGGGCATAGGTGTGTTTGTGTATGTCTATATGTGTGACATCCTTTCACCCCATCATCATCATCATTTCATCTTCCATACCCCCAGAGCTAACAACGTGGGGGATAAACATCGGATCTAGTTATTATTATTATTATTATTATTATTATTATTATTATTATTATTATTATTATTATTATTATTATTGATCCCATGATATATTACTGCACCTGCCACGGAGATGATGTAACTGAGCCCCGGTAAATGCATGGTGCATGCACGCGTGGTCCAAGTCAGTCTATTGGCGAGCAATAATAGTAATAGTAATAAGAATTAGAAGAATAAGAATATTAATATCATAATTAATCGAAATTGATTTTATTATATAAATCTTACAATTGCATTCGATTTTTCCGCATTTATTGATTGACTAGTGATTCCGGGTGCGCCAACTGCTAAGGTAATTAGTCCCGTAAGTTTGGTGCATGTGTTTTCACCGCCGGAGGTGGCGGTGGTTTTCCCCCGCTGGTTGGCGAGATCCGGCGCTGACATACGTCGGGGAATTTCTCCAATTAGGTATCTCCCACCAGCGAGGAGCCGTCCGAGCCAGGACAAGCTCGACCTTCCCGACATGCGTGGTAGTGTATTGTATGTGTGTGTAAGTGAGGGTTAAGGAAGGGTAAGGAAAAGAATAGAAAGATTGTGAGTGTTCCGTGGCCCGATTGTTAGGTTGACATGTTGACTGCTCCGGCATTCACCTGGTTTTGATCGGAGAAATCATGGACAACTAGTAGTTGCCTAGTAATAAGAGCTGCCGGCCGCAGGAATTTTCCTCCAAACAGCGGCTGAATTCGACCAAGCTGACAAACTAGTGTCGATAACCCTGCCATCGCCGGGACTCGAAACCTGGGACCTCTCAATCAGCAGCACTGTAGTAACCTCAATCGGTCCCACATTAATTATTACTACACTTGGTCATATAGTCATCGTAAAATTTGAATATCAAGTTCTAGTTTACAGTTTTTATTTTATCTTGAAATTGCGGACTATAAAAGAATTCATTTCAACATGTTCTAGATTCGTACACTTTTTATACTTGGGTTAGCCCATGCATCATGTCCTGTTCAAACAATTAAAGGTTCAAGTATAAGCGACTAATCGTACCTTGTTGAATCGGACTGTGATCACGAGTATCAACAAAATGTCTGCGACTAGCAGTGTCGCTGTTCAGTAGCATGAACTCAAGCAGCAATAATTTTCAAAAATGTATTACATCAAATAATAGGTACACCATACTTGTAATGCTATACACGTTTTGGCAACATTCGCCTGGTGTATGTCCTTTGGTTTATCGTGGATTGTGAAAATTCTCGACGAAACTAACTGAAATTATCTTAATATTTACATAATTATTCAGATAAAAGATTCAGAACAGGTATGTTTTTACTCAAAATGCGACAAAATTGTACTTTCCAAAACGAAAAATCATGCTCCCCCGTGAACTGGCTAATTTTTGTGTGCTCAGCTTGTGGCAACACGTGTTTCTTATAATGTGGCATACAAGCGCCAGTAATCATGACCTTGAATGAAACTATTTTCTGTTGGATTTGAAAGACGTGCACATTTATTTAAACATTATTTTATTTGGTATAGAATTCAAATACTATTTGGTACAGAATTCAAACACAAGGCCAGTCTTCGAATCATCAAGACCAAATTTGAAGAATATTTTTGACCATCCACGCGGAAATCTCAATGAATCAAAATATGATACAATATTTTGTTTATTGGACACCAATTTTGCACGGTGAAGCACGGAGCAGAAAACGAGGAGTAGTTACTGGCTTCTTTACCTCAACTCGCGGCGAGGCAGCCTGAAACTAATCGTGAATGAGGGTCCACTATTTATTTTTGAAGTCCTTTTGAAATAAATCACAATACTAATAGCCCAGCAATTGCAGATTTATGCATCTGGTCAAGAAAAGAAAAAGGATCCCTTTTCAAACACGTTTCATTAAAGGTATTGGACCATTTCTTGCTGAGAAGTGGGAATAACACAGGTTGATCGATTATTCACCAGCGCAGCCAAAGCAGGATTTGAACTGGACTTCCAAGTTGGTTCGATTCTTAACCATCCATGCAGTTTGTTCGATAATAACCTGTCATTAATCACCATTTTTGAAAGAACCCTGTAATGTGCATAGAAGTAGTAGCTCCTCCTCCGAAGGAAGGAAAGAAAGAAAGAAAGAAAGCTGGCTGCGTGCCTGCTTCTCCCTCACCCTCCACCCCATTATATTGGCCGCGGCTACCGTCCGTATGGGGGCGAGCCCTGTTTGCCGGTGACACCTGCTCTCGGCGCCCCGCCGTCGCCGTCGCCGCCGCCGCCGCCGCCGCCGTCTCCTTCATCCGTCTTGTTAGCCCGTCTCTGCCGACGCCAGACAGGTGAAGATGTCGCCATCCCAACCGTAACCCCAGGCGCTGGCGCCAGTAATATGTTCACGGCTGGTGTCGGTTTCGCCGCCCGATGCGTCTTATTCGCATCCACCGCCGCCGCCGCCGCCGCCGTCGCCGCCGTCGCCGTCACAGCGAGTGTTTGCGAGGGGTGGCCGAGGAGGTCCGAATACCTCATAGACGCCGCATCCACCGCTGCAGTTGCGGCAGGTTTTGGGAAATGGAAGGGGGTTACTAACGCTCCTTGCTTCATAAAATCCAAACAAAAAATAAGAGGCTGCAGTAGAACAGCGGTATTCCGAACTAATTGGGGGTGTGGTATGTTCGGGTTCGGAAATGTTCCGATTTTCCGAAAACATGTTCCGTACATTATACAAATACATCTATAGCATTACCAGACATAATACAACGTAGCGTGCGATGTGAGAAAATGACAACGAAACAAAGCGATCGCATCATGAAGCAGATTCAGTTCTTTACGGCAATAATTACAGATTTTGTAAATTCGTCTAAGCGAAAATTGCCGCTACATAAACATGTGATATATACCGTAATTATCAGTGCAATAAATGTTTAATTTTAACAACTTGTTTCAATAGTTAGATCTGTTCTACAGCCATTATAAAATCCATTCTTTACTCCACAAATAAGCATTTTATTTATTTTGTTGATTTTTCCTCGATCCCGAATTTTCTTCGGGCTGTCCGAAATTTCGTATTTTCGGGGTTTGGATTACCGGGGTTCTACTGTACTACAAGTGACAGAAAGACTACCATTTAATGCGCAATCATCAGTATTGCCATTGCCATCGCCAAGTTCTACGACCAACATTATACTAGTATACTATTCCTCTGCCTTCTCTTCCCATGCATTTGCTGTTTTGTATTATTTTTTAAAAATGTGTTCCTACTTCTTCTCTTCCTTTCTTCACTCCTCCAATTTTTTCCTATTTTTTCCTTGTGGTGAAAATCCATTCTTCAGGTAACAGTTGCCACCGCCACAGCCAGTGCCCTCCTCTTCATGAATTTAACCCCTCCCCTCGAACAACTACCACCCCCCACACTCAGCCCGATCTCTGAAGCACAAGGTGTAGCTGGAGCGCCCGCCGCTAGCCGACCTCCGCCAAGACGCCGGGTTTCCAGCGTCCCCTTGCACCCTCCGCCCACTGCCCGCCGCCTCCGCCGCCTCCCCCTCCCCCGGTCGCCACGTCAGCTTTCAAGTGAGCGCGCCCGCGCCGCCGCCGACGCCTCGCCTCAGCCTCGCCGTGCGCCCTCTGACACCCCGCGCGTTACGACCTCCGCGCGACGTTGTCAAGGGGCCATTAGGGCGCCCCCTTCCGGGCCGCCGAAGGCCGCCACCGCGCCCCTACCGACCCCGCGGGGCTGGCCCTCCTCCCGTTCTGCTCTGCGCCCCCCCCTCTGCTAGCCACCCCCGCCCAGCTCCGGCACCACACCACCCCGCACCCTCTTCTACCCGCCCCACGCCCCCCCCGCCCACGCCCCGCCGCGATGCTACCGACGCCGCCAGACCTCACGCGGACGTGACCTCTTCGGCGCCTCGCGCATCCCGCCGCAGCAGCAGCCACCCCCACACTAGACCCCTCAGCCTTTCTACCCCCTGCAGCTCCCCCTCCCATATCCGATACTGCCCCCCTTACCCGACGCAACTACCCTCCCCGTACCTTTGTCGGGAACTATAGACAGAAATTGACTGAAGCACATAGGGGAGGGTGTGAAAACAGTAGCTGTTTTAAATTTAGGTCACGTGGTGACGAAAAGTGAAAAAATGTGTTTATTTCGTAAGTGCAGGGTGGTTCGTTATCCTAATTAATGGGAGAATGTCTTTCAGGACTTTCATGATTTTCACATGTTTTTTTTTTAACTGAAAAGCTATGTAAAACGCATGTGACCCGATGAATATGGCATATCTGTTTTTCTATCTGGGCGACAATTTTCTCTTACAAAGAAGTTAATAATTTTAGAACTATTAACCTTAAAGATTGGACACCCCAATGCCACTTGAGATTTACTCTAATATCCAATTGCTTTTGTGTTCAGATACTTCAACAGTATTAAGGATTTAAATCAGATTGAATACTGAATAAAATTCAGAGTTTTATTTTCCGAAAAAGATTAAGATTACGGTGGTCTACGAAATAACGAAATAACAAATCATGTCCAATAGTTTAAATATTTGCTATGGACTTATATTGGAATGCCATCTTCTAGCAACACGAGACTGGCGACAATCGACAATTTGATGTCCTGGCATCATGTTAATTCTAGCCTCCCCACGATTCTTTTTATTTTTACATCACCGAAAATTGCAGAGCAGCCATTTATATTCGATACGCAGCTATGAATTCGTACAGCGAATGCGTTCTCACTGCATTTCGTGCCTCCTAGTTTTGTTTTGTACAACGCTTGCGAAACCAATGTATGTTTAGAATCATTTTAAGTTAAAATACTGTAATTACCTTTTCGAACCAATGCTGGTCTAATATTACATGAATCAGTACGTTCTATTCCAGCTGGCACATTAGTATTCCAATAGAATAATTACATCATTTCGATATTTGCGATCGAAATAATTTTATCATATAACTAGATAATTATCCAAACTAAGTCAGTATTTTAAAAAATGAATGGCATTTGAATTTGATTTTATGTAGGCCTGTATACAAGGCCAGTATTTCCATATTTTCCTCTTCCTCTTTAGAGTAGCATGTATCACTTGATCCGGGGCATCTCAAATATATGTTTCTGTACTTTTCGTCTACATTGCCCTAGATCTAAACGACTTGGCTCTGGGTTTCTTATGTGATACTACATATCTTTTACTCTAGTCAGCGCTTCGAACTCCATTATTTTCCGTTCATGATTTAAATTTTATTTCGATTTGACAACTTGCGCATTGTAATGCGTCGTAACTACGTTTTTAGTTTGAAAAAGAGATCCGAGATTTTCGGGAATTTGTCGCATGTCCGGAAAATCTGATCTCTTTGCATAGTGAGAAGTAGCGTAATAACACAAGAAGCGTGATGCCAAACGTTAAAGAAAAACATTCCACAAAACCTAAGGTTGATTTATTGATCGGATTCATCAATCAAATATATTTTGTCAAATCAAAGATAGTTAACAACTTAAATTCTCAAAACTAAAAGCCAACAAGCAGCGGCAATTTTTTACGAAGCACTCTGAATATAGTTTGCAAATTGAACAACTGTAAACAAGTACTGACTCTTTAACACCAATGCCGATTAGACCAAGTGGTACCACATCAACACATACTTCGTCGTATTATTGGTAACGGTTACGTAATATTATAATATTCCTATTTTATTCTACGAATACTTCCGTCAACGCTTGGAAACCTTCACCGAACAAAGTGTGCGAGATTCCAAATTGAAAATAAACCTCTAATTCAGAAAAATTGGAAAGCTGGAAAGAATATTGCACTTATGCCACTGTATTTTGCTGTGAAAAGCTTGTGCTTTGAAAGAAATCTGTAGATAAATTGAAGGTGTAGGTCCAGTTCGATAGAAGTCGAATTTGCATTGGCTTTTATTTCAGAGGTATTAATAAAAGTGGAACCAGTACCATAATTATAAGGTAACATTCTCCTATTTGAGCAAAAAATATAAAGAAAGTAATTTGAAAAACTTTTAAGTAAATTTGGAAAAATTCATATAGTATCTCCAAAAATTAAAAACATGGTTTCGCAGGAAATGTTCGCCCACGTCAATCCATCAATATCCATTTTAGGGTAAATCGTGTATACTCTACATGCACTAGCGCTGTTCAGGCATACGGAGGTTTAAAAAAAGAACACTTTTGTTATCAGGTAACATAATATTTTTGTCAAAAGCGTATGTTTACTAGTGAACCTTCTTTTAACTAGTACACGAGATATATACAAAATTGAAAGATTATTAGCAGAAGAAACTATAAAAAACTTTTACTCGCCTACTTCGTGAGGGATCTCGTTTATATCGTTATGTTGCTTGTACTGCAATGTGTATTAGATTTGCGCGGGGTATTTGCATTGACAAAACGGGCATGACCGATTAGTGCTGAAAAATAATGCGTTGTTGAAATGTTCATGCGACAGAGTTATGCCTCATTAAACTAGGGTGTTTCGACAAGAAATAATTGACACGCACTTTATTAAAATTTAAAGACTGAATATGAAAATATCAGCATTAGTGTAATTTATTTTGGGTTTCGAAAAATTAACACGCGATTTGTAATTCACTAACAGCGTCAAGCATAATTTTAAGACTTTTACAAACAATAGCACACACTTCAAACCAAAGCAGAGAACGATTGCAGTAACCCAGAATATAATAAGAAAAAATGGAAACAACTCAGTGAGAAAATCGTCTTACCGTAAAATGTTAATAAGTCGCGAAGAGAGCTGCGCAATAGCAATCGACGATAAACATCCACCGCCGAGGTCCACAGGTGCTTCGCCGGGAGCCAGAAGCTGGGCCCGTCGGGTCGCCGGGCAGACGCGCTGGCCCTCGGGTCGCGTGGGCTCCGCGTCGCCACCTGACCGGAGCGCGCTGGCAGAGGGCGGCGACTGTCACCCTGCCGCCGATTCCCGGCTTCTTGAATGCCCGAGCCTCCGGTCGACGGGCGAGAGGGCGGGCGGGCAGGGCCTGCGAATCGAGAGCGGGCCGCGATCGATGTATCGCTGTTACTGCTGCATCTCGAGCGCGCTGTGCCGAACGCAGCGCCCCGCGGTGGCTGCAGTTGGCGGTGCCAGGAGGTAGGAGCGGGTGGAGGGCCGCGCAGGCAGGGTGGCGACGGGGGCGGTTTGGACGGTGGAGGAAGGTACGTTCGGAAGTGGGACGGGGAGCGGACCTCCTGCGCGGGGCGCGCGATGTGTATCAGGAGCACAAGGGTGGCGAGAGATTCATAGTCGGTGGATGAATAAAGAACATGGATGAACGAAGGAAACTGAAATAGCAATGGGAATGTGTGAATGGATCAACTAATGCACGAACAAATTGTGTGACACGGTCGGTCCAGCGGAACGATGAATCAACAAGCGGTCGGACAAGGCAGCTGACGGTGTCTGATGGACAGACGAACGGGAGAAAGGAAGAACGTACGAACGTACAGACGGTCGGAGGGAAGGAAGAGAGGAACAAAGAAAGAAAGGAAGGAAGGAAGGAAGGAAGGAATGACGGGCGGGCAGACGGACGGACGGACGGACGGACGGACGGACGGACGGACGGACGGACGGACTGACGGACTGACG